>SSNR01000222.1:479909-622409 GCA_006937965.1 Callopanchax toddi | reverse complement strand
AGATAGATAGATAGATAGATAGATAGATGATAGATAGATAGATAGATAGATGATAGATAGATAGATAGATAGATAGATAGATAGATAGATAGATAGATAGATAGATAGATAGATAGATAGATAGATAGATATTTATAATATTTATAATATAGATTCATATTTGAGCCTAAGGAGGTAAATGAAGTTGACGACCCGTTTCTGCTTTCCAGATGCAGATGGCTGCGTAGGGAAGAACGTCCACCTGCTGAACATCACTCTCACCATGCACCGACTCCTCATGTCCTCCAGTGACCTGCTGGACAGACTCGTTGGACTATATCCTTCAGCAGTCTGTTCTAAAGCGGTTTCACCGCACAGCCTCGCTATTCCAAACAATGCCAATTTCGAGCAGAACAAGGGATCAGATCATTGGCCTTGCTGCCTTCGAATGGTTGTCAACGGCAACGGACAGTCAGGCTGGTTCCTGGCTCACAGTGCATCTTTCAGCTGTCAGTGTAAAACGTGATAGGCAAATGGCAGTTTGTGTTTACTCCTACGTTTAGTCTCCATAACTCCTTTAGTTTCATTTGTCCTCAAACGTTTCTTTGTTGTGGTACAAGTTGATCTATTTAAAAAAAAATATTTTCTTGTCTCTTGTTGTTTTTCTAATGGGGAGAGTAGTTCTATTTAATACTCTACAGTGGCATCACAAACCCCCTAATAGAAACCTTCAGGCCCAGTGAGCATCCTCAGGGGTTCAGGTGTTAATTATCTCAGCCACCGATTAACTATAAATAAACACAGACCCTCCTGCTCGAAGTGACCCCTGATCACACAAACCTTCGTCACTGCACACACGGCCAGACTCTGCTGAATTTAACCCTCAAGTTCTGAGCTGAGGACCCAAACGGATGCATTAAAATAAGCCCAGTCTGTCTGTCAGGATCAAGAAAAGAAACTCAGGGGCCATTAACAGTCCTCAGCACAGTCTAGCCTTGGGATTGCGTAGGTGGATCTTCTGTTCCCATGACGCATTTAGCCTTTATGCATGCATCATTTCAATTTGAAATAATCTATCTGTCCGTTATATATAAAATCAAATAAAAGTGTTACTTTCTGCAAACAGGAGGATATCTATCATGTCCACAGTTAGAAAATGTTCATTTTTCTTTTGTGAAGAACAGATTAAAACACCTTTGAAGTTCTAACACCAAACAATACATACTAGCAGGTGTGCAGTATTTTAGACGTCTTTCTTTGTGCATTTTGCTTTTCACTTTCCTCTGTATGCCAGAGTGATTCATTCAGTGGTGCTCATCGAAGTTGTGCTTCAGGCAGACGCCTCCTCCCACATGACCAAATGTCACATGTGTTTGCCTTTTGGTTCGGTCGTTTTAATTTGTATTAATGAGTTATTTGTAGGGAAGCACACCTGCAGTTAAACCAACCACATGCTGTTTATTTACCCTAAACGTACCTGTATTGAGCAGCAAAATATAAATCGTTTATTATCTATTTGTGGAGTGAGCTCCTTAACTAGTTCTCACATTTAAAACGGCGATGGACGACGATCAGCCGACACAATTAAAAAGGATCTGCTACCTCATCAGGTCAGTGTCACATGTCAAAGGTCTTCTGAGCAACAACTGAACTTGTGTTTTCGGTGTCGGTCACGTTGGTTTTGTTCCTAACCCTCCAGGCATTGGATTCAAGAATTCTGGATAATGTTCCGGCTGCCCCACAGCTTGTCTGACAGCCTGGAGGAGTTTCGGGAGCTGATCAGAGAGCACGGACAGGAGCATCTTTGCTCCCTGCTAGAGACCAAATGGATGTAAGTGTTAAGCTCCTACCAGCTGGCCGACTGAGACATGAGGCCTGCACGACTCTCAGTCAGTTTATTGCAGCTAGGAAACCGGTCACGACAGCAAACAGGAATCACTGTCTGTTCAAACGGCATGGTTTGTGCCCTGACTTGATGGCATTCAGGAACTAGACTGCAATAAGTACTTTTTTTGTTTTGCTTAGATGTGATTCCTGATTGTGTTTGGGGTTTTTTTTCACGGCGTAGAAATGAACGAGAACGATCGTGGAAGGCTAGCCAGAAGATCAAAGCTAACTACAGTAAAAAGAGGAAGGTGTCTCTTCTTTTTGATCACCTGGAGCCCGACGAGTTGGCCGAACACCTGACCTACCTGGAGTTTAAATCCTTTTGTAGAATATCAGTGAGTATGTTCATTAATGTCAGTAGGTTTTTGTGAGTTATTGGAGAACATCTCACAGTTTCCACGTTCACCTCTCTGCTCCCTCCGCCAGTTCATCGACTATCTGAATTACATCCGAAGCTGCTGCATGAAGGACATCCCTGTTCTGGAGCGTTCCATCGCCCTGTGTAATGGGGTTTCCCAGTGGGTTCAGCTGATGGTGCTGAGCCGACCGACCGCTCAGCTGAGAGCTGAGGTTTTCACAAAGTTTATCCACGTCGCACAGGTAGTGGTTACCTCAAGGCTCGTCGCTCATTTCTGTTCTCAGTTATAAAACCTCCACATGCTTCCACTTTGAGTCACTAAACTGACAATGATGTGCATTTACTGTAATTAAAAATACAAGTAGCGTAATGGTTTTTAAAATAACTGACAAACAAAGTAGAGCCATCAAATAAAACTAAAAAACGAAGGTGTTTTTGGTTTTAGTTCAAACGTGACTTGCTGATCAGCCCTGGCTTGTTTCCAGAGTTTCACTCATCCTGCTGAGAAGCGATACCCCGGCTTCAGGGAGCCGTTATAAGGCTTGTACTTGGCTGGACCTCTTAAACTGAACGCCAGTGCACCAGACTGCTGCTGCTCATTGCTGTCAACCTCAAAACCCACGGGGTGTGGAAACGAATTTCACACCATAATGCTTCAGTGGCAGCACAAATTACAAAACTGAAAAGAGAGAGGAAACACACTTCCAAAAAATAGTGAGATATCAGAACACAGCAAGAAAAAGACAACAATATAAGTGGCTTATGTAACATCAGTGTTGTGGGTTATATAACCAGAGCTACCTGGAACAAATTTAATTGTGTGTGTTGATGTGTTTTGTGTGTGTGTGTGTCCACCAGAGTCTACACCATATGCACAACTATAACACACTAATGGCAGTGGTGGGAGGGCTATGTCACAGCTCCATCTCAAGACTGAAAGATACCACCTCACATGTACCAAGTGAAGTCACCAAGGTAACCGTTAAAGATCTAACTCTTTGTATTTTAGTCTTTCTTTTCTTATAGTGTCTAGAAGGCCTTAAGTTTGACTAATTAAAAGCTTTTTCTCCCTTTATTTGGGAGCTGCTACTCAGTGAAGCATCAGCACGTGGCCCTACTACTGCATCAAACTTTACATCTTCACAACCTATTTTGTCACATGGATACATTTTTATTGTTGTATAAATGTGATTTGACATTGCCTTTGCATGTTCACAACAATAAATGTCAGTCATTGCCAAGGGCTGCCACAAAAAAGAAGGTTTTCTGTGGAGAGGGTGGAGCGCTCCAGAGAGGGCAGAACATGTTTTTGTGTCTTTTGGTCACGAGTCTGTTTTTGAAACACATAGGAAGGGAGGTCCGACTGATACCAGCGTGAAGTGAATTTATAGTCAAGGCTAAAGTAGGTGAATGCCTTCTATAACTCACTTTAAGGCAGTAGATAAAATAAGTGACCAATTTTTTATATATTTTTAGCTGCAAAAACATGAGAAAATGTCTTTGAATTCTGCAGCAAACGTTAGAGTCAGATGTTACACCAAGATTCACAGCAGCTCAGGTGATATGGTCTGATAGACGGTCAAGACTGGAGCCAACAAGACTGAATACATTGAGGGACTAAACTGAATATCCCCTGACTTAAAGGTGCTATAGCAAATTTGGTAAACAATGTAGCTTTAAATGTTTTTTTTTTTTCATGCCTCTTAACAATGTTCTAACATAGTATAGCTATAAATATATTGTGGCGATTTAAGAAAAAAGAAAGAAATTAATTAGGTGGTTGTCCCACAGTTCTCTAAAAACCTCAGCCAATCACACGTTTCAGATCAAAAGCAGCTATTGGACAATCCGTCTGTCTGTCTGAACGACTGAAGCGCCGCACTTGCGCACTGCTTGGATCCTCCATTAATGCGTCCTGGAGCATTTTAAAGCAGAACATTCTGGAAGTGAGAGAAGGACAGAAACAGCTGACTGTTAGCTCTTCAATTTTAGGAAAATTTACCAGAGTCCCCAAAAGAAAAACACATTTTCAGCTAGCAAACAAAACACGTTTGGATGTAGAAAGAGGAAAAACCAGGGTGAACATTAGCAAAGTGTTTCAACGGCTGGTGTTTTGAGCTCTATTGTTACTGTGGTAATGCACGGTCCCATGTCTGGAGGAGGCTCAGCATAAGGATTATAGCCGACGGGAGGGGTGAGAGTTCTGGAACCGTGTTTGTGTAAAATAGTTAGCTATACCTAGCTTGTTTTTCAAATTTGCTAAAGCACCTTTAATCGGGAATTTAAAAAAATGGGGCAATCATTATTTAAGACAGAAAGCCAAGCTGTAAGGTTAGCTTCCCTAGATTCATGTACAGTTGAATGTCATCTGCATAGATAATAGAGGATTAAGGACTCATCCCTGTGGTATCCCACAATTCAACGACACAGCTGCTAAAAGTGAAGGCAACGGTTCTGTTTGAGAAGGCTGAGCATAATAAATTCAGAGTAAAGGCCTTAATACAAACCCATGACTTTAGACAATGCAAGATGATGCAGTGACTGGCAGCATTAAACACAGCAATTTACCCCCAAAATATTAATTCACTTTATGAAGCATGATCAAATGCAACAGATGATCAAATCCTTGCTACAGGATGCAAGAATTAAAGTATTGTATTTGGCGTTTTGCTTGCATGCATGCACATTAATGAACCCCATGACTACTTAAGGTTTTAAGTTTTCTTATAATTTGTTGGAAACATATTTATTTTGCAGGTCCTGAATGAGATGACAGACCTGCTGTCCTCCTGCCGAAACTTTGACAACTACAGACATGCTTACAACAGGTGTACAGGTTTTAAAATCCCCATCCTTGGGGTTCACCTCAAAGACCTGATTTCAGTCAATGAGGCCATGTCTGACTTTGTGGAAGACAACAAGGTGAACGTTCAGAAGCTCCAGGCGCTCTACAACCACATCAATGAACTCATCCAGCTCCAGCAGATCCCACCCAAACTGGACGCAAACAAGGACCTGGTTCATTTGTTAACGGTAGTGAACTTTTCTCTATATATAGCTTTATCTTTATAAGTTGTATGCAGTGAATTGTGTAGCTTAATCTGATTCTCTAAGTTGTAAACGCATACATAAATGCAAATGAGAGCGTTACGGCATGTAGGTCGTCATGTGGGTGTGATGAGAGTCTACGATCTATGAGTGTGTGGGTAACAAACTGAATGTGATGATGAGAGTTCAGACTGCTGTATTGTTCCTGTTGTCTCTGTGCGGTGCTCTAATCATACTCAAAGGACAGAATGCCCATGAGAGATAACAATTGTCCTGCAACCTGAATTTGTCCTTATCAAAACGTGTTTCAAGGAGAAATCATGGGATACAAACAGCTCATTCTTTGTCTGTTTACCTCTCATGATGACGTTGTTCTCTCCTACAGCTGTCCTTGGACCTTTACTACACTGAGGATGAGATTTATGAACTGTCCTATGCACGGGAACCCAAGAACTGTAAAGCACCTGTGAGTGATGTACCTTCAGACACCTAAAAAATTTAAGTCTTAACCGAGCAGATAAGCAAAACTGAGATCTATTTGCGGTATATAAATTTTTATCAGAGTCAAGTCAGTTGCAGACAACAGTTGCTGTGTTTTAAATGCAATAACTGTAAGTCCTGAGGCATTTCAGGATGCTCCACAGGGATAAATGACAGAGATCTTTTGTGATTTCATAATTTTCCTTGCCACCCTAATTCGGGTGTAGGTGGGTGGTGTTTAGTTGTCTGCAATTTGCATTTTAAATTACGTCCTACACACTGGACCTTGAAGAAATTTTTTTTGCAGGAATATGCTTATTAGTTGATTTGTCAAGAGCTGGTATAAGGACATTTTATATTTGTATGTTTGCAGCAAGTTAGCTTAGCCTAGCATGACTAATGGAAACAAAGAAAAACAACTACTGTTGTTTAAAAGATATTTTAAAATGTTTTTATAGCAGTTAAATGAATATATTGTCCATTTAAAATATTTCTATGTAAAATTTATCAAGTAAGAGTTTAAGTCCAACGTAGAATGATGAGCTAATGCTAACCAGTCAAGACTAAAGTGAATTTCTCTCGTCTTCAAACAGCTCTAATCTCCAAAATTTCACAAAATTTCATGCAAATATTATTTTATAAACCTATATAGTACCATCAGTTTCACATTACAAGGTTATTTTGGCAGAAATATTAAGAAATTCCTGCTGGATTTGATCCCTGGATGCACCAGAACTGCTACATTTTGCTGCTGCTAGAGATATACACGAATATACTAATAAATAACCACAGATTTCCATGTAAATAAACATGTAATGATAAACTGACAGAAGTGCAATTTTTTTTTATTTTAAAAAATGTCACATGAGACTCAGAAAATGTGCATATTGGAAGCTGTTTTAACTTGGCAGCATTTTGCCTCTTGGTTGCTAGTCCATTAGCTCATTAGTCCACCAGCTCTATTTCGAAGACTTAGAAATCAACAAAATAGTCCATTTATTAAAATGTTTACTCTTTTTAAATTAAAGCCACACCATGTTAATTTTGTGGATAGATCAGTCGTAATATTAGTCCAGTTTCAGGCACATTAACATGTCTAATATGTAGACAGAGATTAGCATGATTTTTGCCGTTACCTGAGAAATTCAGCTACAGACTCCAAATATATTGACCGTGCTCCACTCTCAGACTTGTAGAACATTGTAGTTGCCTTGAAATTTTTTTTGGCATATTGATTATTGACCAATTAATTTTCTCTTTTAGCCAGCCACCCCCTCCAGACCCCCAGTCTGTGTGGACTGGGCATCAGGAGTGGCTCCTAAACCTGATCCCCGAACCATCAGCAAACATGTGCAGAGAATGGTAGATGTAAGTGCTTCCGTTTTCAAGTTTTGCCTCCGCAAAGCCTCTCAGTATTGTCATTATGTAACTATAATCATCAATTTTAGCTGTCATCATGCATGCAGCCATTTTGGCAGTCTGCTCTTACAGCTATTGTTCTCTAATAGTTGAGTAACAATGGTGTTTGCTTCTTGCCTCTCACAGTCCGTGTTTAAGAACTACGATCACGACGAGAACGGCTTTATTTCCCATGAAGACTTTGAGAAAATTGCTGCAAGCTTTCCTTTTTCATTCTGTGTCATGGACAAAGAGAAGTGGGTATTTGACAGGTCACGCACTCACTTTCAGCTCATATGTGACTTCAGAGGAGAGGAAGCAAAAGTGGTGTTTGTAGTGATGAACATAGCAACAGGAAATATAAAAAAGCTGCAGGAGGAACCGTAGAGCCGCCTCAAAATACTCACATGAAACCCAGCTCAGCTGAAGTTAAAGTGCTTAATGAAACTCAGGGGCAAAATGGATCTCAAGCACATGAAATAGATATGAATGTTAGTAAATCAGAACAGATGTGTTCAAATAACTCTGTGAGTGTTGATTTCTTCTAAATGTAGTCTTTTCCTCTAATAAGTCTGAGTTTGTGCTTGTTAAGGGAAGGACTGGTGAACAGAGAGGAGATCACAGCTTATTTCATGCGTGCCAGTGTCATCTGCTCCAAACTGGGTTTAGGCTTTGTGCACAACTTCCAGGAAACTACGTACATGAAACCCACCTTCTGTGATAACTGCTCAGGGTTTGTAAGTAAACACTCTTACTTATTGCTATATAGATTTCTATAATTGTGATATAATGTGATCTTTTTCTCTTAACGTATTTGTTACAGTTGTGGGGCGTCATCAAGCAAGGCTACAGATGCAGAGGTAGTTATCGTACACACGTTTATCTTTAACATACTCAGAAGCAAGGAGAGGTAGATGCACTGTGTAGTGGGGAGCAGGTAATGTGGAGTGTGGTTTCATGATGCAAACTGAACCCTGCAGCATGGGGAGAAATAAAAGACAAAAAGCCTGCACACAGAACCACAGATTTCCCCCTCCCCCAGTCCTTCATAAGATCTGAAAAGTATTTGTTTGCTTGGCTGTTCGTTTGCACCAGTCTCAGAGCTGCATTTGCAGAACAGATATTGTTCAAAGAGAAGTGGGAAGTCAGTTTGTTGAAGTTAAGCTCAGTTCCTGTTGTGACTTGTTGCATTCTTTGGACCTGCACAGACTGCGGCATGAACTGCCACAAGCTGTGCAAGGACCAGGTGGCGTTTGAGTGCAAGAAGAACACCAAAGTGACCAACGCCATCGACAGTCCGACGCCGAGCACCACACCCGTCACCACGAGCACCTCAGACGGTGGGTTGTTTCCCAGCATAAGCACTCTCCTGACACAGAATCTCACCTGCAGCATGCACTAAAAATGAAGTAGAGCTTCTGTGACGTGTGCCATCTGCTGGCAGAGAATTCTCTCTTTTGTTTTGGTTTTTTTAATTATCTAGAAGCAACGCTTATTTCCTAAAATCACTGTCAGCCGCAGAAGAAAAGAGAACTAATGAAGATAAAAGTCACAGTTTTAGTGACCTTAGATTAGCTTGCCACATATGAACAGAACTACTGTTGTGTGCAGTGTTTGCTGCCTGGGTGATTTCCCTCCAGCTGTCATTAAGAACTGTTTCACTTACAGTAATCCTCAAGCTGCCCACCTGCTGCATGAAAGCCGCTATATTCAGAACAGTAGAACTTTCGATGTTACTTAATATGGACTGGTTTGTCACCAAACAGCTTTAGAATGTGTGGGCAACATTCATGCATCTCATAATGTTTCGTCTGACACAGAACTGAGTCATTTTGCAGTGTTTGGTGTTATTTAGGGCAAGATAGTAATAATGAAGGACTGAAGAGCAAAAAAAAAAAAAAACTAATTGTCAAATTTGGCATCCTCCTCAGGTTCAGAAGAATGCCCCTTCCCTTACCCACCAGACATCAGGAGAGACTGGAGTCCCGATTCCCCTGTCACCTGCACTTTGAGACCTATAAGAGTTCATAGCTACACCCAAACAGAGGGACTCCAGCTACCCTGTCCCACTGCTGACACCAGCCGCCCTCAGCCTTCTCTTTTAGTCCCCGTACCACCCACCCTCCCCTCCTGCCCGAGCCCCGTCGTCAGTAAAAAACATTGTGCCAAGTGGGAGAACAGAGCCTCTGTGCTGCAAAGGCCTAAAGAAACAGGGGAAGAGAGCAAATCCAGCCATGAATCTCTGGAATCAGTGAGTGCACAACCGACACTGCCCAGATCTCAGAATTCTTCACATTTGTCATCCTCCACTAAAATCTGAACTTGTTCTTTCAGGACAACCTGAGGCTTCAAAAGGCTAACGAGACACTACGCAGGAAGCTCAGAGAAGCCGAGCGGGAGGTGGAAAGACTGAAGACGATGCTGAAGAGACACGCTCTCCACTCTGTTGAGGAGGACTCCTCCTCCTGAACTCAAACTTCTCAAGAGAGGCCGGTGTCGCCCCCGTATGGCAGAACGTATGAACTCCTATGTGTTGGTCGTGGACAGTTAAAGTGAGTGAGGCTGAGACCGTTTGGCATCATGTGATTAAAAAGGCCAGCTGAGGCGTTTTAGAGCTGAAGGTACACAGGAAGTCACAACAGGCGGGTAGATGCATCACTATGAATGAGTTTATGGAAATTCTTGTGTTTTGTGGACTTTATTTAAAGCAACTACAGTTCAGAATGGAGCACAGCTGTTTTAAAAGTCACAGTCCTGAACGAAATTAGGTCATTTGAATGAAAACATCTGACATGTACATTCTTTATTTTTGTGTCCATTCAAAGTCGTTACAGCTGGGGGAAAAAGCCATCATCAAATACACAAGCGCAGTATTTCTAAAGGTTCAGCAGAATGCGTTTTGATCAATTCTTGATCAGTTTAGGTTTTTATGTTACACATAAAATGCTGCAAAAAATCAAATAATTAAACAACTGTTTTCAGGAGGCGTAAAACAGGTCATGAATATAGGTGGATTATTTTCCCAGTACAATCAAACTGGGCCACTCAGATCTACAGAATGGTTGTTGCTTTGTATTATTATTTTGTCCTTTTAAGAACTTTGTTAATATTTATTGTCTGAAACACTACACAGCTCATATACAGCATAAATCGAAAGTGCTTTTTGTACACATAGAGGTACTTTTACTGACTTATTTATGCCCATGTGTTTTGGCTTTATATCAACACTTTTTGTTGTTGTTTCTTGTGCAGCGATCTATTGTAGCAGTGTTGTACTGTGAACAAGATTCATGTTTTTATATTTTGTGTAACGTGCTGTAAATACAAAGTATTTGGAGTGCCATTTTAGTTCAGTTTAAATGAATCCCCTCTCAGTATTGTTCTAATAAATAATGTGCATTATGTATTTAACAGAGTTCTTGTGTTACTCGGTGTGACCAGCAGGGGTCGCCAAAACACCATAAAACAAGCACGTATCCTTATTTTTTTCATGATTGTTATTCTTATGGGCACCTGCTTTATAAAATTGCTCTCTAAGTAGAATATTTTCTGAATTTTGGTGCTAAATTTTAAACATTGTCATAGATTATGTTTTGAGCATATGGAAATGTAGTAAAGTTATATATATTGGATGCATTAGAGAGACAAAACCCTTAAAGGCAGCCTGAGTCCCTCTGATTTCTGGAAACCTGTCATGTCCCTACAGCTTTGCTGCAGGTAATGACTCAAACCCCACAGCGCAGTTTGACCTGCAGATGACGAGAGGGCAGCTGTGAAGCAGAAATTCAGACCAAATGTCTGTTTTCCCCCCCAATTTTTCCAAGCCATACTGCAAACAGCAGGTGATTAATTCTATCCTTGGTGCTGTATTCTGGTGAATGTTTCTATCGCTGTAATTCATCCCTAGATAAAGGCAGCAATTTGACTTGAATCATGTTGTGCTTCTTCATTTCTTGCAGCTGTAATGACTTGTTGTCTCGCGTTGGCTCAAACGGAGGCCTGTAGAAAAGGGATGCTCTCCGAGGCATAGCAGCAGCTCCTAAGCCGAGCCTTGGTGACAGCTAATTTACTTTTATTTGAAAGTGACACCCAGCTGCTGGGGAGTAACATCCTTACTCTTCCAGGCTCCGTGCACACCGATGCTGAATAATTTCCAATATCATTTCCAACTGGGAGAGAAGGAGAGGGAGAACGTGTGCTAAACTCAAAGGAAGGTGCCTTTTTTCCATGTTGGCTGCAATAAAAGCTTTAGAGGAGCAATATATTTACCCTGACACGCATAAGTAGTTATCATGAAGATAAATTATCAGACTGAAATTCATTTATGATTCCAATAGAGAGTGTAAAAATCATTTATCCGGATCCTGGAGGGGATCAAAAGACAAATACTATATTGGTTAAATTATACAGGCCATGACTTTAGACCAGGCATCGATGGCAAAATATAACACTCCAACAGTCAAGCTAATTAAAGCAGACAGACGGAGATGATTTATCACCTACACGACCTGCAAACTGAGGCAGCTGCACCACAAGTTAACCAAATCTGCTAACGAGCATGTAAAACCAATTAGACAACAATGTGGAGCAAATGTTTTTGCTGCTCTGATAACAGAGAACAATACACGTGGTTCTCATGTTAAACAGTAAGACTTTAAGTTCTAATGATGAGAGAAAGATCCCGTTCTGTAGAAATGTTCCAGAGGATGGAAAATCAAAACACACTGAGAATCATAATTAATCTGAAGCTTTACAGGAGTTCTGCAAAGAAAATAAAAACCAGCACAACACAACTCAATCCCCCCTTTCTGCCCTCTAACGAACACATCGCCTCATAATAAAAGCACTCATAAGCTCCAAGCAAATTTAGAACAGAGGAAGTCAAAAGCAGAGTAATAAATGTGTGTGCGACTTTGTTGACTGTGTGAGCACCCACGAAGAAATATCATTTACCGGTACCTCTCTGGCTTTCATGTAATAAAGCGGCACACACTTATAAAACCATCCGTGGCTGCAGAAGCTCATATCCTGCAAACATCCACAGGACTGGCTTCTTGTTATTCATCTTGCTGGGTGCAGACAAAGGTCTGGCACCAACATATAGACACAGAAACAGTAACAAATGCATTCTAACTTCAAAAACACACCCCATGCTTTGGTTGTTTTGCGTATGCATTGTGCTCCTGCAAGCTTGACGTGTTATAAATAATACACACTGCAAGAAACAGAAGCAGGTTAGAGCTGAGTTACATGCTGTGTTAATGTGAGATTCGTGTTAATACACAGTTCACCAGTGCAGCTGTCAGAAAGATTGATGATGGACTTTCATTCTCTATGATTGCTCCTCAAAGGGTATTTCACTATAAAGTGATGAAGGAAGAAACAAAAACTGGCTCTAAAAGTTATAATTGGCCTGAAATAAACACTTCATATTTGATCTGAGTCTCGTTTCATGTTTTAAAAGTTATAAAACAGCATCTCAAGCCAAGAGCTGACAGCTAAACTTTATCTTAGAGGGGAAAAAAAGAGAGAAAAAGACAAGACTGCGCATTTACTGATAGAAAAGAGGGGGCAGGTGGTGATAAAAAGAGAAAAGAACTCAAGAAGGACAAGCTGTGAGAGGAACAGATGCTGCAGTGCTGGAGCAAGCAGAAAGCCTTCGACAGTAAAAACAACTCAAGTTCAGGTCAAATGAAGCTGATCATGGCAGCAGCAAAGAAACAGAAACACAGCAAAGATGGGAGAAAGCAGTGGGAGGAGAATAAACTTCTCTTCATGCAGAGATCCCATTTGAAGGCTGGAAACAAAAAGCAAATGAAGAACTGGTCTGATCTGGTTCATGAACCCTCTACATTCAGCATTCTGTCTGCTCTGAGGGGCTCAGCTGGAGTCAATCAGCTGCCTGACAGAAATAAACCCTGGTCTTTAGTGAAATCAACACAGAACAAACAGTGCACCTCCCCGGTTGTAGAAAAATATGACAATTCAACCAGTTTTTGCAATTCATTTATCAAGAATCAAGTGTTATTTAAAAACAAAATTTGGATTTTTACATTTAAATGAACTAAAAAGCTGCACAGGTGAGTTTAATTTCTATAATAAACTATCCTGATGCTTGTGTTTGTTTATTTATGAGACATCTTAAAACCTCTGAGTTTGTCCAGTAGATTTTTGTTTATTAAGCTACGATTGATCAGAAACCAAAAACAGAGAAACCCATCAGTGGATTACTGATGTGAAAATGCTCATGGTAACTTTTTCACTAATTATAAAAAAAACGTTTAGTCATGACCAACATGACAAACAGAAAACCAGCCCACTCTGATGTCATTAATTAAAAAGCTCATTAATTCTTGTCTGGCAATCAACACATTTAGAAAGTTCAACAAAACTACTGTCTGTAGTTTTTGTGGGTTTATTGTTTTTACTTTTGGACAGCGTTTTGATGAAGAGTGCTTTATAAATAAATGAAACTGACTTGACTTTAAGTTGATCAGCTATTCTCTTTTTTCATTAAAAGGCAAAAATATTAAAATGATTTCCCAGAAAACATTAATATTTAAACTTTTTGAACAGTTCTCTTTTGTCTTTTTTAAGAAAGTGATTCAAAGAAGGTGAAAAACTTCCTTATTTTTAAACACAAATTTTCTTCTGCAGTTCTTCTTTAATACAGTCAACCATGTTATGGTTGTTTCACATAACTGAAATTATATATATATATATTTTTTTAAGCTGCCATTTTTCCATTTTTTTTTAAATCATAGTTTATCAATGATGTGATTTCTTAAAACAAACATCCTGAATCACATCATTTTCAAAGATGAGGCTGCTCAATAAAATTAATCTTTACTTTTTTGTTTTCTTCTTGTACTTTTCCTCGAGGCGAGATCTGTACATCTGCTGCTCTCTATTTGCATATTCTGGCTTGTAGATAATATATTTGCACAGTGCGTCTCCAAACAATGACAGTTTGCTCCAACATGCACATTCCAGGAAGAGAGACTCATTATGAATTTCATGAATGCACTCATAAGCTAAAAACTGTGGGGATGAATTCAATAACTGGAGACATTTTTGCATTATATGACTATAAAATGGATCTACTTTTATAAGTGATTCCTGTTTATTCAATGCTCTTCCTTTGCATTCAGCAGTGTTTCATTATTCTAAGGTGTAGAAGGAGCACAATCCAGACAAATTAGTTTTATATTTCATGGACAAACGGCTTTCGAGACACAATGTCTGTATCAGCGCAGTGATACTTTTTAAACAGACCTTCACAGAAGTGCATGTAAAATAAACAACGAGCATGAGATGGTCCATTTCCTGAAACATTAACATGGTGTGAGGCTGACGGAAACTGTAATGACGTCCAGCAGGCTGCTGCTCGGCCACCCTCTGCTGCTCTCATCAATGATCCCAGACATAAGGCAGGGTTCGAATGTGCAGCGCAGCCTGGCTTCAATACCTGGAGGAAATGGTAGCGTATGAACCCGGTGCATCACGACAACACAAAACCATCAATTTCACTTACCGTTTGGAGGTCACGCATCACGTAAAGGTCAGAAGTAAAAATGGTTCCATCATTTCTTTTTCGCTGCTCCTTCCTTTGAAGGTCAGCCCTTAGAATAAAACAAGTGGGAATTAAAATCTGTCTTTATGATTCAGAAACGTTGGTTAAAGCTGCAGCATGAAACATAAAAATAAAACCTGTAAAGATTTATTTGTGCTGACTGGTGAATGGGTTACAGTTGTTCCCTTCTCGTGGACAGTGATTGTTATAGACCTGTTCTCATAAAATCATCAAAGATTCCCTCACTGATCTCCAGAGTCAGTGATGTGTTGAGCAAAAGTTAATTTGTGTCAATTTGAGAGAAGTTCAACACATCACACACCCAACTCCCACCATCTGTGAGCAGTCAGCCCATGGGGAACGGCCAACTGTTCATTTCAGTGTGATTTGATGCTTTTTCTTCCTGCAGGTGTGAAAGGAGAGAATGAATCAGCTCTTCCTTCAAAGTAGGATGACGTTTTTTTAGTTAAGATCTCAGCTAATTTAATCAGCACGGAACAAAAACCTGAGACATGTTTTGTCATTGTCACACATCTGAAGTATCTCACAGCGGTTTCGAGGATTTCTTCCAAAATTGACCTAAAGGGTTTTGAAATTTGACTGACTCGTGACCTTCTCTGTTCGGCGTCAAGAGGAGGAGGTGCACAGATAATGTGAGCAGACAGCTCCGACCGATGCTGCCAAAGCTCTTCATTTATACATCACATCGCCTGGGAACCTCAATCCTGACATGTCAAAAAATAAAAATAAAAAATACTCAGAAGCCCCAAAGAAATCAGCAAATGGCTGCACAGTCACAGAGCATGCTGACTCCAAAGTTTGAGGAATTTAGATGGATTAGATGCACATGTCCTGAGTACACCTAACAGCTGCACGTTTTACCTCCATATGACACGATGCTATATTTAGGAGGTGTTAAATAGACTCAAGAGTGTTTTTTCCCCATCTATTTGCAGACATTTTTTTACACCTTTACTGTGAGAAATCCTGTTAAAAACATTTGAAAAACTCTGGGTGTGTAAAGTTGGGGAGTAAAAATATGTAACAAAAACATGTTATCCACCACATTTGTGTAATTCTTATAATATTCTTGTGCAGATTTTTTGTAGATTTCTCCCCCAAATGGTCTTAAATGCATGTCCCTGTGGTTGTTCACAGCTGCAGTCATTACACAGCTTTCATTTTAACATTAGCACTCTCTGCTGTAACAATTAGCAAACGAATAAACATAAAACAGGTGAATTAATTCCCATAATCCATGTCGACTCCCCGGGTTCACCTTCGTCATTTTAGCTTTCCTCTTCTTGGTAACCATGGTTACTGCAGGTACCACTTTTTGCAAGTATCTCACTTTATGGAGTGCCACAAAAACACACCTTGCAGGAAGAAGCCACTCTGTCTGTCCTGCTGGTGTTTTATGATGTTTAACTCCTTCATGGCTCATGATGCATAAACAAGTTAGACAGGCGGCACATTAACACAGTCTAGCCATGTTTATAGCATGTTTAGGACAAACATGGTGTACAGAGGACAAGTGCAAGTGAGTTAAAGTGAGAGACAACAAACGAACAATTTGATTGGAAATGAATAGAAAAGTGTGTTAGAAATAGAAGTGTATTTTCTGTTTTGCTGCAAAAAAAAAAGTTTGATGATTTCCTTTTGGTAATTTCAGGAACACATTAAACAACGGCACTGACGCTCTGGTCAATCATTTGGTAAAACACATTTTCATAGATCTTTATGAAAATAACTGAAAATAAAAAAAAAAGTCCTAATAAATAAAACAAAAATGTGTGTGGATGTTTGAATAAAAAGTAAAAAACCGGTATTATTTTTGTTCAAAAATTAAAAAAATCCAAAGACATAAATATGTTTTGCTTCTGTTTGAGCGAACAATTAAAAGTACGGTAAATGTGCACATTTTGTGCTACTTTGTGTATTTGCAGCTGAAATACAACTTTACAAATCTGTGCAGGTCTCTAATTATTCTAAACTCTGATTAAGTCAGACATAGACAAAATGTAGAATTGAATGGGTCGTGTTCTTTTTGAAACCATTTCCATTTTTTTTAACTCCAAACATTATTGTCTAATTACCAGGTTGTTTACTGCCTGCTTGTGGTGCCAGTGTAAAGCAGCATGTCCACCTTTGGCTCAATGTCAAGTGAAAACCAGGTCATTGTGAACAGAGTGGAAGATTAAAGAGGAACTGATTAAACCTCCGTTCCAGTCATCACTCAGCATAATGAGCACTTCTATAAAATATGAACATGCCAATAAAATATGTACACTGGTAGTCCCTGGTGTTAAACGGACTCATCTTTAGTACCTTTACTGTCTCATGTCACATTTAGTTTTTATAATTAATCTGTTAAATCAGATCATAGACTTATCCATGAATCTTCAGACTGGAATTTGGTCCAAAGAGGAGAAAAAGTAAACATCACCTCCTCTGAGGTTTAGCATGCTCTGATTGTTCCTGATGTTCTCATTACATCCTGCAGATAGCCTCTGTTTCCCTCCTGGTGATGACAATAAACAACACACGCACTGAGGATGCGACAAATTCTGGCCTTGAACACAAGAAAAGGAACACAAATACCGCATTTTGATGAATTATGCATGGAAAGGCATCTATTATTCAGCCTAACAGTCGAAAGCAATGTCAATTATAGAGCAGGCGTGATGTCAGAACTGTTTGAAGTCCTCAAATGAAGAAGGTTTCAGTAACATTTCTGACAATATGTCATTTGATTATTTTTTAAATATCCGTTTAAAGGCCATGCCTCTTATTGCTGACTTCGTGGAGGTGTTGTAATTAACTCTTTATTGGGCATTTAGTAACTTCCAAACATCCAGATTGACTTCTCTGCAGTGCTTGTTCTACAATGTTTACACACAAAAAAATCTTCTTCTTTTTTAACAGATGGGAAGGGAACCATATATTGTCACTTTATTAAGCTTAATACTTGGAAATATGATATAAAATGTTCCAAAAGGAGAAAAAAGTTCTGTTATTTCCTCTAATAACACTCTGGATTTTGAACAGTGTTCAGTGAATCCCCTGTAAAGGATTAATAACATGCAGCCTGAGTCTCCAGTAAAGAATCAAATGAAAATATTTTTATATTCTTAGTGCTGTTGAGGCTTATTTTAGCATCATATGAGAAACTGAGCTTTGCACGATGATATGTACATTTTTAATTTAAAACAAAAAAAATCTCCTCTTGTTTTTGGACTAAATCAAGTGGTTTGGTTGAAATAACATAACTGTAGTTATTTAAACCACTTTATTGTTTAAAGACGTTGGTTGCTGAAGCTAAAAGCTGCTGCTTTTTTCATGGAAATTAATAAAATTCTATTATTAAGTTAAAAAAAAAGATGAAAACATTGGAGGATTTATGTATTAACAAAAGAGCATTATAATGCCTATAAAGTCTTCAAATCCCGCAGAAATAAAACCTGTGCAACTGACGAACCTAATCAAACTAAAGAGGCTGAGACAGACGTTTAAGATTTAAACAAAGAACATTAATGTCAAAATGTTTTAAGAGGAGACATTTGCAGAGCATTTTAAATGGTCTCATTCTGAAACTTTTCAGCTTCCACAGGAAGTCAGATAAGCTCTCACAAATCTCCTGAAACTTTATGATTCTCTGATGTTTTCACAGAGTAGCTGAGTCAGTTAAACACAAGCTTCCATCACTGTGAGACAAGTAGGTTTACAAACCAAAACAAAAAGCACCATTATACAGTAGGCTATGTATTAAAGAAAAATGTGACATGGTAGGGTTTTTTTTTCTTTTGCACATTGACACCATAAACAAATTTTGATTATCTTTTGATTAGATTACATGGAGGGGGCGGGACTTAAAGCTTTTACTGGAACCAGCCACTAGAGGGCAAACGTTTTGTTTTGACTTCAGCTTCCATTGGAGTGTCTGGTTAATACATCATATTCACTCAATGGTTGGCAACAAATTATGAGGGGCCACCAGGGACATTATTCCAAGTTACCTCTCATACACAGATGTGAAAACCTCTTATACACACATATGAAAACAAAACCTCTCATACACACTAGTGAAAATCTCTCATACACACTAGTGAAAATCTCTCATACACACTAGTGAAAATCTCTCATACACACTACTGAAAATCTCTCATACACACTACTGAAAACCTCTCATACACACTACTGAAAACCTCTCATACACACTAGTGAAAACCTCTCATACACACTAGTGAAAACCTCTCATACACACTAGTGAAAACCTCTCATACACACTAGTGAAAACCTCTCATACACACTACTGAAAATCTCTCATACACACTACTGAAAATCTCTCATACACACTACTGAAAACCTCTCATACACACTAGTGAAAACCTCTCATACACACTAGTGAAAACCTCTTATACACACTAGTGAAAACCTCTCATACACACTAGTGAAAATCTCTCATACACACTAGTGAAAATCTCTCATACACACTACTGAAAACCTCTCATACACACTAGTGAAAACCTCTCATACACACTAGTGAAAACCTCTCATACACACTAGTGAAAACCTCTCATACACACTAGTGAAACACTCTTATACACACAACTAAAAAACNAGAGGTTTTCACTAGTGTGTATGAGAGGATTCTCACATGAAACGGAAGTCATCTCACATGAAACGGAAGTCATCTCACATGAAACGGAAGGTGGTCACAAAAACCGGAAGTTGGTGTGTTAGTATCGCACTTTACAATGCGGTCCAACAGGGCTTTTTCCCCAGCTCAAAACACATATGTTTGATCATCAACCTGCAGGACAGCTTACTGAAGCAGCAGGCTAAATAATATATTGGCCTCAGCAGAGACGATCAGAACTTTGTTAAATGCTGCAACAGTCAAACAGGAGCTGCAGCTCCGAGGAGAGCGGACTCGTTTTTTCCTTCAAACTGATATTGGTTCGGTTTCTGTTCCTCAACCAGCTCGGTGCCAAGCTGGCTGACTGGAGCTCACAGCCGAGTTGGAGGCAGAGCACATTTTTAAGGGGAGACTCATATGGAACCACCATCAGGTGGACAGAAAAGAGACGCGGGTCCGAGGTAGTCCGGGGCTGCAGCGGTCCGTTTCTGTCCCTACTCCTACGTCGAAATGTGTTCTCCCTCCAACTCGGCTCCAACTCCAATGTTATGCTAACTCAGCAGCACGGAGTTGGTGGAGGTACACTAACTGAACTAAGATCAGTCAGGAGGAAAAGGGGAGTCCGCTCTCCTCGGGGCTGCAGTGATAAGTTTAGCTGCAGCGGGTTTCGGTTTAACAGTTGGAGTGTTTCACAAAGTTCTGATCGTCTCTGCTGAGGCCAAAATATTATTTAGGCTGCTGCTTCAGTAAGCTGCCCTGCAGGTTGGCGAGCAAACATCTAGAAACATCGTCTCGAGCTGGCGAAAAGCCGCTGTTGTGCCGTACTCGAGAGTTGATCTGCACACCAGGTCCAGTTCAGATCATAAATCCAGACTGATCTAGAGAATAAATCAGCTGATGACAAAGTCTTCATCTGGAGAACTCTAATAACTCTCCCCGTCTGAGGGGCGCAGCGCATGAGCGCATCCACGCGATCGCCTCTGATTGCAACATTTATATGTCTCTGTTCAGTTCATAAATCCAGACTGATCTAGAAAATAAACCAACTTGGTTGAACGCTCTGGGGGTTCTCTGAACCGCTGAGCTCCCGGATTCTGGACGTGGCGTTCCACGTCCAGAATCCGGAGCGCTGCGCATTTACGCAGGAGGAGTCCCTTTGACAGGCTGCTGCAGCCTCTCGCCAATACAGCGCGGTCTGATGGCGCGCGCGCGCGCACGCACACACACACACACACACACACACACACACACACACACACACACACAGGTGTGTGATTTTAATCCGTCAAATGACGAAAAAAGATCAGCTAGCGTCGCAAAAACCAGGTGGACCCGCTACGTCGGTACCAACGGTACCTCATAAATCCTGGAACCTTAACATTTGTTTTAGTACCGACTTACTGGGGTTTTTTTTTTGACAACACTACTACTGGATACAAAAAACCCCAAAACAATATTTACCTGTTTGCTGCAACTGCATAACATCCACACAGCTGCGGGCAGAGTGAAATCAGCTGGAGGCAGCCGCTATGCAAATTTGAAAAACCCTGCTGACCAATGGGGGCCCCCAGACACACGGGACCCATAGGCTTCAGCCATACCCAGCCTGTGCATTAATCCGGGTCTGCTCATACACACATATGAAAGAATATATATATACACACATAAGAGCTTTTTTCATATGTGTGTATGAGAGGTTTTCACATGTGTGTATGAGAGGGTTTCACTAGTGTGTATGAGAGGTTTTCACATGTGTGTATGAGAGGTTTTCACTAGTGTGTATGAGAGGTTTTCAGTAGTGTGTATGAGAGATTTTCACTAGTGTGTATGAGAGGTTTTCACATGTGTGTATGAGAGGTATTCACATGTGTGTATGAGAGGTTTTCACTAGTGTGTATGAGAGGTTTTCACTAGTGTGTATGAGAGGTTTTCAGTAGTGTGTATGAGAGATTTTCACTAGTGTGTATGAGAGGTTTTCACTAGTGTGTATGAGAGGTTTTCACTAGTGTGTATAAGAGGTTTTCACTAGTGTGTATGAGAGGTTTTCACTAGTGTGTATGAGAGGTTTTCACTAGTGTGTATGAGAGGTTTAGTTTTCACATGTGTGTATAAGAGGTTTTCACTAGTGTGTATAAGAGGTTTTCACTAGTGTGTATGAGAGGTTTTGTTTTCATATGTGTGTATGAGAGGTTTTCACATCTGTGTATGAGAGGTAACTTGGAATAATGTCCCTGGTGGCCCCTCATAACAAATTCCTTCCTTTTTGTGAGAATGATTTAATTTAAAGCTGCTCTTTGTAATCTAATAGCGTTCACACAGGGTTTCAAATTAAAACACATTTCTGGAAAGGGGATTAAAGCCCGATGTTCATGTTTTTCAATATTTGGACATTTCAATAAAAGAAGTGCAATAATTTACACAGAGTAACGTTTTAAACCAGGAAGCTGCTACTATAAAAACATGTAATAATTGTATCCTTTTTTCCTGTGATCCTGTTTTATTTTGCTAACCATCATAAACATCTTGATGCTATTAGATCAGGTTGACACCATCTTACGTTTTGTCATTGCATTTTCTTTTTCAGACTCTTTTCTGAGTAGACATCCATTTGGGGATTGGTGACCAAAGTGATAAAGTGGACAAAAGTGGCCATTTACAGAACCTCAGTCCAGGTTGCCTGAATGGCCAAGCAGTTACAGATATTCATTTTTCTTCATCGCAGATCCTGGCGATTACTTTCCCCTCATGAGTCACACGAATGAGAATTGATTCTCCTAAAAGGCTCTCCAAGTCAACACGTATCCTGCAGAGCCGTGTTCAGATGCCTTTGAGACAGAAAACGATCGTGTGGCAGAGCATCATAGATTTCTGGCAGGCTGTAATTATGTCCAGGCTGGTCTTTGTGAGTGGAAACAGGACAGGCATGTTCTGTGGGTCCATGAGAGGCTTTGGCAAATGAAAAGCAGAGTGGAAGTCACAAATAAGCAGTCCCTTCCTGACCTTTTGAAACCCATAGAAATCCCAGGGTGATATTGTTCATTAGTCTCAACATCCACCAACGTGACTCTGCTTGGCTGAAAATAGCTTTTTAAATAAGGACGCCCCCAGCAGTCTGCCAGGACTCAGATAATAAACCCACCTGAAATTGCAGCTCAGGCAAGAACAATAAAGAGGAAGATTATGGAGAACGTTGGGCTATTGATTCAAATCAGAGGAGAAGAGTCACATTACACAAGCTTTATGAAATCAAATACGTTTTTATTTCAGGTTTCAAAGACTTCACACTGCAAGAATATGAGCAAATTTCAATAAACTTTAGGGTTTAAGCTTTATTGTGTGCAGAACAACAGATGGTTTTGTTATAACAGAAAAATCTGCATGTTTAAATGGCTGCAGGTGACAATCCGATTGTCTTCTCAAGTTTAGGCTTTTTACAGCTGTGGAAACAAATTTTGAGACAAACAGGAAAAATTTGCTCTGCAGCTGTATCCCTAAATTCAAATCTACCAAATCAGCCAGAAACTTATTTTAAAACACACTCATTTGTTCACATTTCTAACAATTCCTGCAGCTGATAAAGATATGAAGGTGTTTCAGCGCCACTGAGAAGAAACCTGTGGGTTTATGATAACACAACATGTTTAGACTCTTATTGTGGAGGATTGAAGGAAGTCCTTTGTGTTTCACTGTGAATGCTACTGAGGAATGTTCAGTTTTTTATTGTTTACTCAGTGAAAACACATCCCAGACTCTTGATCAAAATAATCATGAATACAGTCAGGTTCAGGGGCTCAATAGAGGTCACTGTAGAGACGTTGACTTTTTTAAGGAAAAAGGATTTAGTGTTTCATAAACTTCTGTTGACTTTTTCATGAGATTTTCACAAGATTTTAATCTCACCGCATCCCCATTTTTTCTTCTCAGTGAACCTAATATGACCTTTTTTTTTAAAAAAAACAAAAAATGTTCTTCAGATCTGCTTTTCAAATGATATTTATGTCTACCTTTTAAGTGAGACCACTGCTGCTTTATGTTAGGTGTTTTGCTGTTGTTTCATTCATTTTCCACCACTAGTCAGTAAAAAAATATTTCTGTTTGTTAAGTTTAGGCAAAACATTGTAGCATAATTTAAAAATCAGCAGAAACTTACACAATTTAAATAAACATATTTTCTCTTACCACACATTGACAGAGAGTCTTTTTGTAGATTCCATGGTTGTGCTTTCTAGCCGTTTATGATTAATGCGTGCAGGACATCGGCTTAGAGGTGGCGCCGGCGGGTGCAGTGACAGGTGCAAACTCCAGGTAACTGACATGATGCAGTGAGACAGGCCGATGAGTCACCCCGGCCCCAAGCAAGCTCCCTCGCTTTAACCTGCAGCAGCGGCTCCTGAACGATTATCTATTTATAACCGCTCCACAGCAGCCCCACAACCACTGACAGACGGAGATATCTGTCTTCATTTGAGCTCTTTTTTTGGCTCAGAAGCATATTGGAGGCATAATGCTAAATCCTCCTCTGTGTAATAAATGGTTTAATAGGTTTAATGGACTGTCTTAAAGCAGAAAGCTCTAACATTTGCATCCTGGTTCCACGAAGCATCGGAGGCATCAGCTCAGGCACGTTTCGGTACACCTAATTGGTGATTCTTCTGATTTGGCTGATAGCATGGGAGGTGAATAACATCTTATCCCTTCAAGTCACACACAGCACACTGTCATGGCTGGCTGACTCATTAGCTGACACACCTGCAAACGCACTCCTCAGGATTTACAAGGACTTCTGTGAGGTGTTCTTTATCAAAGGTTTTTGTAAAGACACACACAGCGTTGGTTTAGAAATGAATAAAACAAACAGTACAGACAGCTGTGATTTGATTTGAGCTCAATATCAGCATCAAATCTATCATGTTAAGGATTCTGAAACAACTTCATTTTTCACAGAGAGACAGCTCTACCATGTTTCCTTAATGGAAGTTTGAACATTTTGCTACGTGTCGTTATTCTGCATATAACATCTCACTGGAGCGGGCTGTTGTTCCAGTACTAGTGAGCCGTGAAGTTGGGAAAAGTCCTGTAATGACTGACGTGAACCATTTGACCTCCAGAGTGGATTTCTTCCCAACTGAACTTCTTGCATTTTTCCATGCACTTCAGTATGGAGGTGGAAAACAGGTGAAGCTGTCTGACACTGCAGATGATAAACTCCAACCTCCCCCCTCTTGAAGGAGCACTTTCAGCTAATTTAACAAAAAAAATGCATGTGTGTTAGATAATTGCAAAGCCAAAAACTTGTGCCGGTCTCTCAGGACTCCTTGCACATCGCCTTGCTCTGCACTGGCATGAAAACCTTAGAAAAACCCATTCTGAAAAATGTGCAGAAAAACCTTGAAAATTCACATACTGTGCAGCTTTCTAACGCTTCAGCTATTACGTGTTTTATTATGATGACCTACTGCAGGAGTCAAACTCATTTTCCTTTTTCTCTGGATGTAAGAAGGAAATAAATCAGTTTCCTTTAACATCATGCTCTGCTTTTATCTTTATCACAGCTTATGAAAAATGTCAAGTTCTGTAAAATATCTCTAAGAAAATCACTGATGAGGACACCTGACCTTATATAGAAAATAAACATTAGATTTGAAAAAGTATTTGTTAATCTTGTACATGTTTACGTTCAATTTGCTGCTTTGTCTGAAGGTGAACCGGAACTCACCTGCTCACTATTTTCTCCTGTGCACAACTGGAAACAGTGCATTGGTTTACACGCCTGAACCAGGTGAGTTTGTATTTAGCTACATCTTTCCTTTCTGTCAGTGTGAGGTTGTGCACCATGCCTCCAGGTCTGGAAGGAGCTCCAGCCAAACTCCTTCCCTCCTCCAGCTTCTGCACCTGAGTCTCCCGCTGCAGGGGTGGAAGTCCCACTGTTCTCTGCAAACTGACCTGTTTGGCCAAATAGATGAGCTTCTCACACAACACCTGATGTCCGTAGTGAACACCAGCAGCAGAAAATGGTTCACAGTCTCCGAAAGACACATGGCTATTAGTAAATATATTTGAACTTTTCAGAGAAGATTAGGTGAGAGGATACACAGTGTGTACCTTTAAACCATTGCAGCACTCCGAAAATTAATGGTATTGATGTTCACACAGCATGAACGAGATCAATAAGGACAGCAAAAAGTTTTGAAGTAACTGATTGGTAGAAAAGAAAATCAAAACTGCTGTTTGACTGCAGAGACCGTTTGTAAAGATTTATCAGACTCTGGAGACAAATTGTGTACTTTTTTCACTGTTTAGCCACACCTGAGCAGTCATGGCCTTCATGGAAGATTAATCTAAAGATTTCTGCATCTTTACCAGAGCTCTCTGCAAAGCGACATCTAATAAAACCTCATTCCTTTATAAACAACTGGGAAAAAAAGAATAACATTAAAAAAAGGAAGGCTGTAATGAACAAAGCCGTGTTTAACGACAAGACATGATTTAATAGAAAATATTTTTAAAAATGTTTGTGAAAGGAAGGGGATCAGTCATGCTATTAGCTTGTGTTGCTGCTGCCAGCAATGAAAACATTTTACTAGTAGAGAGAGAAATCGGTTCATTAAACACCAGAGGATTCTGGAAACGATCATAGTAATGTTTGTGAAAATTGGAGAATTAAAAAAAAATTTTTTGCGAGAAAAGTAATCATTATTTTTATCTTTGTTGTTTTTTTGGAAATTGGGTCTTCTTCTACAGAGGTGTAAAAAGTATTTTGCTCCCCAACAGATTTCTTCTGTTTTTGTTTTTTTTTTCATAATATTTTAATTGACAAATTGGAGCGATATGAGATTAGAGGGATTGTATTAAAATGGCTGAAGAGTTATTTAAGGGACAGAAAATGAAATTGGGAGAACATGAATAATTGTGTCTGGACATTGCTTGTGGTGTTCCTCAGGGGTCAATTCTGGGTCCAGAGCTGTTCCTTTTATTTATAAATGACATTTGCATACTATCAAAAATGTTTAAATTAGTGCTGTTTGCTGATGACAATTATATTTTATGCTCAGGGGAAGATCTACAAGAGCTACAAAAAATCATTAACTCAGAATTGTGTCTATTAAAAATTTGGTTTGATTTCAATAAATTAACATTAAACTTAAATAAAACCAAATTCGTGCTTTTTGGAAAAAAACAAAAGAAGCAGTTGCATTGAAATTTTGGTGGATGGGGTTGAGAATTGAAAGAGTGAATGAAATCTAGTTCCTGGGGGTAATTATGGATGACAAAATAAGCTGGAAACCACACGTAAATATGTGGAGTAACGTTATAAAGCAAAGCCCAAACATGATACAGTTAAAAAAACAGTACAGAAATGTTATTTTCACTAACTTCATGCAGAATGTATAATCATGTTTGTTTCTATCTAAGAGTTCTGTGTTTATGTATATATGTGTATAGATGTGTATTTATGTCTATATGTGTATAGATGTGTATTTATGTCTATATGTGTATAGATGTGTATTTATGTCTATATGTGTATAGATGTGTATTTATGTCTATATGTGTATAGATGTGTATTTATGTATAGATGTGTATAGATGTGTATTTATGTCTATATGTGTATAGATGTGTATTTATGTATAGATGTGTATAGATGTGTATTTATGTATAGATGTGTATTTATGTATATATGTGTATAGATGTGTATTTATGTATAGATGTGTATAGATGTGTATTTTTGTATAGATGTGTATAGATGTGTATTTATGTATAGATGTGTATAGATGTGTATTTATGTATAGATGTGTATTTATGTATATATGTGTATAGATGTGTATTTATGTATAGATGTGTATAGATGTGTATTTATGTATATATGTGTATAGATGTGTATTTATGTATAGATGTGTATAGATGTGTATTTATGTATATATGTGTATAGATGTGTATTTATGTATAGATGTGTATAGATGTGTATTTATGTATAGATGTGTATTTATGTATATATGTGTATAGATGTGTATTTATGTATAGATGTGTATTTATGTATATATGTGTATAGATGTGTATTTATGTATAGATGTGTATAGATGTGTATTTATGTATAGATGTGTATTTATGTATATATGTGTATAGATGTGTATTTATGTATAGATGTGTATAGATGTGTATTTATGTATAGATGGTCGTCTGCAGCACTGGAGCTCCACAGGGAACGGTTCTCTCACCGTTTCTCTACAGCCTCTACACCTGGGACTTCACCTACAACACCAGCAGCTGTCATCTCCAGAAGTTCTCCGATGACTTAGCCAATGTTGGCTGTGTTACTGAAGGGAATGACCTGGAATATAAGTCGGTCATCAGGGACTTTGTGAGCTGGTGTGAGCTCAACCATCTGTGCTTAAACACCAGTAAGACAAAGGAGACGGTGATTGACTTTCAGAGAAGTGCATCACCCCCCACACAGGTGAGCATTCAGGGCTCAGAAATTGAAGTAGTGGAAACCTTTAAGTACCTGGGTGTCCACTTCAACAATAAACTGAACTTGTCCCACAACACAGACGCTCTATAAGAAGGGCCGCCTCCACCTCCTGAGGAGGCTGCGGTCCTTTGGAGTGAGCACCCATCTGCTTTAGGACTTTTTACCACTCTGTTGTTGGCTCTACTGTCCACTACGCTGTGGTCTGCTGGGGAGCAGGCTGCTCCGACCGGGACCGGAGGAAACTGAACAAGCTGGTTAGGAGAGCCAGCTCAGTTCTTGGCTGTCCGCTGGACTCTGTGGAGGAGGTGGGTGAGAGAAGGATGCTGGTGAAGCTGCATTGCATTTTGTTTTTATATTGATATTCTAATATCAGTTGATTTCTGCACAGCCCTGTAAATTCACATCTGTGTTTTATCTCATCCTCTTGTCTCTGTGTCATCATGTGAAATTCGTGTGTCATTTACTTGCTTTTTATTCTCGTGTGTATGCTGCTGTGACAAGTGAATTTCCCCACTGTGGGATCAATAAAGTTATTCTATTCTGTGTATTTATGTATATACGTACATGGCCTGTATTTATAGAGTGCCTTCCAGAGTGTTTTTACACTCCCCAAAGCGCTGTACAACACAACAGTCATTCACCCATTCACACTCACATTCACACACTGGTGGTGATAAACTACACTGTGGTCACAGCTGCCCTGGGGTGCATTGACAGAGGTGGGGGTGCCATGCACCGGAGGATGCCAAGTACCTCTAACCACCACCAGTAGGTGAGGTGGGTGAAGTGTCTTGCCCAAGGACACAACGACAAGGTAACACAGTCGGAGCTGGGATCGAACCGATGAATCTCCGGTTGCCAGACCGGCCACTCTACCAACTGAGCTACACATCGCCCATGTATATAAATATATATGTATTTATGTATATTTGTGTATTTATGGGTTTCAAACACTGAGGTGAATCTATGTTAGTGTTTATATACAGTAGGTGTGTATATGTATGTATGTATGTGTGAATGTAGATACATTGTTTAGGAATGAATGCGTGTGCACGTGCGTGTGTGTGTGTTTGAGGGTGTGTTCATGTATGTGTGTATGTATAGAGATAGAGTGTGTTAGGGTTGTATATGTTCCTTGTACATATCAGTGTACTGTATATAGGATTCTACAGGTGATACTTGTTCCTATGCTGCTCACTGAGTCTGTGCTAGGATAATGGCAGGAGGACTCAGGTTATGTGGTCTTGCTGAACTGGGTAAAAAGGAGGAAGTATTTGCTTCAATCTACTTCTTCTTTGAACACCTTAATTTACATGATCCATGCACCTTATGAAATGTTATTATTGTTATTATTATTAATATATTTTATTATTATTATATTATTATTATTATTATTATTATTTCTTTTATTTTTGTGTTGCACATGTTCAAATAAATCTATCAGTTTTTGTCATTCAAATGTTTCAAATGAGCAAACAAGTTTCAGAATTACCTGAGTGAATACAAAATGCAGTTTTCTAATGAAGACTAAAGTTACTTGATTCTATGTGAAAAAGTAAGTGATCCCTAGTAAAATCATGATCTGTGATAAATTAAGTTATTTGTAAAGCTAGGCTCAGTTCCACTAGCCACACCCATAGGCCTGATTACTGTCAGACCTGTAGAATTAAGAAATCACGTCAATAGAAACTGTCTGACAACACAAAGAAGGCTAAAAGATCTCAACAAGCCACACATCATGCCCTGTTCTACTGAAATTCAGGAACAAAATAAGACAAAACATCTAAAGCACTTCAGGCCTAATTTGGCTGAAGGAGGTCATGATTCAACAACTGGCATCATGGGAGAGTTTTTTAAAAACCCTCTGCTGACCAAAAATAACGCAAAGATTCGTCTGTAAGGCAGCAAATACTGTTTACTTTGGTAAAATTCAGATATTTTGAACAGGAATTTAAAACACATCTTGTTACCCAACCTGTTTTGGATTTTTTCTATGAAATGTGATGCTCATGATCTAAAATAGAGCTCTAAACACATAAATGTGTCTAAATGCAGTAAACCTGCACATATTCCAACCGATTTATTGGTGCAATTTTCCTCATATTTGTCTCATGGGATGTTTTGGTGGTCAAATATGCTTTGTTGGCACACACTTTGCAGAAGTGTTTAGTCAAACAGGAAATAATGCAAAGGCTGGACACATGGGAAAAGCAGCTTAACTACCTCCCTCCCTCCTTTCTGTGTAAAAGCCGTCTGGGTCAGATCAAATTAAGTGGTTTGATACTTTCTCTGCCAATCCGATTAGGCCGATTAATTCCCAAAAGTGTTCAAATGATTAAAGCTGGTTAATGGGCCTGCAGGAAAGTTCCTAGTATCAGAGTTGGCTGCGATATCAAACAGAGTCAGAGAAAAATCAATATAAAAGATAACTGCAGAAAAACACTCTGCTTTGGTTTAGCTTTTAGTTAATTACGACTGCATATTCTGGCCAAACAATCCTATTGTTTCTCAAAAATACAGACCTTTAAGGAGAACATGGCTGATAAATAGTGCATCTGCTGCGTGGTGACAAGGTGCCTAAATATAGAGGGGAAAATGGAGCAGAAGAAAGGGGCAGAGAGAGACCATAAATATTCACAGTCCACTTAAAGAAGGATGGCAAAAATATGGTCTTAGGAGAGATTTAGTCCTCTGATTGACTTCGCTCTACGTGTGACGTGAGGTTTGGGTTTGCCTTACAGATGATGCATGTGGATGCTTCTATTTTCTTTTATTTTGCTGTTAGACAGATAGAGAGAAAGAATGGTAAGTGGTCACAGGGTTCCCTCCTCCCCACCCCGCTCTCACTTTCTTTTCTAATATACTCGTCTCCCGAGGGAGTGGTATCCATCACGGAGACGGCTGCTGGGATGTTATGCCACGTCGCCTCATGCATGTGAACACAAGGTGACTCAGGGAGCGATGTGTGCCCAGTCTTATGAATGCAGCCCCATGTTTCCCCCATAAAGTGTCCATCAGCACCTTAATGCATCTCCCAGTGAAAGTGACAAGAGTCTGGGCCTGCACATTATTAACTCCAGACATTTTTATGAGCCTGTGGAACAGAGTGCTCCTTCTGAATAAGATATATATCCAGTGTTCAGTGGCTGCATCAGTCTTTTGCTTTTTGGCATATTTACTGTTTTTAGTGAGTCTAAAACACAGTCTGTGTTCCTGTAAAGCTGCTGCTACATTTTCGGGATTCCCAAAGGATCAAAATGGTTTAAGCTTAAATTTCCTGCATGCAATCTGTTATGTCACATTTATGTTGTGTAAAACAGCGTTTACCTCTGCAGGATTAATGCATATAACCAAATGTGCAGGCTCATGATAAATGCATGTAGTTTTATCAATTATAAATGAGCAATAAATGTGGTTTAACACTGAACAGAATTTGGCATGAGTCAAACAAACTGAAATCTTATGTGAAGGAGACTTATTTTGCAAAGGTGAATTCAAAATAAATGCCACAAAATAAACACATTTAGCTTCAAATAACCTATTTAAAACTTGCATGTGTAAAGTTTAATCTATAATTTTTGAATCAAATCTAAATATATATGTTAAACCTAAACATGTATGGAAAGTAAATTTAAATAGAAGTAAACCTAAATATTTAGAACCAATATAAATATTGAAATCTAAATATAAATGTGGTGGTTCAAACTAAATATTACCCAAACGTTCAAATTCAGACTGTCATAAAACAGAAGCAGCCTACCAAAATAAGAGCAGGGTGAAGAGATCCCCTCCTTTAAGATTGAGTGAGTCCATTTGAAAATTGATCATTTAATAGTGAAACCAGACAGGAGCATTCATAAATGATCCATGGTTGAACTAACTCGCACAATTTTATCATCAAGGAGACCTTAGATAGGGAATTTCTTCACCTTGCTTTTATTTTGGTAGGCCACTTCCGTTTTATGAATTTGAATTTGCATGTTGTCACATAAATCCACCTTATTTATATTTGGGTTTCAGTAGATGTGACTTTATTTGAGCTTTTTGGACTTCATTTTGAATGTTTATATTTAACCTATATGACTCAAATTACTTATTTGTAAGGGTTGTATTTAGATTCATGTATTTAGAACTAAAATTGTGATTTTCTAAAATATATGGTGGAAAATGCAACCTTTTGATTGTGGAGCTAAACGAGGCATGAAGTTATTGTTTATTTATTATGTTATAATGAACAGCTTGTGATAGAAACATGACATCAGATGGATGATCTGATAAGTGTCTCTCATAAAGGGCTTTCAGGTTATATAATGAGCCCTTTGGGCGCGGGGGCGCTTAAAAACAACAGCAGACTGAACAGGAAGACGCCCAGGCAAGCAAGTTCAGAAATGTGAAATCCGTGGTCGAGTTTACAGCGCTCTCCACCCACAGCCAATCAGCTGGCTGGAGTCAGCTCAGCCTCAGTCGGAGAGTTGTGCGAGATCCGCTGTGCGTAAAACCTACCTGCCGGACGCGTCAGCGGTGCCATGGCTTCCGAGACTCAGCGAGCAAAGTCCGCTCTCACACCCACGGAAAGAAAATCATTTTTTTCTCTGCACGGATGCAGGATGATCTGCAACGATGTTGGTTTAAAACTGGCTGTAATCTGAAGCAGGATGGTGGCTCCGTCCGTCCGTCTCCAACCATTCAGCTGCGCCACGGAGCGATGCTGAGCAAACCAACGGGAGGATTTTACAGCACAGGTAGAGGTGTTTACCAGATATACTGCTGTGCTGTTATATGATAAACTGAAATAAGCTCGCGCCTGTAATGTGGAGGCAAAATTTCAACAACAACAAAATTCTAAGTTTAGGGCTTTTATACAAACAAAAATAAAAAAAACAAGAAATATTTCTTGTTGCGTTTGAGTGAGAAAGAAAGAGACAGCTAGAGTGTTCGTGGTTATTATTAATTGTGAAGTCACTCCTTCACGTGCGTTAAGTGCACTTCTTCCAGTGCAGGATGAATAATTTGTGGATCTGTAATGTGATTTTCCTTGTCTAATGCGGTGTGTAATGGAATTCCTTGTTATCTGGACTGTGGCAGAAGATTGTGAGAATGGACACTGAAGATACTCAATCTGCGACTCATCTGTGTGTGTGTGTGTGTATGTGTGTGTGTGTGTGTGTGCGTGTGTGCGTGCGCGTGCGTGTGTGTGAGAGAGAGAGCCCAGAGTCATCCTCAGACCCACATTAGTCATGCCTCTCCAGCAAATAACTGTGAAATCTAGTGCAGCAGCATGAGTTTTCCTCCCAGGGGTCAAAGGTTACAAAGGTCTCTACAGTATATTGGAGGTCTTCACTCTGTGTTCTGTGTTTTTTTCTTCTTTGCTGCTCTTTTCCTCTAATTTTCCTTCCTATTAGCTGCCTTGCTTCTGAATTCAGGACTTGCGCTGCCTGCTACTAATTTAATGCTGCTGCCTGAGTGGCTATTATCTAATTTCATTATTAGTCAAGGGTTGAGAGATGAATTTGCTAGATTAGGCCTTGGCGAGCCAGGGTGAACTGGCTGCTGGCGCTTGTCTGGATGCTGCAAATCCATGCTGGTGGATTTGCAACACAAAACATCACGTTTGTCCACTCAAATCTGAACATGCCCAGATTTCACAGCCTCTCATCAGGAGATTTGTTGCTTTAGTGACTGCCTCTCCTGACGCCGCTTTTCCATTTTAGATTTTTTAATTTTACAAAAATATTCCCCAATTTTTAGCTGATTTGATTCATCGGACATTTAGATTTGAAAGAAGGTCAAGGTTGACACAAAGTCACACTTTCTTCTGTTTTTTTTTCTGTTTTTTTAACACTATTTTTTCCTTGATGTTTATGTGAAACAGGGTAAGTGATGCAACAGTTGAACATAGAGCAGATGGTGATTTCATGGCTCGTGCTGCTGAGAGCCTGTGAGAGGAATGTTGATTGCCAAACAAAATGAAACATTTCTTGCACTGAATGTAGGTTACTTACCTTATTTCTTGCATCAATGTATATCACCATGGCTACTTTAATTATAGTGCAAAAATGAGCCATGGTGTAAAATTGCAGCCTGTCATTTCGATGTGTTCTACCTCGTATTAATCAAATTTGGTTCTAACTTCATTTGACATGTTTTTTTTTTCCCCAGCTGCCAGAAATTCTTTGGACTCCATCCTTTGATCCACTCAGCGTTTGAACCTGTGCTGAAATCATGGAGAGTCTGAGCGAGCTCCAAAACCCCCTGCTAGAAAAAACCAGCAGACACACAGTCCAGAACGACTACCAGGGTTACCAATGTGACTACCCGAGCCGACCCTATCAAGACAAACTAATCGGCTACTACTACACCGGGACCAGCGGCAAGCACAAGACTCCTCAATTCTTGGATGCAACCTCTCTTCATCTAGCAGTGGAGACCTTTTACAGGCCCAACTTCATCCTGTTTAAGGACAACGTTAGTCTTCACAGCAAGGATTCAAAGAGCGAGAGCTTTGAGACCACTTTCACAGAGAGCAAGGAGCCCGTTTCAGATGGAGTTTTCATAGAAAACCTGGGGGAGGGTGCACAAGGAGAGAAAGACGTGAAGATCCAGACGGTGTCATACGAGGTGGAGGACGACCATTGTCCTGAATATGAGGTCAGAGTTTGCTCCAGTGCAAAACATGAATAATAATGCATATGGGAAATAATTAGACTTTCTTTTTTATAATCACAACTAAATTCAAGTCAGAGCACAAACGCACAAGTTCAAGTTAAGTCAGCTGACTTAGAGCTCAATTTACTCAAAATATAATCTGATTCAGTCATTCAGCCTCCATGTACTGGACCTGCTTGAGGTGATGGATGAAAGTGGAGAGAAAAGAAACAGAACTAGAAGGACCAGAGTCAGACCACTAAAGTAGAAGAGCTGCAGCTATCTTGACTGATTCAGGACAAAGAAGCAAAAAAAACCCACAAAAACACTTGACTGGAAAAACCAGTGAAAAAAGTAAAAAACTTTATCTGCTGCTGTTATTTAAAATAAAGTTTAAGTCTAAAAATTAAACAGGTTGTCTGCCTCAGGAACAACACTGGGAACACTGGTTCTTCTGGAGAGAAACTCAAACATGAAGAATCTCCAACCGTTTTAATGGTTTTAATGTGAGACAGATAACTATTTTTAAATGACATTCTGGATGTTATAGATAGAATAGAAAGAAATTGAGTTTGACAAAAAACGATCCATTCTTTAATTCAGTAATTTCATCTGAAAAGGGCATTTTTAATATAATGAAGAATTGTCAAATTTTATATTTTAAAGAACAAAACTATGAAAAAGGAAGATTTTTGCAGAGTTTGAAGAACCGATTATGACACAGAGCTGAAACATCAAATTAAAGACACCCTTACTTGTATCTGTCAGCGCCATCTTGTAACAGAAATTGAGTTGTAGACTTATTAAATTGTCTGTTCTAATAGACTGCCAGTGATTCACTCTCATTATGCACACTTCCCACACTTCCCTCCAGTATGCATTTGCTGGGGGTCTTTAAGATTTCATGAAGGGTAATGATGTGCTTTTGTTTTATTAATTTCTAATAAAATTACACATCTGACTCGATCAGTTCAAGGTGTTTTGCTCTGCTTTAAGGCTGTAACTACTCTCCCTGAAGAAGAAAAGAAAAGACAGCCAGCAGCAAAGAGAGCAGAGTCTCTTCCGAAGTGGTGAAAATCTAATTTTAACTAGAGACACTCATGAAATACCCAGAGCTTTGAGCTGGCAGAAGACGAAGTATTGCACCCTAACGGAGCTGATCGCGCCAGATCCTGTCACTTGGAGGCCTGGCAGATGAATGGAGACACTGAAACAAGCTCCATTAATGCCATAAGTAATGTCCTGCTTTGAGGGTGTTAAGCAGGACTGGGCTGATGCATGGCCGTTATAGCAGGTGAGCCTCGAGCTCAAGTTATTCTCTGTCAGTTCAAAAAAAAGCAAGTCAATCTGATGAATAGAGCTCCGATGACAAGTTGGCTTTCCTTGCTGGAAAACGAGCACCTGCGTTCCTTTGCTGGTGTGTGTCTGGATTTGTGTGTTTCGTGATTCCTAAAAACACGTACAAACTGCGTGCTGATGAATAGCAGCAAATAGAACACTGGGTGGAATTCACAGCTTTGGGAATGAAATTAAATAAATAGAATGCTTCAAATGCGCCCTAAGATTTTCATGTGTTTACAAAATAGAAATCCCAGAGCTTTGTTTTTGTAGCAGATGTGTGATATATATGTGTGTGTGTGTGTGTGTGTGTGTGTGTGTGTGTGTGTGTGTGTGTGTGTGTGTGTGTGTGTGTGTGTGTGTGTGTGACAGGGGAGAAATAAATTGCAGGTAACAAAGCAACAAGACCCTGGGCATGGTACCACTGTGGCTGCCCCGACTGTGTGCTGTTGAGTCGACTATCCCCTCCAGATGCTAACGAGGCCTCGGAGAGAGCTGTGACAGGGCTGTTAAAGGCACTGTGCCTCGGTGGAGCCCCATCAGTTATACGGACAGACAAGACTGGGGGAGACTTGGTCCTCAGCTGGGCTGTCAGGAGAGCTGAACGCACCAGTCACTCAGATCTGTTATCAGGCCTCGCTGCGGCGATAACAGGAGATTACTCCTGTTTGCAACTGTTAAGTTTATTTATGTGATGTCAGATTATGAGGTTATGAGCAGCTGCTGTTTTGATGGATCTCACCCAGCAGGTGGACGGTGTTCATAAAGCAGATAACGGGAGTTTCATAATCTTTTTTTTTTTTTTTTTTTTGGCCATGCTCAGTGTTTGCAAACTGCTTGGCAACCTCTATTCTCTAAATTCCACAAACACAAATAAATTCCTTGCTAAATAGCTCAAATTGAATCCTGCAGTTTGCTAGGATCAGAAGTCACATGAGGAATTGTGTACAGCAAGCTTAAAAATGTGTTTCTCTCCATGCTTGAATGCTTCCTTGCTTCTTTTTTCTTGCCTCCTTGACTGTTCTTTAATTACCTGTGAAATGGTTGGTTGAGGTCCTGCCTCGTGCATTGATTTTTGTTTTGTGCTCCCGTTTTTTCCTGGCTTTGTTCGATCCCTGAAGGCAGCAAGACTCACAAATGAAACCTGCCTCTTATGGGGGCTATTTATTCAGGCAAACATCCTCTCAGTCTCCAGGACAGCTACAAGAAGTATGGCCACCTTCTCTTAAAGGTCACCCAGACAGTCACGTTTCCATTCTTGCTGCAGGCACGTTAGGCTCACGGAGTCAGAGTGGCATTCGAATCTATCATTCATTAGCCTGCTCAGAACCTGTGGACTTGAATGTTAGCATCAAGGAACAGTATTGGTGACCGCTTGAGCGCACCCTGCCTTTGCAGGATGCCGGGTGCATTAAGGGAGGATGATGGTCTCTTAGGCTGGAAAAGCAATTTAGTACATAAATGACACTGTCTTCTTGCTGTTTCTCCTGTCACCTCGCGATGATAGAACAATCCGTTAATCCCGAGTTATTTGTCACGCCACTCATGGGTGTTGACAGAAGCACCAAATCCTCTTCAGCTGGCTGAGCACATCCTGTCCTGGGTTGTTGTGGAAACAAGGCCAGATATTCTGGCTTAAGAAGGCAGAGATGGGAGGTCAGAGCTTTACCTCATTGGGCTGCGACTGTTGACGACTAGTTGGAGACACATTGGATTGATACAAACAGCAATTTAATTTTTTCTATATTTGTTTATGAGATTTTTAAATCACAAGAATACATAATCACACAAGAACCCAAGTAAATCACAAGTTCACAGGCTATAAATCCATGGAGATGATCTTCTGAGTGAAGTTGGTCCAGGCAACAAGTGTAAACAAAAAAGCGAGTCAAGACATGTAGGGAACAGTTCACTGAGGGCATAATGAAGGTGTAATGTCACAGAAATATAAATTAAAGGTGCTATAGCAAATTTGAAAAACAAGCTAGATACAAACACGTCTCAGAGCTCTCACCCCTCCCGTCGGCTCTAATCCTAGGCCGCGCCTCCCCCCGACATGGGACCGCACATTGCCACAGTAACAAAAGAGAGCAAAACACCAGCCGTTGAAACGCTATGCTAATGTTCACCCTGGTTTTTCCTCTTTCTATGTCCAAATATTTTTTGCTTTCTGCTAGCTGAAAAAGTGTTTCTCTTTTTGGGACTCTTCTTTTTCTTTTTGAAAAATGCTCCAGCACACATGAATAGAAGATCCAAGGAAGCGCGGCGCTTTGGCGAGACAGACAACCTGATCGTCTTAAAGTTGCTTTTGGTCCAAAACGTATGATTGACTGAGGTCTTTAGAGAACTGTGGGACAACCACTTTATTAATTTTTTTCGTTTTTTTTAAATTGTCACAATATATTTACAGCTATTCTATGTTAGAACGTTGTTAAGAGGCATGAAAAAAACCAAACATTTTAAGCTACATTGTTTACCAAATTCGCTATCGCACCTTTAAAATTTCTTGGCCTGATATTGCAGCATGTGTGGTATTCCCCGGAGCATGCAGCCTGTTGAATGTGACTGTAACCAATCAGAAAGCGAGGTGACAGGGAAACACTGCACTGAGTGAGGGGAATCCAAAATCAATACAGCTGTTTTTATTCTTTGTTATACCTGGCAACAAAACTGTCATGAGGGCATTGTTGTTTATAATAAAATAAAAGCTCTCATGTTTGTTTTCTCTGAAGGTCTGATCTCGAAAAGTTCTGCAAGATTTCACATCTGACCTGGGAATGTTCATGGGTGAAATCGGTTCGTGTGTGGTGTGTTGTTTTTGCTGTGTGGCCACACACCACACACTGTAGGACCAAAACTGTTAACATCCATGATTTTTTTATCACCATGTGTGGGATCTCTCATGTTTTGACAGTCCAGCCATGTGAAACGGCCCTTAGCTAGATTCAAGCTTCAGCAAGGCTTTCTGAAGGGGATGTGGGACTGCCAAAGAGGTCGGAGAGCATCTGAACACTGCAAGGGCACCACCTGGATTTAATTTGATGCTATAAATTTTTTTTAAAACATTAACAAGTTCTCCCCAGAAGCTCTGGACTGAGCAGAACCTAAACAAGAGGCCAAAAGTTCCTTCCATTGCTGTGGATTTATCACACAGTGAAGATGAAAAAGTTATATTTAATTTTGTTTCGGAGAAATACCAACAATACAGTATATGACTTTAAATTGTAATCTGGCATTAATTCAGCAATCTCTAGTCTTCTTCAACCTGCTGGCCCATAAAGCGTCTGATATCTTACTGCAGTGTCCTTAACTCAAGCATCCTGGATGTGAAATGTAGGCACAGTAAGTGTGAAGAGTGTAATACACTGACTGGTTAGGGCCAGTTAGGACAATTGTTGGACAATTTCAAATCATAAGAGACCACACACGTGACGATTAAAAATCACAGATGGTAACCGTTTTGGTCCTAGTGTGTGGTGGTCACACAGAAAATACAACACATCACACATTTACTGATTTCACCCACGGACATGAAATCTCGCTGAACTCCTCGAAATAAAATTGACGTAAACTGACATGATAGCTTTTATTTTTATTATAAACAACAATGCACTCACTCCATGCAGATTGTGTCTGTCACCTCGTTTTCTGATTGGCTACTTGTCACATTCCACAGGCTGCTCCTCGGGGGGACACCACACACACTGCGATATCGGGCCAAGAAAATCCAATGTGTTAGAAATCACCGATTTGTGATCAGAGTGGTCCCAACGTCCTTCCAAGTGGACCCGAGCATTCTTAAAAGTACCATAGGGAATCTTCAAACATGCTAGGTATCGCTAGCTATTTTACACAAACACGTCTCAGAGCTCTCACCCCTCCCATCGGGTATAATCCTTATGCCACGCCTCCTCCGGACATGCGACCACGCATTGCCACAGAAACAATAGAGAGCCAAACACCAGCCATTGAAACGTTCCCCCAGGTTTTTTTCTCTTTCTATGTCCAAAGGTTTTTTTGTTTTCTGCTAGCTGAAAATGTATTTTTTGGGGGGACTCTGGTATTTTTCCCTAAAATTGAAGCGCTAACAGCCGGCCGTTTCTGTCCTTCTCTCACTTCCGGGATGTTCTGCTTAAAATGTTCTAGCACGCATTAACTCATTGGCTGCCAGCCGTTATCTGAAAATAAAGTCCCTCACTGCCAGAGTTTTTGAGCATTTTTACTGTTTTTGAAGTGTCACAGAATATTGTGTTCTATGACTATAGTATGTAAACACCAAAAACAGTAAAAGGAAGAACAGACTCTCTTCTTTCATCAGAAACAGACGGCTTGTTTCTAGCTGTTTCCGTTCTTTCAAAATCTGCTGTAGAACATAGGAGGGCTTCACCAAAAACACCTGTTTCTGACCAAAAAATGGAGAAAACAGGCTTTTTGTGTAAACAGAGAGGTCAGGCAGAAAATGTAAATATGAACTATGATGTAAATAATCATCATCACACACACTCATCATAGGCCTATGTATAAACACACATATTATATATATATACATATATATGCACAGTATACTATATAGATGTATATATGTTCTGGCTCCCGGATCTTGCTTGGTGTTAAATGGAGTTTATCCACCCATTGTTTGTTTTTGGGGACTTTTTATACTTCCTGTTTAATTTTCAAAGTCCTACAGGAAGTAGCGACTTTGCTTCCTCCTGTTTAACTTCCTGTTTAGTTGCAAAAACAAAGTATTTTTTTGCTTTCTAATGCCGTGTTTTGGAGCCAGAGCAGTCAGTAAGTTGTAAGAAATGTTCTGATCTACCCGTGTGTGTGTTGATCTGGCTCCCAGGAGTTGATTGAGACTGTTTTTACCGGCGATTGAGACTAGTAATGTGTTAGCAGCTGGCGGTTACTGTCGTCATGGGTCGGCTTATTCATGATCAGGTGACACACAGGTGAAAATTAAAGCGGCACTCCGGAGGATTTCATCAGGAGAGCAGTTTTTGAATCTAGCGTCCAAAGGCTCCTCCTCAAAACATCTCGACACGCGCGTCCGGTCGCGTGTGCGCGCGACGCGCGTGCACGCGGCACATATACTTCGGACATGAACTGTACAGCTCAATGTGTAGGGTTTAATCACTCACAGTTCACGATCTTATTCCAACAATACTACGAGGGTCTGATGAGCCCTCTCTGTCCCTGCTGCTTCTGATATTAGCTCTGTTAGCACCGAGCTGCTGCTGGACTCTGAAGCTGAACTTGACTCGGCCCTGGATGAACTTTCTGACCAAAATAAACGCATAATCCTGTCAAGCCTTGCCATTCTGTGAGGTGAAACGTTTAAAAATAAAAATAAATCCATCTTTAGCTGGAGAATGGGTAGGTTTTTAGTAGAAATGAGCCGTGAGTCCTCAGTGAACGGCTGAGACGGCAGAGAAACACACAGAGCGTCCTGTACGACAGCGCCCCCTACTGGTACAGGTTTGGTCGATGGGCGTGCATGTTGAGAGAATGCAGAAATTTGAATTTCATTGGCTGAAAAATGTCGGCGGCAAGAAATAATGGAAAGGGGTCTCTAGGAGGAAGGAGGGTCTTCATCAGAATGACAGATGTTGTGGAACTCAACCCATAGATCATAGTTTAGACCTGAAATATCATTTAAAACATTTAGAAAACTTTGATACAGAGAAAAATGCTCCAGAGAGCCGCTTTAACTAGAGGCTTGATAGTTACTGACAACATGCGCGAGGACGTCATTTAGCCCGCCCCGTCAAAAGACGCGAACGGTTGAATTTGAAAAGACGAATTTAGTCGTCTTTGGCAGTGAATGAGTTAATGGAGGATCCAAGCAATGCGGAAATGTGGTGCTTCTCTGAGACATACAGCCGGATTGTCCAGTAGTTGCTTTCGGTCCGAAACATATGATTGGCTGAGGTTTTTAGAGAAGTACGAGGGAACCACCTTATTGATTTCTTTCAGGGGGGGTTTTAATCGCCACAATTTATTTATAGCTATACTATGTTAGAACGTTGTTAAGAGGCATGAAAAAAATTGTTTTAAGGTACATTGTTTACCAAATTCCCTATGGTACCTTTAACGCATCACACACAACAGGAATATCTGATAATATTTTCTTTAGAGCCATTACGGTAATCGAGGGCATCCTTAAGATTGTTGTAAGGGGAGAAGGGGAGAAACAATCTGCATAAAAATCTTGCCGTCTGATCATTTTTTATACACTAAGCAAATCTTCCAAACTTCTTTCAACATTGTTTCACATTTCTCACACTTTCTGATTCAAGAAACTCAGAAGAGTTTTGAGAGAAGTTCTAGAGACCTGGGATCACCCTGTAACTTTCTTGAGAGAGGACATTTGTTACACAACTTTCTGAATGTGTTCACAATTCCAGCAACATGTCAACAAGACACTGCAACTCACACAAGGAACTTTAGAGCTCCTCAAATGCTTCAAAACATTTTGTAAACTCCCTCAGAGTGCTGATTTGTCACCAACAGTCCCAGCCCAGTGAGATACTAGTTTAAGGTGGAGGAAGGTGGACCCTGCCAAGACTCACCACTTTGAAGATTTTCAAAGAAAATCTGGCTGCATGTCAGTCTTCCTTGCTCTTACATGTTGCAGGTGTCACTTTCAAGATCAAAGTTGCACATTTTGTATTAGTTCAAAGTATGTTTTTCAACAGAAGCCCTGGAAAGCAAGCCAAAAATAAATGAAGGCTGTCCTAAAATTTTACTCTGACCAAACACATTTTTGACTTTATGACTTTTAAGGAAATGAGTAAGTTGTACAAAAGTTTAATGAAAAGATTTTTTTCTGTATTTTCTGAAAGAACTGTTTTGTTTGTACTTTTTGAGCCTTGAAAGGCAAGCATGTTAACATTAGGTCAAAGGAAAAACACTTTTATTTTAATTTATTTTATTTTATTTTATTTTATTTTGGCTTGCTTTCAGGGATTATATGTATTGCACTTCAAAATATGCACTGAAAAAATTACTTTGTATAAATGAAGGTATTCGACTTATCAGTAACCTTCATATTCTCTGTGAACTTGCTGTTTTGCAGAGCGACAGCTCCAGTGATAGTGAAAGTGAGGACAACTTTATCGTCCTTCCCCCTCGGGACTACTTGGGCCTGGCCATCTTCTCCATGCTCTGCTGCTTCTGGCCATTGGGCATCGTTGCCTTTTACTACTCTCACAAGGTAAAGGTCCAGAGACCTCAAGCCTGTCATTAATTCTGATTGCACCTCGTTCTATTTAAGGTCAGTGAGCACAAGCACTCAGACAAGCGCTACCGCAGCCCATTTTCCACCCTGTGACCCTGTTTGCAATTGTTCTGGATGATTGACTACGTAAACTCAGCAGGTTCTGGCTTCTTGTCAGTCATCTGTGAAGAGAAAAACCATTAACACTGAGGTTTTCACTCACAGCATGTGCTCTGCTTTAGCACTGGGCCTCAGCTGTATTATTTTGAGCTGTTGCGTCAGTGTCTGAAACCTCAGTCTGATGTCAATATCTTTAGTTTCAGATCCTGCAACCCCAAACAAGCTGCAGCACATCCTAGACATCTTGCAACATCTTTCACAATAATTGCGAGGAAATTATATCAAAACAGAAAATGATGCATCCAATGAATAAAAATAAGGGCCAGGCTCTTTTTTTAAAACTCTCTCTCTCTCTCTCTCTCTCTCTCTGTAACCAAAACACCCAAACAACACATTCGTCACTGTCAGAGGCATAATGACCTAATTGCCATGGTAACTAATGGCTCCCAGAGAGGATTTCTTGTTTTTTCTCTTTTTAACTGTGGCTTAACACCTACTCATACACTCAGTGCTGATGAGTAACACACAGGCTCATTTCACTCTCTGCTTTGTTTTGTCAGACTGGCAAGGCCATTGCTAAGGGAGACTTCTCCAGAGCAGGGATGAGCTCCAGAAGAGCCCTATTCCTGGCTGCACTGTCCATTACCATTGGAACAGGGATGTATGTGGGGGTGGTTGTTGCCCTCATAGCCTACCTGTCCAAACCTGGACATGTATAGCACTGGGACCAAACGCTTGAGGGGAAAAGGAGGTAAGCAGGAGGCAAGATGGGAGGAAAAAAAAGACTGGACAGATGCTTCTGCCTCTCATGAACTTGTGCTGCTGTGATGATGCCTGGCTTGCTGCAAAGAGACAAGTGAGAGGATGAAAACGCCTCATGTGTGGATGGAGTATTACTTCAACCACACATTGATCCAAACTGAATCTTTGTTTCAGGTGTGCAGCACTACTGCAAGGAACAAGATGGATGGGAAAGAAAAACAAAAGACATAAGACAACTTCCCTTCTGCACAGCTGTAATCATGTCAAAAACTAAAAGCAGTAGAAAACTACCAAACATGATCACCTTAGTAACTCAAAACAACCCCATTTGAGCTTTATAAAAGGTGTTTTATCCACCAATCCATATAGATTGTGTATTGTAAATAATTCTCTTGTAAAAACAGTTAACCAGTCAAGTTTTATGCAAATGGTTGTTAAGAAATAAACCTGGAAGTGATCATCTCAAAGAAAACCAAATAAAAGGGTTTCGATAGAAATGACAAAAAGCATAGCGCTACACAAAGGAGCTGAGCAGTGGACGGGAGCATTATTGGTGTCTTTTGTGTGCTGTACATTTAGTCAATAAATGCATTTGGCATGAGTAATGAAACACCTTACAACGTCTCACGCTCACTTGTCTTTTGGAGAGGTTTGTTGAAAAGGTCTGGAAGTCACATGGCTGCTGAGAAAAAGGAGCCAAAAGAAAACAAAAGGTAGGTTATTAGGCTGGATAACAACTGAAATCAAACAGCAGTAAATTTAAATGAGTCACAAATTAAAAAGGGCCACTTCTGTTAATAGTGGCTCAACTCCACTAACAGTGATCCAGACTGCTTTTAATTAAAAAAAAAAAAAAAAGCTTATTAAACCTCTCTTATTTCTTGCTAAATGGGTCAAAATGTTAAAACAACAGCCTCACCCTAAATCAAGTTTATTGTAGGACAAAAGACTCTAAACCACATTCATTTAGTTTCATTTCCTATAATAAAACAAGGCTTTGCTATTATTGTCTGACATTTTTAAGTTTTAGATTTATGCATGTGTTCAATATTTCTCTACATAACTACCGGTATTTTGTGCACAAATTGGATTATGCAAAAATACAGGCTTGGTGTTGCAAAAAAAAAAATGATTTAAGTGATGAAATGAGACTTTATGCACACAAAAAATTAAAAAGGTGGCAGAAATAAAGATCCTGTATTTTATACAATATGAGCAAAATGTAGGTTTTCTGCCTTTAAATAAAATGATTATACTGTAATTATAACTAAGCCGTATCTATATGTTCAGTAGTAGATATAATGATGTTAAACTGGCCCATCTGATTCCATAATAAAGACAACAACAAAACCTGAGTAAATTTGAAAGCAGGTTAATTGTTGAGGCTCTGATCAAACGAGCATTAGTCATAAATAAATGTTTCCTGCTCACTAAAGTAGCATCTGTCATCATGGTGCATTAGCATGAGGTGTAAAGAAAAACACATCTGGTAACTGGCAGGCGATCAGATTGCCTCGGTTAGAACGGCCCACTTGTATAGAGAGGGGTAATTTGCAGCTTATGAAACTCTCATTATAAAGATGAACTCACATTGGAGCGTTTGGTGGTGCAAAAATCATTCAGGCGGTGATCTATATAGAGGTGTAAAAATGTGACATGAGTCAGACGAGTCATCCTTCAAAATAAACCTGACAAGTGTGTTAGTGCACGTCCTGCAGAGATCTGAACTTATAACCTCTACTGTGGTAGCTTTTATGATGTTGGAGGAAATATTTTCCTATTTTTAGAGGTCTATGATGATTTTCTTTTTTTTTGGGGGGGGGGGGGGGGGGGGGGGGGGGTGGATTGGTCTTTTCTTTAGCAGCTTGGAGCAGTCCCCCAGTCTGAGTGGATTCTTCACCCCTGTAGAATGTTAAGGTGTTTATGGGCAAAATAATAGCAGAATATAAAGAATTCTATATTTCACAAAGTTCATTATGTCTCTTTGTTCAATAGTCATTGAGGTTCTTTTTTTGACCATATACAGTGGTGTGAAAAACGATTTGCCCCTTCCTGATTTCTTATTCTTTTGCATGTTTGTCACACAAAATGTTTCTGATCATCAAACACATTTAACTATTAGTCAAAGATAACACAAGTAAACACAAAATGCAGTTTTTAAATGATGTTTTTTATTATTTAGGGAGAAAAAAAATCCAAACCTACATGGCCCTGTGTGAAAAAGTGATTGCCCCCTGAACCTAATAACTGGTCGGGCCACCCTTAGCAGCAATAACTGCAATCAAGCGTTTGCGATAACTTGCAATGAGTCTTTTCCAGCGCTCTGGAGGAATTTTGGCCCACTCATCTTTGCAGAATTGTTGTAATTCAGCTTTATTTGAGGGTTTTCTAGCATGAAGCGCCTTTTTAAGGTCATGCCACAACATCTCAATAGGATTCAGGTCAGGACTTTGACTAGGCCACTCCAAAGTCTTCATTTTGTTTTTCTTCAGCCATTCAGAGGTGGATTTGCTGGTGTGTTTTGGGTCATTGTCCTGCTGCAGCACCCAAGATGGCTTCAGCTTGAGTTGACGAACAGATGGCCTTCAGGACATTCTCCTTCAGGATTTTTTGGTAGACAGTAGAATTCATGGTTCCATCTATCACAGCAAGCCTTCCAGGTCCTGAAGCAGCAAAACATCCCCAGACCATCACACTACCACCACCACATTTTACTATTGGTATGATGTTCTTTTTCTGAAATGCTGTGTTACTTCTACGCCAGATGTAACGGGACACGCACCTTCCAAAAAGTTCAACTTTTGTCTCGTCGGTCCACAAGGTATTTTCCCAAAAGTCTTGGCAATCATTGAGATGTTTTTTAGCAAAACTGAGACGAGCCTTAATGTTCTTTTTGCTTAAAAGTGGTTTGCGCCTTGGAAATCTGCCATGCAGGCCGTTTTTGCGCAGTCTCTTTCTTATGGTGGAGTCGTGAACACTGACCTTAATTGAGGCAAGTGAGGCCTGCAGTTCTTTAGATGTTGTCCTGGGGTCTTTTGTGGCCTCTCGGATGAGCTGTCTCTGCGCTCTTGGGGTAATTTTGGTCGGCCGGCCACTCCTGGGAAGGTTCACCACTGTTCCATGTTTTTGTGGATAATGGCTCTCACTGTGGTTCGCTGGAGTCCCAAAGCTTTAGAAATGGCTTTATAACCTTTACCAGACTGATAGATCTCAATGACTTTTGTTCTCATTTGTTCCTGAATTTCTTTGGATCTTGGCATGATGTCTAGCTTTTGGGGTGCTTTTGGTCTACTTCTCTGTGTCAAGTAGCGCCTATTTAAGTGATGTCTTGATTGAAACAGGTGTGGCAGTAATCAGGCCTGGGGGTGGCTACAGAAATTGAACTCAGGTGTGATAAACCACAGCTATTTTCTAACAAGGGGGCAATCACTTTTTCACACAGGGCCATGTAGGTTTGGATTTTTTTCTCCCTAAATAATAAAAACCATCATTTAAAAACTGCATTTTGTGTTTGTGTTATCTTTGACTAATAGTTAAATGTGTTTGATGATCAGAAACATTTTGTGTGACAAACATGCAAAAGAATAAGAAATCAGGAAGGGGGCAAATAGTTTTTCACACCGCTGTATGTTGGAAAAAAGAACCTCAATGAATAAAGAATTCTATAAGAAAGAAGTGCTGTAGTGGTTAAGAAAAATGTTCATACTGACCAGTGGGAGTGGAGGGAATCATAACATAAAATAAAATTACTACAAAACATTATAAAAATGTTATTCTTATGCACTTTACTCTCACGTTGTTATATAATTAAAAAAAAAAAAAAAGACTAAACAAATGGGTAAAACACTTAATACATTTTAAAATAATTATTAATTATTTTTGTGCAGCATAAAATATCCATGTCCCAGTTTTGGTCTTTTACCCAGTGGTTGGAGACTTTTAACTCTTTGCTGTGTATGTCACATTTTAGTCTAATATCCTATTGAAGCACTGAACCTAAAAACTACTAAACAAAAACTGTTTAAAAGCTTAGGGATGTTGTAAACCAGGGTTGGATGTAGGACCCAGACGCAGATGGAGGAACCGCAGGTAGGTTAAAGGTATTTTTATTTTAACATGGACTAGGACAAAACACAACTAAACACAACGAGGATCCAACAAACACTGACAAGACAGGCACGCTTAAATACAGAGGGAGGTGATGACAAGACGAGACACAGGTGGCAGGATAACAAATGGATTTCACCTGTGGAGACAGAAGGCAGAGGGTTTAAACAAGGCACAAGACAGTACACGAGGAGGACACTAGAGGGTGACATATGACAGTGCCCCCCCTTAAAGGCGGCCTCCAGACGCCAAGCAAAACCCACAAGGGTGGGAGGGAGGGGGACCAACGAGGGGGGGCGGGATGGAACCAGGACCAAGGACTAGACAAACAAAGAGGAGGCTCAGGTCAGGAGGACGGCCAGAGCAGAGTCCAATGGGGGGACGTCCAGGGAGGTGGCGCCGAGTTGGCCAGGGATGGGACCCTGGGGGACGGCGGCGAGGCCACCCAATAAGCCAGGACCTAGGTGGCTGTCGGCGTGGCCACCTGAAGAGGCGGAAATCCTCGGGAGGCCGGCGAGGGGCCAGGTCTGAAGACCTTGGAGGGACTGGTCTGGGAGGAGGTCCAGGTACAGGGCTGGTGGGACCGGAGGCAGGACTGGAGTCAGGACCAAGAGACTCTGGAACAGAAGACTCGGGACCTTGACTTGACTTGGGCGCGGGAACAGAAGACTCGGGAGTGGGAACAGAAGACTCAGGACCTTGACTTGACTCGGGAGCGGGAACACAAGACTCGGGACCTTCACAAGACTCGGGACCTTGACTTGACTCGGGAGCGGGAACACAAGACTCGGGACCTTCACAAGACTCGGGACCTTGACTTGACTCGGGAGCGGGAACACAAGACTCGGGACCTTCACAAGACTCGGGAGCGGGAACACAAGACTCGGGACCTTGACTCGGGAGCGGGAACACAAGAGTCAGGACCTTGACTTGACTCGGGAGCGGGAACACAAGACTCGGGACCTTGACTTGACTCGGGAGCGTGACTTGACTCGGGAGCGGGAACACAAGACTCGGGACCTTGACTTGACTCGGGACCTTGACTTGACTCGGGAGCGGGAACACAAGACTCGGGAGCGGGAACACAAGATTCGGGAGCGGGAACACAAGACTCGGGACCTTCACAAGACTCGGGACCTTGACATGACTCGGGAGCGGGAACACAAGACTCGGGACCTTCACAAGACTCGGGACCTTGACTTGACTCGGGAGCGGGAACACAAGACTCGGGACCTTGACTTGACTCGGGACCTTGACTTGACTCGGGAGCGGGAACACAAGACTCGGGACCTTGACTTGACTTGGGAGCGGGAACACAAGACTCGGGACCTTGACTTGACTCGGGAGCGGGAACACAAGACTCGGGACCTTGACTTGACTCGGGAGCGGGAACACAAGACTCGGGAGCGGGAACACAAGACTCGGGAGCGGGAACACAAGACTCGGGAGCGGGAACACAAGACTCGGGACCTTCACAAGACTCGGGAGCGGGAACACAAGACTCGGGACCTTCACAAGACTCGGGAGCGGGAACACAAGACTCGGGACCTTGACTTGACTCGGGACCGTGACTTGACTCGGGAGCGGGAACACAAGACTCGGGACCTTGACTTGACTCGGGACCTTGACTTGACTCGGGACCTTGACTTGACTCGGGACCTTGACTTGACTTGGGAGCGGGAACACAAGACTCGGGACCTTGACAAGACTCGGGACCTTGACTTGACTTGGGAGCGGGAACACAAGACTCGGGACCTTGACTTGACTTGGGAGCGGGAACACAAGACTCGGGACCTTGACTTGACTTGGGAGCGGGAACACAAGACTCGGGACCTTGACTTGACTCGGGAGCGGGAACACAAGACTCGGGACCCTCACTTGACTCGGGAGCAGAACCTTCACTTGACTCGGGAGCAGAACCTTCACTTGACTCCGGAACAGGATCAGGACTAGTACACACAGACTCAGGAGGAACAGGATAAAGACTTGTACTCACTGAGTCTGGTTCAGGTTCAGGAGGGCCGGAGGGTTCTGGATCTGCTGGAGCCGGAGCCAGACTTGAGGACTTGAACAGGAGACTTTGACGCAGGACCAGAAGACCCTGTCTCAGGGTATGAAGCTCCTGGGCCAGGGACTGGGGTGCAGCTGCAGAACTCGGCATCTGGAGCGGCACAGCGGGACTAGGTACCTTGAGTGGCGCTGCGGGACTCGACGGCCTGAGTGGCGCTGCTGGGGGCTGAGGAGGATGGACCGACCTAGGTCTAGAAGCCCGACGGCGGTGTGGCTTGACGGCCGATTGGGCCCCCCAGAACGGAGACCTCGGCTCCTCTACCTCCTCATGCCGTGGCGGGTTCTTGGCAGCCTCTCTGCAAACGAATTCCAGGAGGGTGAGCCTCTCCTCAGCCGGGTCCTCGAGGGGAACAGTGGGAGGCTGCTGGGGCTGAAGCAGCTCCGCTGGGATCCGACGGGACTGCGGTTCAGGGAGTCCGACGTGGACCTGAAGGACTCCGATCTGCTGGGGGGAAAGCCGCGACGGCGCAGGTGGTCCTGGAAAGCGACGTCGAGGCACCGGACCCCGCCGTGGATAGACTGGAAGCCTCACAGCCAATCGGGTCCCCAGGTAAGCAGACCGGTCCTCCAGGAAATCATCTGCTGGGTCCATGTTGTAGGTTGGATCCTTCTGTTGTAAACCAGGGTTGGATGTAGGACCCAGACGCAGATGGAGGAACCGCAGGTATTTTTTATTTTAACATGGACTAGAACAAAACACGACTAAACACAACGAGGATCCAACAAACACTGACAAGACAGGCACGCTTAAATACAGAGGGAGGTGATGACAAGACGAGACACAGGTGGCAGGATAACAAATGGATTTCACCTGTGGAGACAGAAGGCAGAGGGTTTAAACAAGGCACAAGACAGTACACGAGGAGGACACTAGAGGGTGACATATGACAATGTTTATGTCATATGTCTTGTTTAAATGTTTAAATGTTTAAATATAAAGTTAAACTTTATTATTTTACATACCTGACAGAACAGATCACTGAAATGATTGTGAAGTTAGTAAATGAAGTGAATGATAAGTTTCAGCATAACATCTGAAATTAAAGAGGCCAAAAATCTTACATCTGAAACTTCATGTTGGTTTTCTGCTAGTTCTGTCAAAATATCCACTTCCTGTTAAATAACATCCAATCTATCATCTCTAGGGCCTTTTTCAGGGTGAAACATAAAATTAAACTGCAGTCTGATGTTGACAAAGATGTGCAGGAAATTATCTGAAAGGGCTGACTGGCTGCACCAGGGAGCAAAAGCTGAGGACCACTGAACAGGACACAAATTGTGTTGTTAGAAAAGCCTGTCAGAACCTATTGTCAGTCACAAAGCAATATATTGAGTATTTGCTGTTGCGGGCAAAAGCCAATGCTGTAACTGGCATGTCTCTTCAGTGTCTTTTGGCATCACTCACTGTCGAGCCTCTAGGTGACTTTAGCTGCCAGCGGCAGGAACAAAGGCTGCTCTCTGAAGTCAGGATGTCAGAACAAAATGAAAGCAGCATTTTCTTCTCCTTGTGGACTTCAAAAAGAAAAAAAAAAAAACACACACACACACACACACACACCATGCATGTTCCTTTTCTCTGGCTCCACCTGCTATTCACTCAAAGCAACAACCTCCAGAGCCAAAGTGTTTGAAACAGCTTAGTGGCTTTCAGGGTCCAGACAGCATTACCTTAGAAGCAGAGAAGAAACATGTCCCAACACACAACAGAACTCCATAGACATCTATTTGATTTGACCTAAAATGATGACAACAACCCCAAAAAGCCAGAGTCATGCTACCAGAGCACCCAACACACTCACATTACTTTCAACACCTCTAACTTTGTCACAGCCTCACATATATCTCACATTTTAGATAAATGGAGGAGACGGAGCGATAAACAGCTCTCACACAGCCTGAAACCTCTTAAATTTGTATGTTTTCTCTTTTGCAGCGTTTCTCTGAGCAAGTCTAATGCATTAAATGAGGTCGATGGGGGACACGGGGGCGAAAGTGCCGCTCTCATCAATGGGAGCTGTATGGGGTGCTGAAGTGGGCACGCTCTGCAAGAAAGAGCAGAGCAGCATGTGTTTTCTCTCCCTCAGTAGATAGGAAGCTTCTCCCACGCTCGCTAGCACTCACAGCATCCATCGCTAGCTCCGGACCACCAGAAGCAAACCAGGTTTTATTAGTCATCCGCCCCCATGTGAATCAAAACCTTCCAAAAGGCAGCAGCAGGTTAAATCTGAGCAGTATATATTTCAATGCATGTGTGATTACAGTTTCAAAGAAAACAACAAAGGTTTGGTCCTGAATTGAACTATATACATTTCTAAACCTAAAATTTCTCCTCTTAAATCCAAAATATAATGAGCTCCTTACAGGGAGACACAATAATTTGACTTTGAGGAGTAATTAAAAAAAGACGGACTCAGAAATGGAATTGTATCTGGAATCAAACAGAACAGATTTGGACACTCTTTCAACCTAAAATCCAAATTAGAGGTATCAACAGGAAGGCCATTTCCCGTCTTATATAGACAACAATAGACAATATTTTGGGACACATGCACCTCTTTCAGTGTTGTCTGGGTCAGGACATTTAGACATCTAGTCTAACCGCTCCTTTCCAGGAAGCTAAACTTGTTTTTGGCCAAAAAAGGTTAGGTTTTATGGGAACCAGTCCTAGAGTTTAAAAAAACACAGTGATGTCTCATGGTGATGACACTGCAATCAACAAATTCTTTTTCATTGCTTTGAGCTTTTAAAGGTTTAAATGAAGGGAAAAGCTGAATGAAAACTTTCCCAAACCTATATCACTGTGGGGTTTTATTGGTTAATTAACCAAAAGACTGCCTTAATCAGGCTGGAGAAAGTAATTTGTCAGCTTGTTCCATTCAGGAAATAAAGAGATGGAGTGTTGCAAACAAAACTTAAAGTGCCTGTGACTCCATATTTAAATCACTTTATATTAAACAGGTGTAATCTTTGATGCCTCTAGATTAGCGTTGCACCATTATAACTCAAAATACGCTGTAATTATTTCCTAACGAGCAACTCAGAGATCAGAAGAAAGCGCCGCCTTCCGGTTCTGCTGGGTTTCTCCTTATTTGGCAGCCTGACACTTCTGCTGCAGCAGGGGGCAGTGCCGTCGCGTGAAAGAGAAACGAAACTGAAACTAAACACTACCCGGTCTATGGGCAATGGCGGCGGCACTGCCTCGCTCCAGGTGTCGTGAACATGCATGTGGGAGGAGAATTTACCATATAAGCAAGTCCGGATCACTATGACCTCATAGCGGGCTGGAGTGAAAAAAACGGTTTGAAACCTGGGTCTGAAATCTGGAAGAGCTTCTCACTGGCTGGACTAGGAGACAGATGGACGCCGTTTTTTGCTCTTTCTGGCAGGTTTAAGGTGAGAACTCAACATTGCAACATGATAGATAAGTCAGAAAACATGGAAACCGATGTCATGGGCACTTTAAGGAAAAAGCACATAAACGCCTTTTTTATGATGATGAATGAGCTGAAAACAAAAAGGACCAGAAACTGGAACAGAGTGGAGACATTAAAGCTGATGGCTGCATTAAAAATAGCACCAGACTCTCAATTCTTTTAAAGATTTTCACAGCTATAATGGCATCTGCTCAAGGACATCTGATGCAAGGACAATATATTTGATTTATACTTATCTGAAGTGGTTGCAATATTCATTTTTTAAAAGCTATATACTAAAACAGAAATCTTACGCCTGGACTGCAGCGTTTATCTTGTAAAAATGGATAAACCTCTTCATATTGTGCTCCATCTTAAATCAAAACCTTATAGTTATTCTGGCAGATTAAAGACATTTGCATGCTGTTTGAAATTCATGCAGATGTCATTTTTTTTAGAGCAGGCTGATAAATTTTATGTATATTTGATTATCCCAGGGACACTTTCTAGGTCATCAGCTGCATGAATGATGTCTCTGGCAATGGATGGAACAAAACCCGTGACTGCTGTCCTCTGAGATTCCAACAGTTTATATACAGACATAAACTCAGCTATTCAGCTCAACAGTGTCGGACAACAGCATGTCAATGCATTCAGGGTTGAATTTTGTAGCTTTGAATAATTTTGCATTCCCTTTCGTTTGACCTCTCTAGGATCCACGCCCCCACACAGACTTTAACAGTAATCTGGGATAGACTCCAGCCTCCCACAACCCTGGATTCAGTCGGTAGATCTGAGGAATGTGTTCAAATTCAATTTTATAACTGTTAGTAGAAGAAACACAGAAATAGAACATTAGAAAACTATAATAATAAAGGAGATTTTGATTTATCCTCTCATATTATTCATCTCATCTTTTTTCCTTCTTACTCTGGAAACATTCACCACCTTCGTAAATGCAGTGTGATTAAAAATCTTATATTTTAGCAAATGTAGCTGATAATACATGCAGGACTTTAATATTTGTTGGTTGTTTTGCAGCACTGACATCATCTGAGTGCTTTTTCTCTCACTGTTTAGCTTCGACCTGCATTCGGAAACGGGATTTTCATTTTTCATGAAGACGTTCCCACAGCAGCTCTCGTCACAACAAAGACAAGCAAACCCTTCTCTTTTCTTTCTGCTGTCCTCCCTGTCTGTCTTTCATGTCAGAGCTAAGCTCATCTTTGAAGCGTTTCACACATGCATTCTTATCTTCCTTCACACCTTTGTTGCACAACAACATGTATCTCTCCCTCCCTCTCCCTCCCTCTCTCTTCTGGGGCGCCAGCATTTGCCAGGGTGCACTCTGAACTGATAAGGTCCTCCCAGCCTCATCTTCTGGCTTCACTTATCGCTACTCAGCAACAAGGGAGCTCTGTCTAACCGTTCATGTTTCACTCCTCTTGATAAGAGAGGCTGGCTCTGAGTGTTCCTCAAAACTGTGGTCATGTGCCAAGCAGAAGCCTTTAATGCAGCTCTGAGATAAGACCCGGCAACATGTGATGGTTTTTAATTACAACCTGAGTACCTGACATTCCACAGAGAGAGAGAGAGGCAATGCTATTTTCCAAGAAATATGAAGCAGGAAGTAATAAAGGTTGGAGAAATAAAGTAAACAGTCTAACAGTTTATGTCTGCTCAGATGACTGGACTTGATAAGAACTGGTGCCCACTGGTGACTTGCTTGAATCACTAAGGGCTGCTGGAGTGGACGTCTTTCTGGTGTCGTGCCACACATCATGAATCTTTCTGGTGCAAATCCAACTTTAACAGATAAATGATGCTGAACTGGAGAGTAGGCGGCAGCAGAGTGGAGGCTGAAGCTGTGAGGTGAGACAAGGGAGGCTTATTACAGCCACACAACTCCCCTCAGCCCACTTTAATCAAGCAAACATAACATCCAAATGTGTTCAAGAGCCAGTATTTAATAAACAAAATGCGTTTTTAATGAACAGCTTTAACATTTACAGATGTTTATTATCAAGCCGATCGCTTCGGCTTTGAGACTTTTAGCAAATGCCAGCAGGTCAGCAGGTGAGCAAATGAAATACAGTAAACCCTCAGGTGTGCTGGTTCTTCACTCACTCTACTCAGAGCTTAATTTATCAAAATGAAACATAAAAAAATTAGCCATGAGACATCAGGAGCTCATTTCAAGTCTTGGCTACAAACTCAAGAACACTGATTTTAATAAATTAAGAGAAAGGTAATAATGTTTCTTACTTATTGAAATAAGAAAGCTGAGAGGATTTTGAAAAATAAAACTCTGGAGATGAATTGAACCTCCAGCAGCACATCACCCTTTAACCTCATCATCCACATCAGAGGAAAAGAAGCACAAGATGGAAAATATTCATCTAGATCAGATCAAGCTTCACAATATATCACTTTTTATTTTGTAAATGTAATTTGTGTTAAACTGGGAATTGTGTTTCACGTGTTCATAGATTACCTGATTTTTTTCCAAGATTGACAAGACCTTGGTTTTGAAAGCTTGAACTGAAACTCAACACTGCCACCATGTGGCAGCAGTAATGAAGTGACTCCAGCTGAAAGAGAAAAGACTCAGTCAGATAGTGAAAATACTCAGAATTACTACCAAACCCGAGACAGAATAAATTTAAAGTTTTATTTTAGTCATGTGCAAAAACTCATGTCTGCATAAAAAAACCTGCATATATATATATATATATATATATATATATATATATATATATATATATATATATATATATATATATATATATATATATATATATATATATATATATATATATATATATATATATATATATAAAATTAGTGTTTAAGCATGTGTAGTATATGTATTGACATTGTTTATAAGGCAGAGTGCAGTAAGAGGAAGTTTTTGGGCCGTGGGGGGCCTACTGAGCCTCTCAGCCCCGGGGCCCATCAGCTAGTTAAGGTGGCCCTGGTCATGTTCTGCCCCCTTGTGTCCAGTTCATGCCTGTGTTCCTCCTCCTGTGTCCTGTGTGAAAAAATCCTGTGTGAAAATAGAGGAGCTGGCGAGTGCAATTGGCAAGCTCTCTGCCCTCCTGGAAAATCAAACTCGGGTCATGAACTTGATCACCCCAGGGCTGAATGAACTCACTCGGGGACAGGTTTTGAGTGCAGAACTCATTAGAGGGGTGAAAAACACCCTTGAGAGAATGGTCAGAGCTGACAGGAATTAAAAGTCATGATTTGAAACTTTGGATTAATGGAGCCAGTGAAACTGACTGCAGAGGTGGCGAACAAATCAGAATCGCTGTCTGAAGACAAAACAAACCCTTCTAATCTGACGATGCCCTTGAACTCCCCAGACCATCTGTTAGAAAGAATGCAGAAGCTGCTTGCTTCCCCAGCTGTCCTCCATCCTGAGATACACCCCCTTCTCCCTCCTTGGCTGAGTGTGAAGAAGTCACGCATAGACGGAGACCCTCGCTAGATAGCAGAGGATCTCCTCCTCCCCACACTTGCCGGTGTGTTTCTTTTCTTTTTCTCCCATTGTGTGACTGTAACACACGAGGTTTTTCCACCGTTTATCAGCTGTCCTCCTGCAGGAGACAAGCTGAAAAACTGTTTTTATCTTCCTCTCTCCTTTTCCTCCTCTGAACCATATCACACTGTTTGCACATTTCATCTGCAAGGAAGGCGCCTCCCAGAGGTAGCCCGGGTTATTATAACCAAGTCAAATTCCTCGATTGTGAGACGTCACTATCCTGGTTAATAAAGCTGATTATTAATATTAATGTGATAAACTTTGACTGAAACATCCTTACATTTTTTAGTTTAGTTTAGTAGATTTTTTTCAGTTAAGTAAAATGTGTCCTACCAATTCATTGTCCTGCCAGTTAAAGAGATAATAAATTTTAACAACAACAATTAAACCTTATCTGTTTTAGTCATGCAAGTAAACTACACACAAATGAGTAGAGTATACAGTATATGTAGCCCCACTTATTTTTGTTAAAAAACACAAAAAGTGAACAAAAGTTTGAAAGGCTTTGAGGGTGCTTCACCTTTTGCCTGAGGGAAAAAGGGCGAATAGTTAATGTGCTGGACAAAGGAGGATGTTGTTAATGTTTGAGTAGATCCACACCAGACTTGAAAATAACAGGAAGCTCTTCACCTATGCCCCAGGAAAAAGTTAACACAGCAGCACTAACAGATACATCTCAAACAATTTGAATTATGTGAAAAAGTTCAATATTTTTGTCACTCCTTTCAGAAAGTTAAACGTGTTTATTATATAGATTCATTACACTTAGAGAGAAATATTTAAGCCTTTATTTCTTGTTATGTTGATTAATACTATAGCTTATAATGAAAACCAAAAATTCAGTGTCTCTGAGAATTTGAATATTACATAAGTTCAATAAAAAACGATGCTTTAAACAGAAATGTCTGTCTTCTGAAAAGTCTGTTCATTTCTCTGACCTCAGTACTTGGTTGGACCCCCTTCTGCATGAATCCAGGTCCTGCTGGGAAATGAAATCAGCATCTCCATAAAGCTCGTCAGCAGATGGAAGCATGAAGGTCTCTAAAATGTCCTGGTGAAGGCTGCGTTGACTGTGGGCTTCAGAAACACAGTGGACCAACAGCAGCAGATGGCACGGCCCCAAATCATAACTGGACTTTAGGCAACATGGATTCTGTGTCTCTCCACTCTTTCTCCAGACTCTGGGACCTTCATTTACCAAATGACCTGCAAGATTTATTTTCATCTGACAAGAAGACTTTGTACCACTGAGCAACAGTCCAGTTAGTCCAGGTAAGATGCTTGATGTTGTCTCTGGTTTGGGAGTGGCTTGACACAAGAAATCCAACATTTGCAGCCTAAAGGATTTGTCTGTGCATCGGTGCACGAACTCCAGCCTCAGTCCACCCCTTGTGAAGTTCGAACCTGAGTTTCAAATATTTCACTTTTTCACAATATTCTAGCTCTGTGAGACACTGAATTTGGGGTTTTCATTATCTGTAAACCATAATCAACAAATTACAAGAAATAAGGGCTTGAAATATTTCACTCTATTTAATGAGTCTATAAAATATGAGTGTCTGAAATGAGTGACAAAAAAACTTCTCCACAATTTTCAATTTTTTTGAGATGTAACTGTAAACCTTCTGCCTCATTATTTGAAGGTTGGTGGACATGTGCACATTCATTTATTTTGCTGCTAATAAATACTGCATTCACTCTAAATTATGCAGCTAGTTGTTAGCATGTGTGTTCATGCTAACAAACTGAGTGAAAAAGTCAGACATGTTTAAGTTTTTCCCAACTTTGCACGTTTTTATTTTTATCTTAGACCTTTGATTTAACCTGTTAAATGAGAATTTGCCTACTTTATTTGTTATAGCAGCATGCTGCAAACCCCTAAAAACGTCAAAACATAATAGTCAAAATCTTGTGTTTAAATTCAATACATTGACAAATAAAAAATGACAGACATAAAGTACTGAAAACGGACAAGACTGTTGTGTCCTTAGATGTAATAACAAGTCAGTACAGCAGAGGGCAGAACAACATCATATTATTACTCAATGCTCACCTGATATCAACTTAACATGAAACTAGAGCTAAGAGAGCTCCTAAATCCATCTATGTATACCTAATCTCCCCAATAAAAACACATTTCTCAGAACCCCATCAAAAATAAATTGAATATTAATAATGCATTTGACAAAATCTTTCCATAAACCTGGATTGAAATGACCTTAATGGCTTTGAACTTGCAGACTGCCCATCATGAGGGATACTGCAAATTACCTCCTCATATTGAATGTAAACAGCTTCATCTTCAGCAAATCTGATCTATCAAAACGTTTTATTCCACTCTCAGAGGATTAAATAGCTTTGCACTTTTAGAGTCATAATCCTCACTCTGGGTCTGTCTTGGCCCCAATAAAGGATCCGTTGTGCTGTTTGTCACCTACTTTAAAACATACAACTCAAATTTAAAATTAAACTAAAAATTCAGTCTAATAGTTTTAAAGGCAATATGTAAATATTTACTTTGGGCAAATGTAAACAAATTTAAATCTAAAGAAATATAAAGCACACTTGAGACTCAAGAATGTGTATATGTATATGAATATATATATAGATATATAGAGATAGATATATATGATTATTATTATATAATCTATGAAAAGATATATTAAGCTAGGCTTTAAACGCAAACCAAAAACTGAGAGGAACTTTATGTTTAAATGAGGTGAATCAAAATTGTTATGAGATGAGATATGTATGAGCAGTATATGATGTTAAAAATTAGGTCAGCCAAGATTGTTATGTCACATGAGATGAGATGAGATGAGAATACTTAAAACAGCAGAAAAGAAAATAGACTGTATACAATTAAGGGTTTGATGCTGAAGTGAGACAAACAGAATATGAATTATGAACGATCAGTGATGAGATGAGACGAGACGAGAAGATTAAATGGGTTACTTTATTATTTTACATCTGAATAAGGCCAGACAAGATGAAGCAATACAAGGTGAGACAGGACAATATGGGAGTTATAGGATTAAATGAGATGAGATGAATGGAGATTCCTTGAGACAGCATAAAAAAGTCATGCTGAATAGGTTCAACCTCTGAGACCTGGTCCACATGACTGCATGTTGGCCTCTTTGTATGTTAATATTTTATTATATTTATCTTAAAACGTTTTTTTAATTATTCATGATTTATTTATTTATTTATTTGATTTTATAAGTATTATTTCTAATTTGGACATTTGTTTTAAAGTTTACCTTTTACAAATTTGTCATTATTAATTGTTCAGTTATTGCATTTTTTTATGTTTATGAGGTTCTAATAATAAAAAAAATACCGTAAATTGGCGAAACTACAAATGCACACCAGACAAAAGCTTGGGTCTCAGGAGGTTTTGGGTTTGTTGAGTTAAGCCGGGGCCAGATTATATACAATTAGAGATGAGATTAGATGAGATTGTGCAAAGAGTGATGAGATGAGACAGGTGAGATAACAGCACAAACTCAGCGTCAACACTGAGGATCATAATACAGTATATGAGAGGAGATTATTTCTAAAAGAGAATTTTCACTTTGAATGTGAGAAAAATGACTTTGTCAAACGTCACTCATTATCCATTATCACACTGTAGGTTTTTATACTGACAGTATATTACATTACATTATCAACTGCCTAAATACCTGAACTATTTCAGTTCATATTCTAGCCATTTATTAGTTCTTTAATTTGAGCTACTCTCTGATGACAACAAATTAGCAACTTGTTCCAGATCCAGAAACATCTACTTCAGTCCGACTCATTTACTGTTTAAACTGTTTGATTCATTAAGTGTAAAATTTGAAACGATTGGTGGCTAGTGCCTCATCCTGGATCTGTTAAGCCATGTCCAAATCCCCTGACTCTAAGTTTCATAAACAGCCTGGTGAAAGTGAAGATTGCCAACAAAGTAAGCTGTCAGACTTTGGCTAAGTATTGAGATAAGAGGATGAAACAGCTTGCGCCTCAGCTGTTAACAGCATCTATTAAAATCATCTGAAATCAGGCTGCAGGTCATCGCTGCTTGGGGTTCTTTTTCTCATGTCCCAAAAGTGATGGTCCCCTAGTTTAATCTGAAATTGAAAGCTTTCAACTGCAACAGATTACAGGGACTAACCCAAGCATGCAGCTATGGACCGTCTCCTAATGAGTCAAAGCAGCAGAGCATTAGCCACCCCAATAACCACTTCACTCCAGTGAAGATGTACACAGTAAAACTGGCAATAGAAAAAAATATTAAAGGTTTAAATCAATTTTTTAAAAGAAAAGTAGAAAAACAGACACCAAAAACACATTTAATAAACAATGGTTTCTATTTTATGCTTTGAAGGCTGACTTATACATATTTCAAAATCAAAACACAGACATTGTAAGACAACAAGAAAACATATTTCAAACTGTGCCCTAGTGAGCAAGATTAATATATCAGTTATATACAGTGGGACACAGAACATTTACTTTCTTCCTCTTACTGTCGGTGGGATGATCTGATCTAAAAATGTTTTCATTTAGTAACTTTATAATGATGTCGTTAACTAAACGCAGCCTTACACTCACTGACTTCTTTATGGTGGCAATTCATGTTCTAAAACGGGTCTATTGGACAAACTTTTACCCATGTGGGGTTTATTTACATCAATGTCAAATTGTCTCTGGAAATAAATCCGAAAAAGTGCATTTGCATCTTCTAGGCAGCAGCCAACCATGTGAGTTCTGTCTTTAGAGAAGCTGAGATGAAGTCCAGTTTAGAGAAGTCAGTGGAGGCTGAAGTCTGAGCCTTTCAGTCCAAACTCATGCTGAAAGCAGCTAATCCACTGCATTCACTCCTGGTGAGAACAGAATCCAGGATCTCCATTATTTTCTAGGGACTCTTTTGCTCTTCCGCTGGACTTGGGGGACCGCTGGCCTTGTCCTCAGCTGCCTGTCTCTCATGTGTGCCCTCGAGCAGTCTGTCATGAGAAACTGTCCCCAGCACTTTGGCACTGTGCTCCTGTGCCTTGGCTCTGAGTGCAGCAATGCTGTTCTCTCTCAGTTCCTCTTTAGAAATGACAGCCTTGCCCTCCGACCTCTTCTCCTCCACCTCAGCGTCCTCTGACCTCTGGGCGCTCGGCTGCTGGGGGGCGTCACACTTTCCTGTTGGAGGAGCAGCTCCTGTCTCCATGGACTTTTTGTGCATCCCTGCAAAGAGTTGCGGGTATTCAGATTTAGAATATCGTCTGTTGACTGGTAAGCCATCTTGGACTGAAAACAGCAAGCAAAAATAGTTCCGGTTTAGAATATAATGTTTGAATGGACAGTAGAAAAGCATTACCTGGGTGTTGAGTTTAAATAATATATATATATATATTTATTTATTTATTTTTTGCTTATTCTCAGCAAGCGTAACATTTACTTTAGTAGGAAAAAGTGCCTTAAACAAACACAACCTACATTCCAGATAAAAATGTATTGATGAATACAGCTAGTTAAAAAAAATGTATATCTTTGTTTGTTATTATTAATAGTTTATTATATTTATTTCTGCAACTGCAAAAGAAAAAATGTATAACTTTCAGCATAAAGACAGCAGTAGATAGTTGTCAAAGCAATCTCAATTTGGAGAATCAGGGAGGAGGTCTCATGAGGAAATCCAGCTCTTAGCCAGCTGATCACTGCAGTGATCATTTTCTATCAGACAGTTGTTTGTTTGTTTATTTTATCCTATTTTATCAATCAAGCAACACTTTTGTTATTGCACTGTTTGCGCACTGGTTCTTACAACTTGTCCTAAACGTTTTTTCCCAGAAGGCATTCTTTTTGTATTTAAAGGTTCCATATTCTGCACTTTCTATCCACTCTGAATCATTTCTTTTACATCTCAATGACATGTAAAAGCTATGCATTGGTCTAGTTAGCCCTTACTTTAAGTGCAGCTGTTATTCTCCCACTCCCTCATCCAACCTCCTAAAGCAAAACTTTCCTTTCAAATGGGCGGGGCAGTTGGGGAGCCGAGCTTCTCTAAGCCCCGCCCATCTCTCTTCTCCACGTGCATTTGCGAGACATCAGTGGGTCTTCAGGGTTTCAGATCAAAGGAGTAAAAAAAGACATTTGAGCTTGTTGATGCAACATCTACGGAGGAACTCATGCTTTGCTCGTAGCTTCACCATGACTGTTTGCTGACGTTTGCAAGGATGCTCCCGTGGTTTTTAAAGGTGGGCTCAGGTAGCCAAAGGTGCTCGTGATTGGCTCTGTCCTCTAGAGAGGAGTGGTCTTTTCCCTTGTTGATGTCAGCAGGGGAAAGATTTTGAAACCACTCGTTTTAGCTTTAGCTCAAAACACATTTCCCAAAAATAAGAATAAGGAAGTAAAAACTGACAATATTTTACCATTTTTGGGTCTCAGACACAGATATGACTGTTAAAAGATTTGGTATAATACAAGGTCTTTTAAATCACTCAAATTCTCATTCAGTGGTTGTTCTAAAATGTTACCTGTAAATTATAGAAAATTTGCAACACGAATCAATTTACCACCAAATGTTTCTTGTTTTGAGAAAATAGTGATGAGAACAGCTGCTGTAAACAAAAAAACTATAGTGCTCACATGAACTGCTTTGAAAGTTTTGAGTTTTATTTGCTCTTGAATGAGGTCTGATTCTCCTGAGATCACTGACAATTATCTACTGCAGGTCTACAACTACTCTACACATCCCCCTTCTTGATAAGTTCATTTTTCCATTTAAGGTTAAAAAGAAAAAAGCAGGAAAACAATGGATGCTCTCAAACGTTGAGAAGCTGTAACAGTGCAGTCTCACCCAGCAGCCAGGGGGCGCAGGACTCCATGATGCCATCCTTGGCAGACTTCAGGATGGACTCTGGCAGGGGGATGGAATGCCTCACCATGGCGCCATACAGCCCATACTCAGCCATCACTGTGCTGCGGCCCCAGCACTTCTCCCGCTTCCTCCACTTGGCTCTGCGGTTCTGAAACCATACCTGTGACAAGAGAAGCCATTAAAATCACCAATCAACTTATAAGGCTTCTTCTTAAAGACTGCAGCTCTGAAGCAAGTGAAATACATCCATATGGACATAAGTCTTGAGAATGACACAAATATAAATTGTCATAAAGTTTGCTGCCTCAAACTTTCTCCTTGTTAAACGTTTGGTCAGTGTGTAGATGTTAAAGTAGAGGAACCAGTTCTTCAAAGCTCCTGTCATAGAAACTTAAAATTCAGATTTTATGAAAATGGCAGAGACAAAAAGGAGGGATGATGAAAACTTTGAGTATTTTTTCACTGTTTGTATTAGAGTGATTTGTAAGAAATTTAGTAAACCAAAATCAAAAGACAGCTGTGGTTGAAAACAGTTCAGAATTTCATCACCATTCCTTAAAATAGTTAAATGTTTTATTATAAATAATTTGATATCTGACTAATAATGTTCTATTTTGTCAGATATTGTATTAATCTTTGTCATTAGCTTTGCCCTCATTTGGTTCTCTTCCCTGAATCTCTCCACTGGTTTTGGGGCTGGATGTTCTCCCCTCCTCCAGCTGTCTGTTGAGGTATTTTGACAAATCCAGACACTTCATTCAGCCAACATGTACTCAAGGCCCAGCAGGTTTTTAGTCAGATTGATGAGGATAGCACCTCTGATGCTTCTTATGGAAGAAGATTCAAGAGGCTGCATGTATTAAACATTAAATTGCAAACAATCAAATCGTCTCAAAGCTTTTTTTTTTTTTTTCCTCCCCTGGTAAATTCTGATGATAACCCTTATTTCACACCAGACACTTTTTTCTGCAGAAATTGCTTCTCTGCCCCTCAAAAGGAGCCGGTGTGTGAAAGCGGTGAGGAGGAGCGACCCAGGGGCACGCCGAGGCTGATTGAAAAATAAGTTAATTTCAGGCCCAATCGATGGCGGGCAGGCGGGCAAATATCACGGGAAATTAAACTACCGGGACTCCGGGGAGCAGCGCTATTGACCCGCGCTAATAAATTCAATGTAGTTATTTCATTTGAACTCCCTGCGTCTCTCCAGCAGCAGCAGCAGCCTCCCCGGCTCATCTGATTTAACTAATTACGCTCAATGAGAAAATTGGGTGTTAATTTTATTTAGGAGAGAGGAGCAGGCCCCGGACTTATTTATTTATTTCCTTTTATTATTTATTCCCGGCCATACTGTTGCAGCCCGTAATGAGAATGAGATTAAAAGGCGCCGCGGCAGATGGATGGGTCCAGGTCACACCGCAATCTTCTTCCGCCTTGATAGCTTGATTAGGTCGTTAGCGGCTCCTTCTCCGAGAACAAATTGTTTCACATCCAACTGCGCCTGATGAGAGATTATCTGTCCTGGCGAGGATGCTGCTGCAGCAGGAGGAGGAGGAGGAGGGGAGCGCTTTTTGTTCAGGCGGGAGGGGGGCACCAGGGATCGATTTACAGCAGGGGGGGGGGACCAACTCCTCTTAAACATCAGAGGAAACTCAAACTCAACAGCAGGTGATTGGAATGACTGGAAGATGAAGGAACTCTGCTCTGACTCATGCACATTTACTACAAAGACTATTTTTTGTCCTCACATAAATTATGTTAAAAATATTAATTCAGTATTTATTTCTAAAATTTTAACCCCTTAATTAGTTTAATCACAGTTTCAGCTGCTGAAAAGTGTTTCCTCGTTTAAAGCAAGGACAATAAAGCTCTGATTTATATTGTTTAAAGGAAAAAACTATTAAATGTTCCTATTTTCATTTTTTTTAAATTGTTTAGTAGTTTTTTCATGTAAGTTCAGTGCATGCTTTAATAATATGGACCAAATTAATGTCAGTCGAAGGGTTTAGTCTAAAATATTAAATTATTGCTAGTTTTTCCTAAAAATACAAATTATATTTATTTTAAAAAACTAATTCTTTACATTGTGTCACTGTATCTCTCTATTTGTGTGACTTGAGAGAAAAAAGTAGTTTAAAAAATATTTTAAGTCTACTTGGCATATTATTTTGTGGCATTTTTTTTAATGACACCTAAAGTATACAAATCGAGTGACCCAAAAATAATAAGTAAAAAAAGCTTTTATTATTATTATATAATTTAATTGCTTCAAATATTCTAAATTGACTAAAAATGATAGAAGTTCTATCCACGTTTCCTACATAGACAAAATACAAGCTCATGGATTATAATTAGCTCATTACTTTAGGAAAAAAACAATGAAATAAACAAATCAGATGATATATTAATAGGTCTTACTTGTATCCTGTCTTCAGGTAGTTCTGTTTTCATGGCCAACATCTCTCGGGCATAAACATCCGGGTAATGCGCCTCGTTAAAGGCCTTCTCCAGCTCCTCCAGCTGATACGAGGTGAATATGGTTCTGTGAAAACAGATTATTACTGTAAATATTTACAGACTCAGAGGTTAAATATTGCTCCATGCTTAAAAAAAACATTTATCAAGCTCGTCATTAATTATAGATGTAGGATTTGAAAAATGCACCCGAATATTAATCGAAAACGCTGAAACATTTCATGAATTTTAATGATTGTGTTCAGAGAATTTGGTGTCAGGAGGTGAAAATATTAAAGCAAACACGATGAATCCTTCAGTTCAGATCTGGATGAAATTTTTTATCAAATAAAATATCAGCAGGCTAATTAGTTTGTTAAAATGGGTAAACATTGTAGAAAAAAACATCAAAGTGCCATTATAGTAGCATATTTATAAGGAAAATTACAGTTAAACGTATTTTTATTATAATAAGCGGAAGCTTTAGCATTTTTAAACCAATTATTACATCTGTCTTTGTATTGTAGCTGTAAGAAAGAGACACTAACCGGTGGCGTCTTTTCTTGCGCTTCTTGTTCTGACTTACTGATGACTTGGAGTGTTTTCGTTCGTTTGAAGATAAATCCTCGGAGTCTGAATCCAAAACAAAACAAATAAATAAACAAAAGAACATGTTAATGCACTTAATAGAAATCAAAACATTTTAATTCCCTATGAAGTTAATAATAATAATAATAATAATAATAATAATAATAATAATAATAATAATATTATAGAAGTTATTTTCCTGTATTTTTCCAGTAGTAGGCTATCATGTGTCTCACCTGAGCTGGCGGACTGGCCGGTGTCCAGCCGCCCCACCGACCTGCCGTGCGGCTGCAGGTGAACATCCTGTCCGTCCGACAGCACCGTCTCCAGAAACGCCGGCTGGCTGTAAAACGACGGAATTCCACCAGGCCCAATTAATCCCATCCCGACACCGACACCGACACCCATCCCGGCGTGGCCCAGCACGGACCTGGCGGCTATGAGGTGCGCCCCGGCCGGCAGCGAGCTCAGCGGGCTCCTCGGGGTCGTGGACGGCTCTTTATTCAGCCCCAGGATCTCCTGGATGCCGAAGCCGGTGCACCTGGGCGGGGGGTTGTTGGAGCCGCTCTTCGGCGGGTGGCTCCCTCCGTTTGCACCATGCGAGGTTTTCTCCGAAAGGTTTAAAGTTTCCGACAGCACGGTGCTTTGTTTCCCCGTCATTGTGTTTGTTTGTTTTTCTTAAATGCTTCCTAAAAGGCCTGTTTTTTTATTGCAGCGTCTTGCAGGATGGTCCCCAGTGCATGATCCTCTGTGTAACACAGTGCTTTAGAAAATGGTCCTTTTATCCAACAGGTCCATCCCAGCAAGAGGCAGCAGCCAGCAGCCAATCAGCTGCAAGGATTCAGGATTCCAATGGATCATGGATGCATTAAACGCCCTCTCCGATACATTTCTGCATTTTCCTGAGGACTGTGTGGACAGACGAGGAAAAGCTCTGATATATAAACAAAATTACATTTTTTTTTCCATCTCTGCGGGAATAAAAGCTAAATACTCGATTTTAAACTTATATTTATATATTACAAAAAAACCGAAACATGAATTGCTCAGTGAATCAGATCAAACTAAACCCTTCACACCTCTTCCTGATGCTACCTTTGAAACGCTGCAGGCTTATAGAAAATTACCCCAATCTCCCGGAATAAATCTACATGCATTGCTTTTCGTGGGGTGGTTTACACACGCACACGGAGCCAGCTATGATCTATCTGCCCAGGCCCCGGCTCACACGGATGGATAATTGATCTCCAGATGCTCGGGGAAACTCATCACACGCAAATCAAAGGCCCTCCCAAAAACGACAGCTGGAGGACGTGGACAGTCCTGCACGGCGCTAATCCCACGGCGGCTGCCGCCAACATGCAGAAGATTAAATAATAGTAATAATAATAACAGCAATAATGTTTGTTTTATGTTAGTGTAAAACATTTTATCACAAAGCACAATTTTCTTTGTAGTAATTTGGAAAAAATCTTGCACCATTGTCTCAGTGTGCGTTTTCACACATATAACGTACCAATAATGCACAGAAAAAATGAAGTAAATTCAGTACATAAAATAAAAATGTATATGTTGTTTGCAGAACCGCTGCATGAACAGGAGGAAACAGTTTAAAGGTGGCTTTTAAAAAGCAGCACCTCCACTGACCTGACCTGCAAAGTCATATTTTATATCGGTGTGAAATGAGCAGCTGATTAACAAGAAGAAAAATATTGCTGCTGCAATTAGTGGCTGGCCAGTTGAAAGTAATTAGGGCCTATTTAGTGGAAATTCTATTAATGAAGAAATCAATGTTATTAGGATATGCTAATGACACATCAGCCTGTTGGGATCAAGTCATTTATTAACATGGAAAGGTGTGTGTGTGTGTGTGTGTGTGTCAGAATGACCCCCGTCAATTACAAGGAAGTAGCTGAGGCCTCTCACTCCATCATCACTCCTGCTGCAATCTATACAGCCTGTTTGTTTGTTGAACACTTTCTACTCTGTGTATGTTTTTTCATTAATCCATCTCCTGGGAAAATGGATGCACGCTGATTTACATGCAGAAAAGAGGCTGCTTAATAAGGCTCCAGATTAAGGGAAGATTTAGTTCAGTCATTCGTGTAGATTAGGTTGCCCATCAAAGACCTGCAGAATCTGATGGACAGCTCCAGATTAAAAAGCTTGCAGCTGTTGATTTTTGTCCATTTGTTTTGTTTGTATTTGCATCGTGCACACACACACACACACACACACACACACACACACACACACACACACGCACACACACACACACACACAAATCTTGAAAATGTCCTCACACCTTTTGAGACGGACTAAAAAAAGTCATCTGCAGCAGGTCGCAATCTAATATTTAATCCTCCCACTTTAATGCATGTCAAGTATCTTATTGTGCTGATGTATGGTGGGATGCATTTGTGAAAATGAACTTCACATTTAAAGGAAAGGTCATACAAAAAATGAATATCTGAAATCTGCACGGATGTTTAGACGATTTTAAGCAAATTGGCCTCTTTAAAATATTCAAGGTCAAAGATCAGAGCAGAAATGCTAAATCAAGGAGCAGACATGATGACAGCAAACATATAGCACAGACTCACATAAAGCCCTGAGATGTCTGCATGAGAGCACATTCAGGGTGTGATGTGATGCCCCCCCCCCCCCTCCTCTCCTTTCCTCTTGAGTTTGCAAGTTTCTCATTCTCATGGCTTCCTCACAATGGCGTGTTTGGTAGCTGCCCGTTGGCATTGCTTAATTAGGCGAGGAGTTGATTAATTTGCACTAATTGACAGCTAATTTAAGGGCTCGGGGCACATCGGATTGACGTTTGTCTGGGCACACAGGGATGTGAGGTCAGCTCTGCATGTGGATGGATGGACGGACTGATTTTTTTCTCCCTCTTTCTTTCCCTCCGGTATGGATGACCAGCTCTGCGGGGGCTGACCCCATACTTGAAGAGGGGCCGTTGGTTTGCGGGTGACGAGCAGCCAGCAGTGCGTGCACCATCTGGATGTCAAAGAGCAGACTGATCAATGCGTCTTCCTCAGCATCAACAAGTGTCAGCGTGCAACTGGTTTCTGCAGGAAGCAGGGCAGTTTTCTATTTAATGGTTTTAAAAAGGGAATTTGGGTCACACGGAGAATTTACTTCGAGTAATATAAGTTTTGAAAGAAGATACAAGTTTTAAAAAAAATCATCCATTAATTAGGCCTGTACACTATAGGGGCATGCAACGTCCTTAAAGGAATGTAAGTTGTACTTTATTTGATATTTCTAGAACGTTTAACGCTGGGTTTTATTTTCCATAAATGGTAGATGTAATATTGCTGACTGAATATAAAATAGACTCTGAAATTAAATGCAGCGTTTCCATCCGGGTCTTCCAGACCAGACCCCTCTGTTATTGCAGGACACTAGTTTTTTTTCTCTCTCTCTCTCTCCAGAAGAGGTGAGCCAGGGTCCGTGAGAGGCGGGGGGCAGTGGCGGCCTCTGTCCGTGTGAATCGGAAAGACGATTAGGGGCTTATTAGCGGCCTGTGGAGAAGTGCAACTTGCTGGGAGTGAGCGGGCAAAGCCCCAGCGACATCTCCAGCCGAGAACAATCCCAGGTATTGTCCCACCTAATTACAGCGGATGGACTTTTTTGTTTCCCATTCGGCATGCCTGTCTGATTCCCTCTTTCTGTCCGGCCGCAAGGCTCCGACAACGCTGAAGTGTGCTAATTAGAAAAGAAATGGTCCACGTAATTATGTCCACTCTTATTAACGGCGACGACAATGAACAATATTATTTTTATGCAATGTTTTGTGCAGGGGGACCCCGCTTCCAGCGCTCATTAAACGGAAAACACGCTCTGGTAGCCGGGAGAGCTCTCAGGTCGGAGCTGCGCTCTGAGGAATGGAGGAAGCATGAAGTTATTGTCCTATTTAAAAACTGTCTCCAAAAAGTTATTAAGGAACACCTTCACTCGTTTTTTTTTTATTTAAAACTTTATTCAACAATTCCACAAGTTGCAAAAAAATGTAATTTATCTTCAAAAAAGAGCTTAGAATAAATCAATACTTAACCAAATGTTAAACATTACAGGATTTAAGTAAGAAAAAAATATATAAATGAAAGCAAAAGGATAGAGGCCAACAGGTGCACTGAGGATTTTAGATTTAATATTAGCTGCGTGAAGAAGCATAGCTCAATTCAGTCTTTACAGTCTGCTATAGGTCTGTACATGTTAATAAACACATGAAAATCACACCAAATGTCCAGTCACTTCAGTAAAACATTCGTCACTTCTTCTGCCTTTCCAAAATGTTCAGGAACTTCCCCCTGGTCATTTCTCTGGCTGAGATAAAAACAAACAAACAAACAAACAAAAATCCACATTTTAATAATAATACTTAAAGATTTCACCTTATTTTACCAACTTCTAACAATCTTTATAATCAGTATGACAACATTCACCTGCTGCTCCAACAACATCAAAACAGGCTGTTTAGCAATGCAATGCATGCCTTTAATATCTGCAGCGTCAAACAGGAATGCAATTTAAACAAACATCTGTTCACTCAGTACATGGAAAACATAAAATGGAGATGAAGTTAGCAACCAAAGAGTCTTGTGAATGCATGACTAGAGTTTAGTGAGATAAAAATATTCATGCAAGCAGCTGAGACAAGTGTCTCTTGTGTTCACGAGTCGTGGCTCCTTGAAAAAGAAACATAAATGAGCAAAAAATTTAAACTCATCAAACTAAACAGGAAAGACTGATATTCAATCTGAGGGGTTACATTAGATGGGAGTAATCCTAAAAATCAAAAGGTAGTCACATTATAACTAAAAACATTGAATAAAGAATGATACAGAATGTATACATAATAAGTAAATATTTTAACTTGATGTTTAAAACCCTTAAAGATTGGTAAACACTAATTTAGTTAATACTTCAGATGGAAATGAAGGTAACCCTAAGAGAGGATTGGGTTTTTTACCTTCTAAAGATTAATTCAACAAGCCTCTTGATTTTGGGGTTGAATCTCCACCTTTAAAACTATACATAAAGACATTCTCGACTCAGGATGCTTTTCTAATAAAATTTCTGGAAGCTAATTTAACAAATCCTGTACATCACGCTCCACCTGTAAGAACTGTGATCAGATCTCAGATGTCCACCGTGTTCTGGAGCTGATGCAGAGGCTGAGCTGCTCAAGGTCGTTAATGGGAAAAAAAGCGACGCTTTTAGTAATTTAGATGAGTTGGTCAAGGTGGAATGATAATGGTGCATCTGGGCGTGGGGGCTACGCCACCTTGAGGTGTCCATCATCAGGTTAAAGATGATGCTAATTGGATTGGGATAGATTCATTTTGCACTTTGCTGTCTCTTCAAATCACCCTAAACAAAGTCATCAAGCCAACTTCTGGACATCCAGGGGGTGGTTTAAATTAAAATTAAGCCATTCAAATTAGGTGAGGGAAAGCAATTACACTGGGGTGACCCTAAAACTGTCAGTGTGATGGTGTCACTTGGCTTTTTAAGAGCAGCAACACCAGAAATGGTAAACGGTAGAAAATTGTAATTTTGAATTTTAGAGTGTCATGACTTCCTTTTTGTTAGAGCTTTCTGCTCATCATGATCAGCTCAAAGCATAAAACAAATCAAGGACGGCTGTGTCACCTCAATGAATCAATAATGGTTTGGTTCAGCCTCCCTCCAGTCAGACAAACTCAGGAATATCCTTGGATTCCTGGTCGAAAACTTCACCAGAAACTCCACTCAAGTGTTTGAACTTACTGCCAGTTGTAACAGATTATTGTTCATGACTCAAGATATTATTAAATTAGAGGTAACAAACCTGAGTGTGCATTATTATTAGTTATTGTTCAGACAACTGATCATAATCACTCACCTCAACACTGGAGTAAATGCATCCTGCTATCCCAGAGCATTAGAGCTAGCTAGATGACTTGAGGTGATTATTTGACCATCTTAACAAGTGAGATGGGGCAGTGTCACCCAGAGGAAACATGCTGCAGAATTTCCTTCTGTAGAAGCATGTGATTGCAGGGTCAGGAAATGGCTGAAAACACTAAGTGTTGTTCATCCAGGCTCTAAAGTGCCTTTAGAACAAAACAAAAACAAGCCATCAGCTTCTGGGTTAGACAGTGATGTAAGCAGCATCTGATGTTTTCAATTTGAGTTCTATTAGAAGAAAATGCTATTTTCATATCTGCTGATTACATTTGTGTAATAGTGGGAAGCTATAGTTGTAATAAAATCTGATTTATTATGCTGAGCTATGTCAATGTGATGTTTGTGAGCTGCCACTTTGAAAGTGGCACACTGGGAAATTGGCTTCGATCTTCTCAAAGTTGTTAGCGATTTTATTGGGACAACAGTGTAGAAGTGAGACTTAAAACCAGAAAAAAATATATATATTAAACAATATATTTAATTAAGTATGTTTAAAAAAACTTGTGCATTTTTGCAAAGGATCAAACTAATGATGCAAGCATGTTTTAATCTGGGGAACCATTATTACTACCTGTATTTTTTAAATGTAAAGCCTATGATGTTTCCTAACAAACTGCAGGATGAAAGGGAGCGTGATCTTACAAAATTCATGGACCATTGGCTTAAAGTTTCATTGGATAATGAAGAAAAAATACTGCAAAAGCAAATTAAGGTTAAAAAAAAAAAGAAAAAAAGTCCATTACCTGCTCACTCAAATAAAAAAATCTGTTATATTTACTAAAGAAACAACACAGCCTGGGGGGAAAGCTCAAAAACAAGTGAAGGCCTTGGTAAAGATACTCAAGAGGGAAGTTAACATCTGCTGTATGGAGGCTGAAGATTACACCTGAAAAGAACAAGAACTAAATCATTCTCGTATCTATAATCATTTTAATTTGTTCCAATTATTTTTATGCTCGAGACAAAAAACACACTCAAGCTAAACACCTCTAAATGAAACAATCATTAGAACAACACCGCAGTAAGATCTTAGAAACGTAACAGGTTTATTTGGTTTAGTCACGACTAATAGAAAACATCACAAATGCTGTGTTCATTTTATAATGCTTACATAAAAACACAAGCACATAAAACCGCAAATTAGACTCCCAAGCATTGCCATGCTGATCAACACACACACACAGGCTTTGTCATACACTCAGAGAGATCAATACTGATTAGAGGGACTTAGAGATTTGTTTAGTTGATTAGAAAGGTCAATTACTAATTTTGCACTAAGTTAATCAGCATCTCGTTACGACTGCCATCCATACTAAATGACACCTTATGGATTCTGCAGACCATCGCCTTGCCCTGTTGATTTGTTGCTATCTAATTATCATTTGGCTCTAACTGGTCAGATTTCCTCACAGCTTAAAATGGTAGAGGAGTTAGAACAAAAACACCTTAACTTGACTTAACATAATTCCACTTTTAACTACAGTATTATGAGTCCATGCTTGTGGCCTGTAGGTCTTGTTTGGTACAGAGCAACAATAGAGATTAACCTATATTTTCTACAGCTAAATGTGCCAGGCGGCTATTCCAAATGTTGCCTACTTCCCTAATCTGCACAGAGGCACCAGAAGCTGCTCGTTGCAGCCCAAATGTTTCTGCAATTTTATGCTTCACGATGGTAAATCACTTTCATTTGGCAAATCCCAGGTGGATCAAATGCAAATATGGAGGGAAACATGGTGCTGTAACATCTTACTTCCCTCTCCTTTATGGCAAGTGATCTGGGTGTCACTCTTAGAGCCCCCACCCCTTCTCCCCTGTGGATAAAATGAGAGTAATCATCACTCCCCTCACCCTCCCCTCTCCAAATGGCACGCTCCTGGTGAGCTGCTGGACCCCTCCTGTTAGCTGCTTAGACAGATGACCAGCCGGGTTAACTGGAGTCCTGGACCGGCACTGACTGCTCCAATTCACTTTCATTAAGAGTTAAGAGGACATATCTGATCCCCACTGCTCATGTCTGTGTGCTGCTCGGCTATTACGGGATGTAAGCTTTATTTAATGGATTTAACATCCACTTTCACTACCCACCTCCCCGGGGAGAGTGGAGACACTGAGGAGATGACACACACAAACATTCAAGCACGGAAACACTTGAAGGCACACATATTCATCCGACGCACCCGCTCCAACACCCCCGCCTTGCAACACATACACCTGACGCTCATGTTTGTGTTCAAAATTCAATTACCCACTTATTGATACTTCACGGGGATATTTAAGATGCAGACACGAGCTATGATTTCCCAGGGGAGCCACTGGTTCCTCTTTATGTCCCAACCGAGAAGACCCACACCTCCTCCTCCTTCTCCTCCTCCAATGCATTTTCCACTGGCTGACACACACACACATTCACACACCAAAACAAACACATCTGCACCTCCCAACCCCTGCCCCAGCCTATCCCTGTTCAAGAGGTGTCCTTATTAATAGGCAATCAGTCAAAAATCATTCATTAAAAAGCTTAAAAGGTTTTACACCCGCACTATGATTAGCTGGGAAAGAAAATCCAATGAATTCCTAATGCCTTTATGGAAATGAGATGTCATCTCCGATCTGCTCAGGGAGGCGGCAGGCAGGCAGGACTGAGGAGCAGTGTGTGTGTGAGTGTGTGTTCTTTCACACAGCTCCAAAACTGATCCTGCTCCAAGTACGAACATGCCTCATCAGATACAGCCGCATCACAATTAAGAGGCCAACATCAAGCTGCCGCAAAACATATGTAGAACTTAATATATATATATAAAACATTTTAAAACAATAAGGACAATAAAAGTAACCGATCCAGACAGGAAATTTGTTTTACTTTACGTCATCTCACTTATACTTTGAAGCCAAGGAGACACAAGGGAGACATGAAAACATGAGCACAGTGAAATAGTCGAGGTGAGGAGGAGGAGGTAGCTAGGAGGCACACCCTGTTCCTCATTCTGCAGCTGTCAGCTCAGGCACTTCATAACCAGCCAGCCCGCAGTCAGCCCGCCCTGATAGATTGATGGAGGCACATTAGCACGAATGGGGCCCGGTGAATGCAATCATATTCAGCAGCGGCACGCTTCTAATAGGCTGGAGATTGATCCTGAGGGTGAGGAGGAGGTGATGGTGAGCGTGGGCCCATTAGGAGCTGTCAGGGCAGGGTGCCCTTCAGTCTCACCTTCACACAGGAAGATGCAACAGGGGTCACTCTGGGTCTGTGGTGCCTGGCATTATAACAGAGGAGAGGCGATCTAAAGCAGCCACAACAGGTGGTCTCAGATTAGACCCAATGCAGTTTTGTTTTCATTCCAGGTTTTTACTCATATGCACGGAAATGGTTGGCAAAAGAAACAGGAAGTGGTTTAAAATAACGCCGAGTCAAACAAAGCACTGAGAAGAAAGTAAGACAGATAACGCTCTGAGTGTTGAGATGTGTTCCATCTACTAAAATACAAACATCTTGGAGTAGAAGAAATAAAAAATTTCACACACACACATGCACACACACTTCATGAGTTAATGGATGAGCTGTAAGTACAGTGTTTGTCATAATTTGTGATTTACTGTAAATTTTAAATTGCCTGCATTGTATAGTGCTTTATCAAGTCCAGGAACTCCAAAGCGGTTTACACAACAATAGTCATCCACCCTCTCATGCACATTCACACACTGATGGTGGAAAGCTACATTGTAGTAACAGCCGCCCTGGAGCAGACTGACAGATGAGAACCTGTCATACACCAGGCGCCACCAGGACCTCCGACCACCACCAGCAGTCAAGGTGAGTGAAACAACTTCCTCGAGGACACAACGACAAAGTGACCTGGCAAGAGCTGAGATTGAACTGACAACCCTTTGGTTGTCAGACCGCTTTAGAGTTAATGCCACCCCATGTCCTAATGGAGAAACCATATAGGATTTCAGCCATATGTACGCCTGAAAATATCCATACATTTATTTTACACCACTTAAAGTCAGGTTGTAGAGTTAACAGGTCCAGGAGGACTGTCCACTGTTCCGGTGTCAGCTCGAACCGTTCAGCTACATCCTGTGAAACTTCTTTATAAACTCTTTCATTTCTTAACAATCCATCTAGCTCGTCCTGAACGCAGCTCAATGTTTGGAGCTCTGATTATCAAAAACCTGGTGCTAAACGCTGGTATCCGTGTACGTTCGATCTCTGCTCACAGACCCGAGTGAGGAGGTGGGTCACGGTCTACAGCTGGACCGGCAGGCAGGGTACAGCCTTACTGGACTGATTGTTTTTATCTTTCTTTTTTTTTTAATCTTAATAAAATAACTTCTCACTATAGTAATAAAGTAATAAAATAACGGCACTCTGGGGGTTTGTTTTGCTCGTCACAAGCAGTGATCAGTGGATCAGTTTTCTATATAGAGAACTAACGGTCTCCCTGCACTGTCGTCACTTCCGGTTTGGTGAAAAAATTGACAATTCTCACAAAAATTAATCCAAAAGCCTAAATAAGCTGAATTTGTGTAAATTTTTATTCAGAAAAAGTTTCTATTATATTTCTCTAAACATTTGTGTAAGGGAGTGTTTAAGCTGCAACTTGCTCTTTAACTCCCCAGCACACTTCTGTATTAGATCATTTTATAAACACTCTCCCAGTGTTAGACTATTTCTATGAAACCATTAGCTTTATCCTTCATAAACTGGCACAAAAAAAAAAACATCTTCAGTTTGGCCTGGGAACGCCTGGGCGTCCCAGCTGAGGAGCTGGTGGACTTGGCCGGGGAGAAGGTGGCCTGGGCTGCCCGACTTGGAATGCTGCCCCCGCGAGCCGGACCCGGATAAGCGGAAGAAGGCGAGGCGAGGCGAAAAAAAACAAAAAAACAGTTCAAACGTAATTCCAAAAACATTGCAACATGCGAGAGGATGGAGGAATAATTTGCGGCAGAAAAGAAAAAACCCTTTAAATTTGGCAAATCCTGATCAGGATGCAGCCCTATTTAAATGACATCCACTGAGGAACTAAAAACACTGAAACAAACTAAGACTCTTACTAAAGTAACAGAACACTCTTTCTGAAAAGTTTCTGTGTTGTGAGTAAAAGATTTCACATCCAGTCATTCATGTTTTGATGCAGCGTTTTCTATTACCGAGGCTTCTACGTGAGACACTGCAGTGTAATTAAACCATCTTTGTAGGTGATCTCATCAGTAATCCTCCCAGTAACCGGTGAGTGGTAGATGTAGGATCTTCGTACCAGCTGATTATTTGCAGTCTAGTAGCCAAGTGTTCTGAAATTTGATTTAATTTTTCTCTACAATTTTGTATGTCTGTCAATGATGGGAACGATACACTAGAAATGCTCTTAATAAGTTGTGAATAAAAGAAAAAAGCAATGGGGAGGAGAATAATAATACCTCCACATGTGTGGATAACTTTTTTTTGTTCTTTGTTAACTCTGCTGTAAGAAGTATTTGTGATATTATTGCATTACCTAACTCTCACTCTGCAAACCTTTAACATTAAATAAGTAAAGTTCCTTCTTCCACAGATTATAGAAAAGTTCAAACTGAAATTCAATGCTTGTCTTAACTGAACTGGCTCTCTTTTCCATACTATTGACTTAATTAAAATGAGCAGAAAGCATTATATTCCTGCTTCAATTTGTAACCTAGTATGCGGAAAAGAAAAGGTACATTGCAACTCAACTTTGGCAAATAGACTAAACATTTAGTGGAATTTCCAGTTTTGAAAAATAAAATTTGTGATTCCCACAGATGTTATTATATTAATACTCTTAAAGCTGCTACAGCAAATTTGGAAAATAAATTAGCTTGAAATATTTTTTTATGCCTCTTAACAACGTTCTAACATAGTAAATCTATAATATATTGTGGCGAATAAAAACGTAACGAAAGAAATTAATGAAGTGGTTCTCTCATTTGTCTAAAAACTTCAGCCAATCACATGCTTTGAACCGAAAGCAACTATTGGACAATCCAGTTGTCTGTCTCGCTGAAAACAAAAAACGTTCGGACATAGAAAGAGGAAAGACCAGGGTGAACACTGGCATAGCGTTTCAATGACTGGTGTTTTGCACTTTCTTGTTAATGTGACAATCCAATATCCAGGGGGGGGGGGTCACCTAGGATTATAGCAAACTGGAGGGGTGAGAGTTTTGGTGGGACCGTGTTTAAGTAGGCTAGCTAGCTTGTTTGCACAGTAGTTAGAACAGCTTTAACTGTAAACATCTTTGAGGAGCAGCAATCACTTGAAGTTACTTAACCATAAAAATGTAACTAAAATTTTGTATCGGGTGAGGTTACAAAGACTGTGAGAACTGTCCTTTATAATTTCCAGATATTTCAGTTTTTGACACATCATCTCTCAATAAACGGCACATGGATGAAACCCACAAGTGTGTGAATGCCAAAACCCACCGACTCCTGCAGCTGCCTCAGCAGCCGTCCCAGTGGCTCAGGCCCTTCAGTGCATCCCACGGGAACACTCAGCTTTCAATTACCTCCAATAGCAGCACTTATCAGACGACTCCTCTTTTCCCCAGAGATCTGGGGCTTGATGCACACACTCACACCCATGACTGGGGCATTCATCACAGGGCGGAGTAACAGCTGAGGCCTGAAGAGGAGGCACGCGTCAAGTCCCTCTGGGACTAACTGGGCCAGCGTCACACCGCTGCACTTTGGGGGCACTGGTGGTCGGATGCCTGCGTGTTGCATCCTCCCTTCACAGCCATATTATCAATTATGCAAACACAAATATGCCAAACAAAAAGCAGGGACCTTCATTGTTGCTGCTTAGACCCATTTTCTCGCTGCAGTGTGCTGTTTGAGTTTTCACTGCTTGATTGTGCTCTGCCCATTAACCAGCTCCCTCTTTAATGATCCACATGTTATAGGGGGAGGGGCAGTAAATCCTGTCCTCTACGGAGTATGTTTACGGGCAGTGAAGAGCGCACAAACATGATGAAAAAGTAGCTGAGATTTACAGGGCCTCCCCTGACAGCCAGGAAAAGGAGAAAATTAAACCAGAGAGCATTAAACAGGCACCGATTACAGGCCTGCTCTGACACCAATAATAACCGTCATTGTGTCCCGTCATCTCCAGGTGCATGACATGACTGCAAAGACTGCAGTCCTGCACCTATGACAGCTAACATCTTTATACCAGAAAGATTACATGCTAGCTCTGGTTGAGGATAGTCAAACAAATTGAATCATTTTTCAAATAAATGATTTCACAAAATGTGATCTATGAAAATAAATGTGATTTCTGCAACATAAGAATATTGACTTGCTTCAGGTTAAACCACCAAATGTAAATCACTCTGGAGTACAAGCTAATGATTTTTTTAGATAAATTATTTTCAGAGTAATGTGCCTTTAAACTTTTATAAAAACTTCTCCAAATTGTTTGAGGCTACATCTACTCTCTATCCTGCTCTTTAAACTTACATTACTTTACTTGCTTTGCTAATTTACCTGACACAAAGAGAAACCTTTATTTGAATAGAAGTGAGAGAGGGAAGGTACAACAATTCTTCACTAGTGTTTTTGCACTAGAAACCTTCATAACATTTTTTCCTTCTTTTAGGATAATATCAGCACTTAGCTACATCTCTCTAATCCACACTCCAGAAGGATTATTACAATGGAGGCGGGAGGGAATGGATTAAATAAAGAGATTGTGCATCCATCATATTCTTGAGCATTTGTTTGCATGAGCTCTTGTTGGCACGCACTCATTTCTTACTTTTTGCATTTAACAAGATTGACCTAAATCCTTTGTTTTAAAGATCTTAAGGTTAACCTGTTTTTGCTGATTCTAAATTGCCGTTACACTTTCAACAATATCAGTTCTGGTGTTTGACAGTAAATAAAGTCTGTGTGAATTCAGTCCGGTTTGAACACAAGTAAGCAATGTGTGTAAATAAGGTAAAAAGCTTGGAAATAATGTTAGCGCCATCTAGTGGTGACTTTAAAACACTAATCAAAGTGGTGATTGAACTAAACTAAAAAAGTTAATGTCACCTGCAAATTAGCTGATGAGAAAAGGAAACAACAACATATAAAAGCCAGGTTTAAAAGTTGTTTGTGTTATTTTTGTACTTACACTCCTCTAAACCCAGCTGGTAAGCGAGATTCTGAAGTCCTTTGACCTTCTCCATCAGGTTAGCTGTTGTCAGACTACCCAGCTCTGCACAGTGATTACAGGACATATATTTAAAGCTCTTAGCCGATAAAATCAGATTCTTCTTGACAGGATTATACATTTCTGTTAACATCGGTACAACCGTTACAACACCAAATGCTTCAGCTGCACAGAAAATATTTAAAAGTACAAAAAAAAAAAAAAAAAACACCCTTCTGTTTTAACCAACCTTTTAACATTTCAATGTCCTCACTCTCCAGTTCAGCCATCCACTTCGGGGGTGAGTTTGTGATGGGCTGTAATACAGACACATTAATGACCTTAATTAATGCCAATATACTGCAATGTCAAGCCAATTTTGTTATTTAGGTTGTGAATCACAGCCAGTGGCTAAATTTCCAACTTACATTTTTATAAGATGCAGCAAATTCTGCAACTCCAGGTACTGTGTGAGAAATTACAGGGCCGCTAAGGTTAAATAATGTGAAAATAAAACACACAGAAAAGCAGAGAAGATAAAAACTTACATTGTTCTGGCCACAAGTCTGGTGATGCTCGGTCCAGCTTTTCAAAACTTAGCAAAGAAGTTTCAAAATCATCACCTGATAAGACATAAAATATGGTACATGTTTTTTAAATTTGCACAATTCAGGCAGAGATGTCACTTCAGAGGTATGGAAAGAATCAAACATTATTGTATTTAACTTTAAAAAGTTAGAAAAAATGTGTTTATTTGATCCATCCACCCATCCATTCATTTTCTGTAACTGCTTTATCCTTCACTGAGGGTCGCTGGGAGCTGATGAGAGGTGGGTGACACCATGGACAGGTCACCAGTCCATCGCAGGGTGCTCTATACATCTATCTGAACAAATCTCCAAATATAACTAAAATTAACTAAATATAAGGCAATTGCTCACTAAAACCTTTTACAAATAAACACTGGAACACAGAATAAAATTAAATGATACATTTAAAACTTTGACTCATCTAAAATATAATATGCTCAGGTCTCAAAATGTTTAAAAGGGGAGCCATAAATAAACACACACACACACACACACACACACACACACACACACACACACACACACACACACACACACACACACACACACACACACACACACACACACACATCTAAATAAAGGAGGTGTTGCAGGTCTTTAATAAATATTATAATTTAATACTTTGTTTTCAGTTACTGAGAATGATTATTATCAGCATTAGACAGTTTAGTTTTTTTTACAAAACACCTTCAGGTTTAAGATGTGAGTAGTTTATTTTTGAACAAGAAAACTTATAGTTATGACAGCAAATTTGTACTGAGCATTCAAAAACATTACATTTATTTTTCCTAAACCAGTCTTTAGTAGAGCAAATTTTAATAGCATAATTTATTAATATGTTTTATGGTGTATTTAAATTGTTTAAAAATCACTAATGTATTATATATTCCAAACAGGCCCATTTTACAGATTGCACGAGGCTTTTTCTTAATTCTAAACATTATATTTTACAGATAAACAGAAAACTCAGAAGAATGCTCATTCAGTATTCAGAAACTGAAAGTTATTTCTCAGTAAATAAAAAAAAAAGTCTGATTTCAAAGTAACTTCGCTTAAAAAGATTTTTCTAGAAAAAAAAAATCGAGTTTTCCGCCCCCTAACCGATCTAAATACGTTGATGTGCAACAAACAACGCCACGAAACGTTACAAAAATTAAAGTATATGTTACTAAATAGGCCTGTATGGAGCAAAAGATAAGTTTAAAGCTAGTAGCATAGAAAATACCAGCTGCTACGGCAGGTCTGAAGTCAGCTGTCTACAGTTCCCTCAACACTGGTGGACACAAACACCACCAAGGCTAGTGGAGCCTTTGGTTAACCAAAAAACACCTCTAAACAGTACGAATACAACGCTAATATGTGTTGTTCTCGCCTTTGAGTGCTCAACTAGACCAGTACTATATTCACTAACTATTAGGTGTGCTTAAAAGTGTTAAATTTGCCATTTTTTAACGGCATATCTGTGTAAGGAATTAAAATTTACCTCCATTCGGAGACGCCATCTTCACAATAATCACGTGACCTAAGACAACCAATAGCAGGTAATATTGACAAAAGCAGTGTAATTCACAGTCCTGCCACAAGATGTCATTCTAGCATGTCAAAAATGTTAGGCGTTTCTGTAGGTAAAGGTATAAAAATTGTTTATGATAAATTTTTATATTTTTTAAATATATAATTGCAAAGTTTGTATTTATTTAGTCTCTTGACCTAAAGATCAATATTTCTTTGCCTGACTTATTTGAACACTTTTACATGATTACTAGAATAAATAAAAGATTACAATAAAAATGTTTTAAATATTTTCCTATTTCAGTTTTTTATACATTATTCATAAGCACAAGCACACAATTCAAGAACATCACTGTTTATTGTTTACACTGAAATGTAAACACAGAGTCAGTAGTACTCAACAGCACTAATATGCCAAATTACAGTATCATCATGAAGATCTGTACATTCACAAAAAGAAAACACTTTTAGTAACTACATCAATCATTTCTAAACTTACAATTAGAAAAATATTGTGTTTTAAAATTTCAGGTAATTTCTCTGTTTTCTTCAGGCACTTTTTGCTTATTAAAATGGAAGTTGTGTTGAGACTTAAGGCAACTAGGTGACTTTCAAACCTCATTTTTGATTCACATACCCCATAACATTTTATTTAACTTTTCAATAATTCACATCTGCCTTTAAAGAATACTTCATAACGAAATGCTGTGATACGAATACTTGGACAAGTAGAGATTCATTCAGTACCTTTACAAAACTATTACTCTGTTAACATTTAAAATCTAAAAACATTTAAAAACTATCTATTAGTGCCATGATAATGACTAGAACTCCCAGGAGTTCAACCACTTCAGGCCAGCCATGGAGCTGCCTGCCTCGTGTGCTAGAGGACCCGTCATGCCATAGGAGAGAGGATGAAACAGGTGGAAGCTGATGAAGGGAAAAAACACATATTAAGGGATTTACAACAAGTAATGGAACCACATTGTAAAAATATTCTGAGGCTAAAATACACAACAGTTAAGAGCTTTAAAATGACAAATACATTTCCTCTATCTCACCTGTACAGAACACTAAACAGGAGCAGCATCTGCCCGCCTCGCTGCAACCAATCAGAATAAGGTGGGTGAAGAAACAGGTCAGCACTTCTTAAAAAGATGTCCACTGTAACTCCTGTGACACAAAGAGGGCTTTATTCAGGATGGTGAAGCCAAGATGACAAAGCAAATCTGATTAAATAATACGCTCCTGAGTTTTCTTCATTTTTCTATAAATCAAAACCTGCTCACACAATCCTTTTGTTGCACCAGGGCTCTTACACCTTAGCCTGAATCAAACTGTTGAAGTACTTTAAAGATGAGTTTTTAAGATTTTCCAGCACCTTGCATTGGGTGATGATTTAAACACACACATATAAACAGAACACATATGCTCTGAAAGATCATTTCACTTTCTTGTCTTGTAGAATTAAATGTAAAAGGCATTTCAAGCACTTTATTAAAATTAGTTCAAGATCTCATAAGAATCCTGAAACACAAATAATACAAGGAAATATAAGTGTGTCACTTTTGTAAACTCACATTGGCTCTTTAATATTTAGTTTAATTGATAATAAGTTGTCATAAAAGTAATAGGTATTAATTCTGTTGTTAATTCATATAATTAGTTTTAGGTTACTGGAATCAGCTCCTTTAAAAGTTATAAATCTTCAATAGTGACTATAACTGTGACAAACCCGGGTACAAAGAAGAAGTGCAAATTTGAATGAGGCAATTCTTAACTTTCATAAAAATTGAAAATAGGCTAAATGTTTTGGAATTTGGTACCAGTTAGCATGCTGCTGAAGAGCATAGCAGGAAAGTAGTGGTGATAGTAGAGGACCCGGCCCATAGTGAAGAAGGGGACATAGTGCAGCAGCCAGCCGAGGAGCAGCAGACCTCCTCCTCTCAGGAGCACATGGGATTGCTCTGAAACACACAGTGGTTTAACAACAACAAAATGTATTCCGTGTTTAAATCTCTTACTGTCACTGTCAGTAATCATACCGATTCTTTTGTGTTCCAGTGAGAATCCTCGTTGAATGACCACAGATGACACGGTCACCATGACGAGATACAACCCTAAACTGGCCAGATTTATCCACCAAACCACCTAAAAACAGACCAGGAGTTCATCTGCTCTGGTTAAACTAGAATGGAGACCAGAAAATGAAGCGAGTGTAAAATAACTCACAGGGTTTCCCAGCAGGTAAACGCGATACTCGGTTTCATTAACTCCTGAAAACCTCAACCCCTTCACAAAAACACAACCAGAGCTTAGAATTAAGAGTTGGTATAAACTCAGATTAAAGTTCATCAGAATGTTTAACACACCTGGTAGTTGATTGGCCAGTGCCAAGGTTTGGAGTTCATTTCATTGTCTTTGGGTTTCAAACCTTTATTACCCTAAAATGATGTGTTTTTAATTAAATGAGTACATTTTAATGAGATTCATTACCAATACTTGAACACAGCTGGACTGCTTTCTTTCTTACCCTTATCATAACTACATGTGACTCCAGCAAGATTTCCAGAAAATTGGGCTTCAGTACAGACAGACTGATGTTGGGCACTGTCAGAACACACAAAGAGAAATCATGTTCGACAACCACAAATGTAGGCAAAAACCTAAAAGAGCTTGATGCATTTTGTGTCATACATTTGGGATTGATATGATCCTCGATGTTCCACTGAGAACTTGGAGTCTCCTTCAGGTAGGGACTGCAGGTCACCTCTACCTGCTCCCAGCCCCTGAACAGAAAAAACACTTCAAGTTTATGTTAAATCATTCATTCACATAAAAATCTAATCAAACCAGAGCAAAGGGGGCAAAGTTTTACCACTTTGGAAGCGTCTTTCCAGAGGAGTACAGCACACAGCCTGTAGCTTTGTGCAGAAAGCGAACTTTACTACGCAGCACTTTCACCAGGTCGCCTTTCCGACCTCCACACACCTCTATCTGCCACAGATCATTAACGTCCCCGGTCCCATTCTAAGAGCAGAAGAAATATTGGTTTTATTATTTTACATTTGAGAACACACAAAAAACAAGCATTTAGTGTACAGAATTAAGACACAGGTCTACTTACAATCCCATAGCCTGTGACCTGGAAGTGTTTCTTGGTCAGAGGAGCTTGTTGGAGATGACTGTGAAGGTTACGGGTTGTTCTGAAGGGCAAAAAAGCAAACATTTACAACATTTGCAATAAGGAGAGGAGGCCAGGAGATTTCATTCAGCATCGTAGACTTAAGGTACTTACTCTTTGTGCTCAAGTCGAATGATGTCACCATGACGAACCAGATCAGGAGTCCCAGATTCAGCTTATTAAAGATAAATAATCAGAAAAGACATTACCATGACTAAAAAAATGCCTCATTTTTTATTCTTAGTCCAAGCAGTCTCTATATTCTTTGGGATGTGGTGATATCAGCTTGGATTACAGTTTTTTACTAAACTGAACACATTGACATGCCACAAAAAAATATGGAGATTATGAACCAAAACAAATAAGTGTTAAAATGTGTAACAAATACAGTCTGCACTGTGTATGACAGGTCTATAAAAAACTTTGGAGAATTTCCTTACAATGACTATAATCCTGTTTGTGAACCAGCCACAGGTTGTTGTGGTCCTTATGGAGGTAAGCTGTCACCTGTAAAGCACAAACCAAACATAAAAGAATAAAACTCTACAGATACAGTCCAATGTTTCAAAGATGCGCTGACAGTCTGACCTGCTGCTGCTTTGCTCCGACTCCTTCTGGGTATAAATGCCAGTGAGAATGTAAATAACCTCCTGCTATACGGAGGTTTTTCACTGTAATGACGGAGCCATAAGCCAGGTCTGCATCAGAAAGACAACAGATCACAAAGACAGCATGATGAAATCACATGAAACAAGTAAACAATTATGCAAAACATCTCCAACACTCACACTCAGGCATAGATGCATTGTGCAGGTTGTTTCCAATTAGACGAGACTGGAAGGCAGAGCTAAAGAAACCATCACCTGGTCCACTAGCATAAGAAAAAAAATCCTAATTACTCAAACAAAGCAGTGAATTTCATCATAGTGATCACATTCTTCAATAATCACCTTTTGTTTAACACAACAAAGTGGACTGCAAATACTGCAACATAAAGGAAGAGAGGAAGAAGGATGAGTCCAACAACCCGAGCCACGAAGTGCTTTGCAACGTCCATCTGGGGAAAGAAAAGATGGTGGCAGTAAAACGGGTAGCTTAGCTAATCAACACAAACACAAAATTACTGTCGTTTACCAGGGAAAGATTCAAGTCTCCTAAAAGTCTCCAGAGGTCTGAGATTGTGTTCAGCCCCACAAGAAGGATGACAAACAGGCCCACAAACTTCACCCCGAGAGCCCCAGCAAGACTGACGCCACACAGTAAGAGCCACAGCCACCAGGGGGCAGTAAAGGGCCTGAAAACAGCCAAGATGGAAGAATAAAAGGCTGTTTCCCCGCTTTTAATTCCTCAGGTATAAAAGATGAATCTCTTTATGTTGCTGTTGTCTCAAAATACTTTGTGGTTGCAAGATACTAGAACCTATAGAATATTTAAACTAACCATTTAGAAATAGGTGGTTGCAAAGAGAAGCCATATATTGTATAATGTGCAAGGCAAATGTTTCAGTGATATTCTACCTGTATCTCTGCTGGTTGAACTTCACCATGCTCAGAACTGCTGCCATGATGAAGAACATGAGTATGGGGTCTAGTAGGATGTACTGAGAGATGGTGATGCAGCCTGTGTCTGTCAGAGAGACACAAATTCACATTTCAAATGTAAGAAAACAAAGGAAATGGAAGTCTAGTCGTTATTACTAATGAATATATGTTTTGAGTTGTGTAAAGTGTCAAAAAAGCCAATAGCTAACCAAATATTAGCAATGTAGCAGTGATGAGAGCAGCATTGTGTGAGTGAGACAACTCCAATACTATGAGGTAGGCAAAGACTGGAAGGACTGACCCCAGAACAGCACAGAACTGTACAAAAGAGATGAGAAACAAACTGCAGGTATTTAAAAACATGTTGATTTCTAATCTATAGATAATACATTTTTGAAAGTCAACATACTCCTCTCATCCCCCAATAATTGTGATGTTCATATTTGTCTCCTGGCTTTACAAATGGAAAGGTACCATCATAACCAGTCATATAACCGGCGAGACCAATCAGCATCTGGAAAAAATTTAAAATAAATCATCAGTTTTCCCCTTAAGTCTTCATAAAAGCATTGTTCAGTCAACTCACTTTTCCAAGAGGAGGATGGACATCAAAAAAGAAGGTTCTGTTAATGTAGTAGCTTCCCATTTTTCCAAAGTGGGTTTCATCCCAGCTGAATCACACAAAAGAGCCATCATGTAAAGACACTGGTGGTGAGATACAAGAAGAAAGTTACTCACCACACATGAGGGGGCTCTGCTATTTTGTAGAGGCGTGTCGCAAAGGACAGCCCCACCACCAGCATCAGCACCAACTTTCTTGGGAAGTCATCACTTCCTCTGGCTGACAATGGAGCAGTCGATCCATTCGAGGACTGAGTGTCATCTTCTGATAAAGTTATTCGCCCCTTGTTGCCCTTTGACCCTGTAGACTGGCAGGTATGTTTTGCTGAGGGGCAGATTTTCCTCTTTCTCAGTGTGTCTCTTGCTTTGATACTCTGGGAAATGCATTCTTCTTTTGCCATCAGGAAATAAAATCTAATTTAAACGAACGGACTCCTCTAAAACAAACGAACTCCGTTGTTATGATGATGAAGCTAACATCATGTAGCACTAACACTAACAAACTTAATCATTGTGACAAGATGCCAGTCGCTCTACGGACACAGCGATTTTTTTTTCTTTAAATCAACACTAAACGTGATGCAGTTTTCTATATAAATATCTCACCGACCAATGGCAGCATTTTCATTGCTATGCTAGAGCTAATGCTCCCTAATGCCCAGAAAAACCGTTCATTTATCGGCATTAATCCCAGTACCACCGCTAAATAGCGTGTATCTCTTCGCAACAAAACGCGAATGACTGCGGTACCTTCTGGGAAATGTATTCAAAAACCAAACAACCAAACGACGCAAGGATCATTTGTGGACGCGTTGCCGTGGGATGAAACCCGATTTCCCAAAATCCCTCCATGGAACTATTTTTTCCAGTACGGAAAGCCAGAAGGATCAGTTTGGATTTCTATTTTCCGCGGCGGACTACGCTTGCGTTTGCATTCCTGTGCATCTAAAATATTTATTTACTGTTTTTGTGCGTTTCAGTTAAATTCTTTATAAGATGTGCTTGCTAATCTACCAGATCATAGAAGTGTTTATATAGACAGATAAGAGATAATTCGCCAGGTAACAGGGTGAAGTTATGGAAAAGCAGAAAAAGATAAATGTTTGTGCAACTCATTATATGTCCGCTGGAGGGAGATATTGTACCAGAAGTGAGTTCTAAAGAGACATTTCTTCTCGATTTTTCATAGAAATGTTCTTTATTTTGTCTTTCTAATATTTTTCAAGTGAATTCACATTTGCTTTACAGTTTTTACCGTAATCCTGTGCAGTGTAGTTGTTATCTAACAAAACAATTTTTGGTAATAAGCATGAAGGCAACGTGTAAATTAAACAAAGAGTGTTTTTTTTTAATGATTTATTTGATGACTGATTGAGGTAAGCAAACTGAAAGAGTATGATATTGACCACAATAGTACAACATAACATTTTTCTCAAAACATTTTAATGTTTAAAATGCTTCAAATGTTTCAGCTTTAGTCTCATTGATAAAACTTCCGGTCTTGACACATTTATGAAAACATTGGTAAAACTGCTGGATTACAGATCGAGAATGCTAGTTTATGACAAGTTATCAACCCTTATCACTGTTTTAATGTATTATTAGACCAAAATGTTTATGTACTGTAGATAATAATGCTGAATATGAAAGACTGGTTGGTATGACACCAAATGAATGTGCTAATACTGTTTAATTTACATATGGATCCATCAAAAATTTGAAAGGAAAAATGCTCTATCACTAGCATTTAGCTGTAAAGTGATGCACAAAATTTCAAAAGCATTTGTTTTTGTAAAACAGTGCTGCCACTTGCAAAAAAATATATATATAATTCATTGTCTGCTCCACAGGGCAGGGTATACATACATTTCCTATGGTTCGGTGTCAGCCACTCTTCTCATACAGAAAAATAGATGCTTTAAAACATTTTTACAGACATGTATAAATCTACAAAGCTAAAATGCTGGCTTTCTTTTTCTTACATTTGATGTGTTATGTCAAATAGGAGTAATTTTTTGTGCTATAATGCATTAAGAGAATATGTGACAAAAATAATAAAAGGTACTAAAACTGTACAAAATACATCAAACCTCTCCAAAGAAGCCTTACATACACACAAAGATGCACACATGGGAGGTACGTCTGCATTCAGAATCAGTTTAAATATTTGTGGATGATTTAAGTAAAACGGAATGACTTTCCAAATTTAGGCTAGAAAACATAAATCAGAGCTTAGACATTTTCTGATTTTTCTTGTTTTGTTTCTGCAAGACTGAAACAATTCAATGTTATTTAAAAGAAACAGAAAGATGTTAGTATTTTAATAAGTGAAAAAGGTATAAAAACAACAGGTTCTACCTATTGCACCAGTTTCAGAGCATTACACAGATCATCATAGATATCTACAGTCCTTCGAAGCCCGTGCAGTGCTGAAGCTTTTAATGTGAAAGCTCGGCTGTGTCGACTTCCAGATGCTTGGTCCAGAAACTCTTCAACGTCAGCGTAGATCTTGAAGAAAGGCAGCTGTGGGATAAATTTGGGTATTTATTGACCCATTGAGCTAAAAGGTGATTTACGACACGGTTCTTGTGAAATTCCTTCTTTAGAAAAGAAAACACGTTTATATTCTCCTCACAGTGTCTCTGTGGTCAATTGGAGGCAAGTCAAACAAGAGGAATCGAGTCTACCTTCTGAAATAGGTTGCTTTCTTAATTTACAGAGGCCCGTCATGTCAATGAAATAAATAACACATTTTAAAAAAATTAAATCGACACGTGAAAAATAATGTAGAACCTATATAAGAGTATGGATTTGCCTGGGGTCACTGAATATATTAAAAAAAAAGTCCACAAAATCCCTTTAAGGCAAATTGATAACTGGTGAAAACTGGATCCCATGGAGTACATTCACAGAACAGTTCCTGGTCCTCTTGAATGTGTGTGACGGGATTTGAATGTGTGTGTTTTTAAATGTTTAGGTTCATTTCTGGAAGTGTGCATGTTGGGAAAAAGCTTGGACGAACAGTGTAACCGTTGGAGGTTTAGTGCGAGGCCCTTGGGTTTAAACAAAAAGGGCATGGCGTGGTCTTTAAGGGCGCAGGAAAAGTCGGCCTGTTAACAGTCTTGGCCTCAGTTGTCTGCCTTCCCAAATCTGGACTCCGGGATCGCTGGGATGCATTTGTGGGGCTTAGCAGAGGCCACAAAGCCCGGCAAACAGGTGCACTTGTAGGACCCCTCTGTGTTCGTGCACTGCCCGTTCTGACACAAGGGGATCTTGTCGCTGATGTCCTCACACTCGTTTATGTCTGCAGGAACAAGGAGACGAAACAAGTTAGTAAGCAGGGTGATTCAACGGCTGCCAGCAGCACATCTGCTCCTGAGTGGCCTCGTGGGCGTACGAGCTAAAATAACTCATATTCTATAATCCTTAGTCTGGCTTTCTTTTATGCTTTCCTTCCTTCCCTTCACTGTGATTTAAGCATTTTATATTACACTGAATTAACTTAAAGCAAATAGGCGGTGGCGGGTCGGGTCCAAGCAGATGGTGAGCATTTGAGCATCGATGACCTAAATGAAAACTTGGAAGCATTCGAGGAACAAAACTTGCTTTAATGTTGGCAAATTTAACCGAAGGAATTTAAAATCTGGAGCTTCGCGTCCCTAAAAGAAGGTGACTTATTGAGAGTGACACTGAGAATAAAAGGCTTATTTCAGATTTTTTATTTTTTTAGTCAGGATATAAAGTAATAATTATTGCACAAATGTCAACATTTTGCATATTTTTGAAATTATGTTGATGTTTTGTTGATTTTTTTTTCTGTTTAAATTCATTTTAATATTTAAAAATCAGACAAGAAAAGAAACAACAGCTAGATTATGTTGATACATCATATTGGTTACATATCGGAAAATACATATAAGTTACTGAATCCAAACAATTGTGGAGCAACTTTTCTTAGTTTATGAAGTAAAACTTGTGGACAAGGGAGAATGAACTAAACTAGCATCGCAAAAAAATGTAACTGATTGCTGATTTGACTGCAAGAAGGAAACATTTGTCACTAGTCCAAATGATTCCTTTAAAATGTTGTTTTTATAACATAAAGGCCATTTTATAAATTCTATAAGAAGATTATATGTGTATAATATTTAGTTTTAATGTTGAACACCAACTGAGAAAAGAATTCTGTCCAAGTTATTTAAGATAAACACCAATATTCTAAGACCTCAGCTGCATAAAGCAAAATTTGGTGAGAAAAAAAAGAGTCAAAACAAAAACGACTTGCACCTTCACAGCTTGGACTTCTAACAAGGATTATTTGAGATTTTTAGAGAGCTGAGTATAAAAAGAAGTCTCGTGAAAGATGTATTGTTAGGAGTCGTCAGAGCCATAATTAATCAAAGAGGAAACTGTTGAGAAAATTTAACAGACCTGCAATCAACAAATGAGAGTTTGAATTGGTTCCACACATGTTACACGTAGAGATAAAAGGTCTTCACTCAACCAGTTTGCTGCATAACATCTAATCATGTCCATCTTTTTAATAAACATACCGTCATGTTGCGTGTCAGCTGAACTTCAATCCTGGAGCTCTAAACTTTTTAGAACGATGATCAAGCTAACAGTGCATTAGATTATGTTTCCCTTTGGCCTTGCTCTCTCTCCTTTTTCAGCTCAGGAGGTCTGATTTTCATTTTGGAGCATTCACTCTCCAGTGAGCCTCTCTGAGTTTATGTCATGTTGTGCTGGGGAAATGCGAGTGGTGATCTTTATATGAGGAGGCATGGCACGAGCTGAGCAGCTCACACGTGTTTCCACACAGTTCGGTCTCTCTCCACGGGAAAACGGCTGGCCTTGAAGGCGAGAAGCTCACATGCAGACAGAACGCTGTAATCATGTTTCACTTTCTTATAAAGCTAACAAAGCACATTTAAATGATATAATATCTCATATGATACGTATGTGGCTAAAATTCAAGGCCTCCTTGTTCTTGGCAGAGTGCAGATGGTGAATTTCAGACCAAAGGGTAATGCACGATGGGTTTAGGGATCACACAGCTTTCATTGGTTCCCAGTAAACCTGGTCTGATGTAACGTTGTTAAATTCAAAGCTTCTCCTTGAGTTTGATGACACAAAGCATCCAAAAACGTCAAACTGAGGCTCAAGTCCTCTTGGATCTGGTTTTAAGCATCCATCCATCCATTTTCTGTAGCCGCTTATTCCTCCACAGAGGGTCGCGGGGCAGCTGGTGCCTATCTCCAGCGGTCAAGGGGCGAGAGGCGGGGGACACCCTGGACGGGTCGCCAGTCCATCGCAGGGCCACACAGAGACGAACGAGACAAACAACCACACACCCACTCACACCTAAGGACAATTTACCAGCCCAATTAGCCTGACAGTCATGTCTTTGGACTGTGGGAGGAAACCGGAGCACCCGGAGGAAACCCACGCACGCACGGGGAGAACATGCAAACTCCACGCAGAGAGGCCGCAGAGCCGGGACGCGAACCCACGACCTCCTTGCTGCGAGGCAACAGTGCTAACCAGCTGCGCCACCATGCAGCCTGTTTTAAGCATCCACAATTTAAAATTTAAATGAAATGTATTAATTCAAAGTTTTTGAGCACTCCATTGCTCTTCAGTCTGATGAATGTGTTTTGATGTAAGCGGTGCTGGAGTTAGAACCCACCTATGCAGGCCATCTTGTCCAGGTTGAGTTCATAACCGTCGAAGCAGTCACATGTGTACCCCTCTCGAACACGAACGCAGCGACCATTTTCACATCCGTTCAGGATCCCGCACTCCTCCGCTTGAAGACCCTCGAAGCTGTCAAAGCGCTCTGATTGGACGCCGAAATATGGAAGAAATAATAAATATACCTAACAGTCTCTGACTTATCTGAAGAACATACATGTTTTGCTGAAGTGGGTAAGGAAAGAAAAAGACAATTATGGAATTTAAAACAGTAACAAGTTGGTGTATGTGTCTGTCTGTAGCCACAAACACCTCAGTACAACGTAGAAGAATCAGCTCTCTGTATTTGACCCGTCCATGAGGAGCAGAGGGCAGCTGCTTTCATGGTTCCCTAGGGCCAGGTTGGTACTGATATGTTATTTCCACTAATAAATGAAATACTCATTTAAAAACTGTGTGTGTTGTTAAATGATCTGAAGAATTTAAGTGTGACAAACATACAAAAAATAGGAAATCAGGATGGGGGAAGACTTTTTCACTTTACTGTGATGTTTGAGACCCTGGTTGAAGATTCCTTTGGAGGTTTGTAAACCCACCAGCGTAGGAATCCACCGGCTGAGGAGGCTGAGGCCCTGCTGGTTGTAAGACGGGGACGCGAAAGGGTGGCTGCCGAACGTTGTAGTCACTGTCCGTAAAGAGAGGGACACTTTCAGGAACATCGTATGCTCCTGCTGGGCCACCGTAGTTATCCCAGTAGGGAGGAAGAAAAGGCTCAGATGGATCTTCCGGTCCCTCGAGACCGTACTCGTATCCAATATGCTCTCGAAGACTGTCTGTCCCTTCTCTCCGAGGAAGGTTGCACATGGTTGCATAGTCAGCTGTTCAGTCAGACACAGGGTAAAGTAAAGGTCAAAATCAGACCCCATTCTTAGATTTAATGTTAGAATATCTTATAATAAAACGACTGATGCGTCTCCTGTCCCTCACCAGAGTCTTTCCTGGGGCAGAAGGCACACTGTCCGCTCCAGGCGACGCCAAACAGACAGCAACATTCGGTGTAGGTGGTTCTACGCTCCTGGACAGGATCCGCACACATGTTGTCCCCCTCCAGTCGGCGCCAGCAAATATCCACATGCACATCATGATCCAAGTCTACAGTTTCTGAGGGAATGAGAGGATTTCAACATAAATAAGAAGAAGAAAGCATGTTTTAATGCTGCAAAACTGACAAAAACTGAGACAATTAAATGTAATATATACCTACATATATTTATATTCTTATTCATTCATTATTTGAATCTGATCATGCTTTAAATGCATACTATGCAGTTTTGGCTTGTTTTTAGCACCACCTAGTGTCCGTTTTAAATCACTGTAGTAAAAACATTAGCATTGTCTTTGCTCAGAAACATCTAAATCTAACTGTTGAAATGTCTCCTCAGCCTTCACTGCTTTCTACTGGAGCGGTTCATCACTCATTCAAAGAAATCAGCTGTGTTCAAGCAGGGAGAGACCAAAAAAAAAAGAAGCAGGAATCATGAGCTAAAAACACTCCGGCGCTAGCATAACAGCTAGCCACTTTGGGTTAGCCTAACCCTTGTGAGATACGTGACTTTGTGAGACTTCAGGGCACCGGACTCAGAAGTTACAAACGTGGTATTCTGGACACAAGCAGCAGATGGGCTGAGAGGCTTTTCATTAACCTGTAAAGGGTCAGATTAGCACAGACTGGCTCAAGGAAAAGGTTTTTAAATGCCTTCAACAATTAGAAAACTGCCAATGCACACATTGATAACAATCCTCTCACTGTCTAGGACACAAGGTTTGGTTAAAAACAGAAATGATGGGGGTTTGTGTTTGTGTCAGACCTTCTGTAGTGTTGAGGCTGACGCAGCGCTGCTGTGAGCTGTCCAGGACCAGCGGAGGACTGCAGAAACAGTTGAAAGAGCCAGCCGTATTCACACAGGCTCCATTCTCACAGGGGTTTCTGAATTCACACTCATCGTAATCTAACATGAACAAAAAGAAAACAAAAGTCATATTTAATAATGACATTTTGATATATTTGGGCATAAAGGCAGACCCTGACTGAAATGAAAAGGATGGATTGAATGAAACAGGTATTTGTTTTCTGTTTAAAACACTTTGACTCATCCTGGTTGGATTAAAAACCTGAATGCAGGCAGAGGTTCATGAGAACTGCTGTCTGAACGAGGCACACTGCAGGTGATCAGTCAGTTTAGCTGTTTTAATAACGTGTTGCCATTCCTTACCCACACACTCAAGCCGGATCTTGTCGTAATAATAGCCGGAGTGACAGAAGCACGTAAATCCAGAAAAGAAGTTTGAACACTCTCCGCTCTTACAGATCTCTGATCCAAACATTTCACATTCGTTTGCATCTGCAGCAAAAGAAAGATTCACACTTTAATGTTACATGGATATAAAATGGAAGGTAAAGAATAAACAGTTTCTAAAAATGCTTGATTAATCTTGATGTAAATAAAGTGTCAGTTAACCACGTGCAGCCAGATTTTAGTATCAGCTAGTCCTTTAAAGTTCATGAAACTCTTCTTGCTTCAGCATAAATTCTAAATATTTAAAAAAATGTTTCAGCTTCATATCTTTACCCATCTTTGCATGAGGTCAAATTAATGTTAACTTTAAAAAAAAATGTCTATTAATGATTTTGTGAGTGATTCACAGCTCTTAGATGGTTTTTTTCATGATCCAGTCTTATCTTTATGGGAGCCATTGTCTGCCTGCTCTCTTTCATTTCCCGCTAAATGAAGCCCATTTACTGTAATTAAGTGCGTTTGTTGGGACTCAACTGTAAATTTGATCCCACTCAAAGATGGGTAAATACATAAAGAGGAACATTTAGAACATCTGTGCAGAAACATAACTTTTATAAATTTATATCAAATGTTTTTGAACAAGTTAATGTTAAAGCATAGAAGCACATTTTATTCAAAGTCAGGTCTAACTTTAATCCTCGAGTGGCTGCAGATAAACTTGAATGTTTTTCTCCATTTGGTTACAGGTAGCAATATCTCACTGTTTTATTGTCAGTGCAAAATGTTTTGCAAGGGGGGAAACTATAAAACCTAAAGCATGTCATTAAAGTAGGTGAGCATTTATAAAAGCGTGTACCTCTGTAATGTTTTTCTCCATGACTCAGCCCAGAAGAAACAGAAAAAGTTAATAATCCACTGCCATGAGGACACAGCTGGTTGTAATCATCTGCAAAATAAATAAAAAAGTGTTTCAGAAAAACTTAATGGGCTAAAACAATAAAAAGTGCTGAAACATTTGATTCGTGCTCGTGTTGCACCTCTTCCTGGGAGGGGACAGGGGTGAATCTCACAGTTGTCCCCCCAGCCTGACCCGGCTGTGCAGCAGCACTCCTGCTTGGTGGTGTTGCGAGACAAGACGTTGTTGCAGAAGTTTGCATCATTCAAGTTAAAGTAGCATTCCTTCCTCTCCTCGGCCAAGACAGTGGATGAAAGCATGGGTTTAGTGTCGGTCTGAGCTGCAATTAATCAAAAAAAGAGAGAGAGGGAGGATCAGTAATAAACTAACTGGTGCATTATATAGAAATTTTGAAATTTAAACCCAGATCTGACGACTGATGAAGCCTGACAGCATCAAAACCCAGCAGGTAGTGCATTACCCCGCCTGCTGCTGCTGATCCTGCTCCGTCACCAAAACGGTGGACTCAGGCATTTCACCCTTAAGCTGCTGGCTTAGCCAAATGGAAACACTGGCATGTGAGTCAACGCAACAATTCAGACTCACATGATTGATTCACACACGTCAAAAGCAAACATTGGAATGTGGCAAAAAGGTACACAAAGGCATAACTGGGGTTTAGTGGTCAGGCAGATAGAAAAACATCCCGGCCGAGGGCGCGCCGCTCAATAATGTAAATATGTCCAATTTGTCTGCACAAGAGATAGGATTTAAAAGACTTAAAAGACTTTTTCTGTCTATATGAAAATACAAACCATTAAATAAGTGTAACTCCTCTACTTAGGGATCATTTTCCAAAGAATAGAAACTTATTCTGAGCTTAGATTGCCAATAACTACACCTTATTTGTGTTGGTGATGGAATAATAGATCCTTAAGGGTTTTACTTGGCTGTAGTGAAAAAGTTACTTCATTATTTATCTGAGGGATTAGGCTAATGCATTGTTTTTGGAGGGAACCCACCCAACCTCAATCCCAAGCAACAGGCATGTAAAAGAATCAGTTATGGAGTAAGCCATGTCCTCGTTGTCACCATTGTTTGGATAATAAGAGATGGCTCATTAAATCAGGGAAAACTCCGTCTCCCATCGGTGGGACGGAGAATTAAATTCTTTGAGTGCTGGTCCTGTTCTTGTACCCCTGGAGCGGCACTGGCTGGTGATGGGATCAAATTCCTCATTGTCGCTGGGGCAGATGCACAGGAAGCTTCCATCGAAGTTCTCACACAGGGCCTCCCCGCACAGCGCCGAGCTCATCTCACACTCGTTTGTGTCTACAAAAAAAAAAAAAAAAGCCAGGAGGGCAGTCCATGAGCTCAGATAGGAATGGATGAAACACTCAGATGCAGGCATGTATAACACACGTCTACGGCAGTCACATCGTTAGTGTGTGAGCATAGTTCTAGTGTCACAGTTTCAGTGTTTCTGCAGAACAACAATATGTTTGGACAGAAGATGTTGCTCATTAGCAACTTGAGCAAGATTTGTGCAGCTCAAGTTGTGTCTTAGAGCAAATACAGCCTCCTTTATGAGTTTATTTAGTTTTACTGTCTCAGATGCTGCTGATGCGATGACTAAATAATTGCAAAAAAGAAAAAAGAAGAAGCAGTGTTTGACTTAGACTTGACTTGATGTGCAAACATTTGTCTTACAGCCTTAATGTTCCATTTCTACTCTAGCCAGTTGTCCTGGTGAACACTTGTGTGTGTGTGTGAAGTCCTTCATCACCTTCTCCACATCCTCTTACTGGATGGAAGTATTTCTCTACTTCACATTGCTGACACACAACACACATCTAAGTATTTTTATAGTCTGATGTGTTTGGGATGAATAGAAATGTAAAGGAAACAGCCTGTTTCTTTTAAAATAATAGGGCTAATGAGGTGTTAAAATGTTTTGTGATGGAAAGGAAAGGAAAAAAATACAAGAATATCCTAAACATGGTGCTGCTGGTCTAACGGGACATCTCTGAATTACAGAACAATTAAATTTGGGTTTTTAATGATTGAAATGTCAAATCACGTCAAAGTATTGAAAGAAAACCCTCTTAGTGCTTAAGATGTTTGTTACAAGTTGCTGGTTTAAAACTAAATGATTTTCAAAATCATCAGTTACTGGAAATATTTAGTTGCAGTAATTAATTCAAGACACTGAAGCTTAGTTTTGGCACTGACAGTTACGTAATCTTGAATCATTTTCCTTAGTGGATAGATCACGTTCTTAAAGATGATGTGTTTAATTTCTTAAATGTGTTTTGTCTCTTTACTTTCAGTGTCTGTGTAAAAGTTTAAAGAGCATTTTGGGTCAAATTTATGCAAAAATCAAGAAAAAATCTGCACTAATTTTGTGACAGTTCTTCTGCAGATGATGAAGTTTGGAAATAAATCTGAAGAATATAAAAACGTTATAAAATCGCTGAATAAAACTGACAACTCGTAAAAAAAAAAGAGTTTTTGAATTGACAGAAATGAAATTTAAAAAACAACAATAAATGAATGAATGTCTTTAAATGATCAGACACTTTGTCCTGCCTTCAGTCAAAAGTCAAACAGATTTTAAAGTAAATAGTTTCCAATAATTTGTTGGGGACTATTCTCGACCCACGTGTGAGTATTTAAAACATTAGTATTATACTGATATGATTGGCTCAAAATAACAAACGAATCCATGCTCTGCCAAAAGAAATTGGCGATTTTTACTTCTAAAAAAGGTGCATTTTTCTACATTTTCTTCCATATTATTACACAGCTGTCACACACCGACACATCTGGTCACATCTCCGGGCGGGTTGGAGTATCCTCGGTCACACTGGCAGCGGAAGGAGCCATCTGTGTTCTCGCAGAAGCCGTGGCTCCCACAGATGGTCTCATTGTCACATTCGTTAATATCTGCAAGAACAAGAGATGCTATACATTCTCAATCTGTGCAACAGAATCTCCAACTGCCTCTGTAAGCACAGCGCCACTTTGCCAAGATAAACATCACAACCATTCAGACCACATGACAACATCAGATCACTGCCATCATAACATGTCGGGGGCAGTCGACGAATGAGACAATTAATTAGGACGGTTTTCAAACGTTGCTGATATTTAAGGAGATGATCTCTTTGCGTGAATGTGTTCGGTCAGAATGTGGATCTGGAGAGTTGGGAGTCAGAGAAGTGAGGAGTAACAGTTTACAGCAGCATCCAAACACTTTACAAGCAGAGGGAGAAAACAGACTTCACATCTGGCAGAAGGTTTTTACTCCTATCGATAACTAAGCTAAAGCAACTTTATCTCCAGAAATCAAAACTATTAGCTAGAAAACAGAACACTGAGCTATGCATGACACTAAATCATAAAGGAAGTTTGATAAGTCAGAAGAGCTACATGATGTGTGTCAGTGTAAAAGAGTTATGTTGAGGCTGTTAACGCCGGGCCTTCTGATGATTCTCTAACAATTACAGCTTGAAGGCAACATTTGTTAACAATTTCTCATGATGTAGTATTTCTTGGCAGGTGGAGTAAAACAGAGAGGCCAAAGTCCGATACAGCAGGAGGGAGAGAGGCTGATTATAATTGTTTAAAAAACAATCGGAATTTATTGTTCACACTTTTATCCTGTGAGTTGGTTTTCTGGTCAGTTTCGATTTGCCACTGGTTTCTGTCTGTTTCCTCACAAGCTGCACAGACATCACTAAGCTTCAGATCAAACAACTCTAAAGGACCAGGATTTCATTAAACAGACCAATCGCTTGTTCATCAGCTAATACATGAACAGGCTGGAAACACAATATCAGAGTCGTCTTTATAACAGAAAGTGTTTTGCTGAAATGAAAGGATGCTCAATAGATCTGTTTTGGGGTTTTAGGGTAAAAAAGTTATTTATCCCCATACTCTTGGAAAACTATCTCCCAATTATGATTCCAGATATCAAGACAATCAGTTACAAATTCCCTTAAAGGGACAGTAAAGTCTCTAGTAGAACCAATGTGGGAATGTCAAATCTGATCTTTAAAGTCAAGGTATTTATTACGGTATTTGTTATTTGTCTTATCTGTTATTTTCTATCTGGCAAAAAAAAAAAAAAAACATTTACAATCCTTAGGATAAAGTTTGGACACTTAAAAGTAAGTAAAATATACATTTGTTATACCTTTTGGTTTCTGTACCCCAAATATGACTGTTAGAATGATAAAAACATGGCTAAAAATCTAAATGAACAAAAGAGGAATTAAAACACAAATTGCATCCACTTTTATAAACTACATATATCCATTTATGACATTTTAAAGGTTTATACATCAATAAGAGTGAAAACATTCTATCATGAGTAATTTTTCAGTTTTATTTGATTTCTGGAGGTTATGTCAATACCCCAGAATTGTGACACATAGTGGGATCCTTACCCCAACTTTAGGAGCCACTGATATAAAATATAATTCTTGCATAAATACAGCATATATCAGGCTGCAGTGATCTGGCTGTAGCACATGCTGTTGGTCCTCAGCCAAATGTGATGCTGATAACCGATTATTTCAAAAAGCGCAATTATCTGCTGATGTTTCAATCAGGCCGATTAATCAGCCAACTTCCAGTATTTTTGTATAACGTATCATGTATCAAGCTCAACACTATGGACAGGATACAATTAAGTTGATATCAGATTAATGGTACATTGTTTAAACCAGTATCATTTAGCCTTGAAGTATTAAAAACCACATCAGATGTGAAAATAGAAAGCTGGCTGCAGAAACTACGACCGATTTGATTTGATGTGAGCTCTCAGCCAGAGTCCTGTCTTCTCCTGCCTTCTGAGGTTTGTTGGGAGGACTGGTCCTGTTTCAGGGTTCCTGTCCTGAGTTGGCCGTTTCTCTAACATACCTCGGGGGTCAGAGACAGGGGCTCCCACAGGCTAATAAAACCGCAGAGACAACACTGTCTGTTGTTTGTGAGAGTCTTTACAGGAAATGCTGAAGCACCAAAATTGCTAGCATAGACTTGTGGGCTCAACTGGTTGCAAGATGGGAAGAGAGGGGAAGAGCAGATGAATGCACTCTGCACTGAAAACCGCCAGCCCACTGGATTTGCACGCCTGACATGGTGAAGTGGCGTTTGCTTTGGGAATTTTAATGTAATTTTTAAAAAGACAACACATTTTTGAGAGGCTTGGTCAAAAAGATTTTTTTACATAAGGAGAAAACTATTAGTAGTAAAGAGTTTATAAAACATTTTCTCAAATATTAAGACCCTTGAGTGAAGTTTTGCATGCTGAAATGAGACCGACAGCCAGCCAGGAGTTCTGGGAGGAAGTCTTTCTGCTGATGAACAAAATAATAAGGTAGCGTTTCCTTCATGTGCACATGGAACTGTGAACCATATGTTGTGATGAGATGCAATCAAACTTCCCTCCTCAGGAGGAAGGATAGCATTGAGAGCAGTGAAGTTTTTGCATCTGATGTTTTGAGATCTGAATCCTTGAATTGCCTTACGTCTGTGTCAAAGGACTGATTCAGAAAGTCACTCAGCATAGTTTGCATAGAAAAAACAAAAGTGAACTGAGATAAGAGGTGTAGTTTTTGTTGTAATTTCATGCAATAATGTCCAGGACACATGCGAATAAGTAAATATCCTGAATGAAAGAACTAAAGCACAGAAAAGGGGGAGGATTTTAGATAGGAGAAGTGTAAACAAGGCTCAAATGAGCCTAGCGGTCTGATCCGGTGATGCTGTGATTATGCTCCGACCTTTTTATGATTGCATCTCTGAGTTCATCTAGAGCACACGGAGATGAAAATACATGAATCTGTGACTGCTGGCTCACCCTGCACGGCCCACGCGCTCCCATACGTTCTGTACGGGCAACACTTGGTCTAATTGGACCCACATGCAAAGGTTATTTCACACGCGACTAGGCACAGATGAGGTGAGGTATTTATTTTCAGGGAAGCATATTTGTAGACATAAGAGCCACAACCTGTCATAGGTTAACAACAATAGGGGCTTATCTGTCGTATCATGTTCTAGGAAAAACAGCTTCCATCTGCAGAGCAGTGTGAGGTGTCACACACATGTTAAAGTCTTCACATTTCTATACGTTTGCAGGAGTTGGAGGTTTGCAAGCCTGACCGCAGACAGTTTCCGCCTTCAGGCGAGTCTTATTAAAGACACGGCGTAGCCTATGGGTCTGAATTAAAACTCAAATGAAATGCTCATACTGATGGGATGTTTTTCATGAAAAAAAAAAAAACGTGATTTTTAAAACTTTTTTTGGGACATAGCCTCTAAAATCTAAATGAGAGCAGAGCCAACAACAAACCACCAACACTTGGGAGTAAAAATAAAACAACAGTCCTCACAGAAACGGCAAATTACACCGTCTGGTCCCTTCTTAAATATCTGATGATTTTTACAAGCAGACCAAAATGCCCTGAAGTAACTGAGCTCTCTGCTTGGACTTTTATTGAGGTGACGGCAGCATCTCCTACATCTTTCCCTTGTGAGGTAAAACAAGCCGCAATTGCGTGTAATGCTGGATTCTGGAGGGGAGGACGGATTGGTTCCCAGGCTAGGATAGGAAGAGTTTGTTCCAGGATCTTTTAGACCCCTAAACAGTCGAAATGAATGCATTTATAAAGCAATTTGAACCTAAATGTGGTGGCAAACCCTTTTTAGAAGAGTGGAGGTAAGCAGCTGGTTTCCATCAGTTCTTATCACACTCCAAGCCTCAGCACTCTTCAGCTGGTGCCAGACAGACATCATAAAACTCACTCAGAAAGCAGCCACACATAGCCAGGACCGGCGTGATGGAGGGGTGGAGGCACACTCTGTCAGCGCCACAGCAACATATCTCCCTCCTGATCTCCATCAGTTACTATTTTAATAAAAGCTTTTAGTCATAACAATGCATAAAGCTGGCCTTACAAGCTCAAGCTCTTCTTATGTAACACAAACACATCCAAGAGGTGTTTAGTTCTGCCGCTAAACAAGTGATTCTTCACGCGTTGTAAAAGTCATGACAGGTTGTGCACACATGTATGGAATGACAGGCAGATCAGGTGATCACATAGGTTGCATACCATTATGAGACCACAATCCAGTCTATTCTCAAATAAGGGATCAGTAATGGTCAGGTTCCAACTTCTTTCTTCACCTTCCAGAGTGATTTCATTAACTCAAGAAGATGAGACTGTTATCAGTTTCTGAACACAAGCTTTCATTGACAGGGTACTTCTGAAACTAATTCTTTTCATTCTTTCATGATCTTTTGTGTGGAAAAGACCTGAGAGATTTCAAGTCAAATAAGCCTCTCTGTCAACAAGGTATAAAATGTAAACTATGCACAGAGAAAGAGTTTCATTGTACATTGGCATTCTCTAGCTTTATGTTAGGCACAACTATACCATTACAAAACTAGAGATGGTTAAGGTACTCACCACACTCTTCCTCCAGACTGCCAGGCTGACACTGCATGAAGCACCGATACGAGCCGATGGTGTTCTCGCAGCGCCAGGCTCCACACACGGAGCTCCCAAAGTCTTTGCACTCATCTTGATCTGGATGGAGGACGACAGAAAGAAGGAGGTTTGTTAGAATCTCATAAAGACTGAAAACTACATGCAGAAACAGATGCATGCAGACAAACTAGTATGTATTGCACTGCTCCTTTGCTTGTGGTGTAATGGCTGTGCAACAGGAGTTGGCCAGAAGGCCTGTGGTGAGCTGTCCTCAGTAAACGAGGCAGGCGACAAAAATGGCCAAGAACAATATTATCTCAGCAACCAAAGAACTCATGAAGGAGCTAAAGGGAGACGCTCTAGGGAGTTACACCTCCTGCTCACAATCGGGTCATTCATACTTCCCTCAAGGGAGTTGGAGTTCAGAGCTCCGGCCACACAAACCCCTCAGCCTTTGGATCATGGAGTAAAGCCTCTAAGCCAGGCTTGGACTCTTTCACTGGAACCAAGTCCTCATGCACTTTAGATAATCAATCAACTGGTGCTGTGCTTAAGCCCTAATGTAGCATGACGATCAAACAGCTTAATGCTAACACAGTGGTTTACACAGGAAGAGAAACCCCAGGGCAGAGCTGGGGGTCAACAACCACCATGACACCCCAGCTGGACAACACGAGAGAGTGTCAGTCTGTCTTACCTTCACAATCAGCTGTATCGGTGTTGAACTTAAAGCCGGCTTCACACAAGCACAAGTAGGCGCCATCAGTGTTCAGACACTCCCCACGAACGCACACGGTGTCTCCGCTGCATTCATCCACGTCTAAGATCAGAAAACAGCACAAAGGACATGGATAAAAGGGAAAACCTACGTGATCCCCAGCTTCTCAGGCTGGGAAAATTTCTCCTAGACTAAAAATTTTCAAATGAATGCTACATGCTTGATTAGCTGTAGATGGGTGGATAATTTCTGCATTACAACACATTCTGCAAGGTTCTTGGACTTGGTAAAAAAAAAAGTGAGGGATGGAAGGAAAAGAAGGGGAAATTAATCACTGGGGAAAATACCAGTCTTTCTGTTTCAATCTGTAAAAATCAATAAAAGCTGCAGAGATGACAAGGTAGACATCCAAGCAGACAAATTAAGTAAGTCAACAGATTTAGAGTTCGTTAATAGCTTTATGACATTTGGAAGGGACAGCATCTTGCTGATCTGGATAGGTTTCAGTCTGTTGTCAGTCTTTTATTAAACATTTTTCATTTTGAGGCCAAGCATCATTTTGGCCTCACACACCTAAACCCATCTATCATTTCCATGACCTCACAAACTCTTGTCCTCCCTTCTTCTCCCCCTTTATAGACTTGTGTTAGAGAGGTCTGGCTTTCATTGTGTCAGCGCTGAACACACCATGGCAGACTGCAAGAAAATATACGACAACTGCTGATTTATAGGATAATTAGGGCCCAGTATTTGTTGTGGCGGGCAGCCAAAGTACCTGACACAGCCTGGGCAATTTGCTCAAAGTGAGTGGATGATATTGAAGCTGCTGCATGGTCAAACCTTCAGTAGATGAATATTCACGCTTGAGTACTAACTATAGTTCTCCACAGTAAATCTTGCCTATTGCATATTGGACCTAGCCAGTATCTTAAAGGGAGTTGAAGATTGAGTCTACCTGCTTCATCTCATGACTGGATGTCCACTGGCAGACAATCTACTATTTACTTAACCCCACTTCTTTTATGCAAGACCCACCAAAAATAACACTGATCCCATTCTAACATCCTGTCCAAAATAATTTCTTGTAGTTTAAAGCAAATGCTCCAGCTTGTTGAAAGGGAAGGCTACATTTTCTTCCCTATCCGATGACCAGTGGGTCACTGGGTGCGACTGGAATAACATCAAACTGATGTCCGAACTGAGACTGAGTGAGCTGAGACAGTTGATGAGGCCATGGCCCATTACACACAACCACCCCGGCACCCAGGACGGCATGGTGAGAACAGCCTGTCTGCACTGAGTGAGGAAACACATGCAAGCCAACAAAGTAAAAAATGACTTGAGCTGCTAAAAATTATTATAAAAATATTCAGTTCTGAATCCGCCTCACCCAGTTACATCAAGCTCGTAAAATTCCACGAATCATGATTTCCCATTGATGTTTGTATTCTGGCTGCAGCATGTTGCCGTTACCTTGGCAGCCGGGCTTTCCGTCGATGGTGGTAAAGCCATCAGGACACAAGCAGGAGTAGGAGCCCTCGGTGTTCAGGCAGTTACCATCTCCACAGATCCCCACGATGGTTAAACACTCGTTAATGTCTGTCACAAACAAGCACAAATAGACTCACACAGCTGTGTCAACATGCCAACATGTGGTTAACCATGAGAAATGGCTAACCACTAATGGTATATTTCATATGGATGTGTATAAATACCCCTGCATGAGGTCCCGTCCACTAGCTCGAGTCCAGATGGGCACGAGCAGCTATAGGAGCCGATGGCGTTGGCACACTGGCCTCCCTGACACAGGCGGGTGTCCTCACATTCATTCACATCTGTATTTACACAAACACAGACATCATCCCTATGAAACATTCATCTGTAAATCATTTGGTCTCCCTCCAAATCTAGTGTCCAGACCACAGTGTCAGAAAGCCATGCATCATCGTCTACGGAGGGTTACACGATGATGACTGTAAAAATAATCACAAATTGGAGGCATACCTTCACACGAGAGTCCGTTGGGTGCCACTGTGAAGCCCGGGTCACAAGCCATGCAGGAAAAGGAGCCTTCTGTGTTGATGCAAACACCTGTGGAGCAAACACCTGGAGCCTGGCACTCGTTGATATCTAGATATTAAAGAAGAAGAAAAGGTTAGCTATAGGTTATCACCTCAAAAAGTCCACTTTTTCTCTCTTGTCTTATCTGTTTGAAATTATTAATGGATAATTGTGACTCAGCTGAACACACAATAAGCAGAGCTTTCTTTATTAGATAGCACTGACAGTGTATTATTAAAAAGAGAGGAAAGATAAGTATGCAGGCAGTCATTAAATCTGAACTAGCAAACTATTGCAGGTGATGTATAATCACTGGATCCACAAACAGTCGCCAGATTGCTGATATGTGATCTTTGGAAATTCTTGAAGTTGGTACTGATTGTGTTTCTCAAGGAGGGGGAAAAAAGCGGGGCTGCTGTTAAGTGATTGAGATGTTTTGCCTTCAGGTGAACAGAGAAAGTTCAAGACAGGAGAACTTGATGCAGCACATGGAAGGCGGGGGGGGGGGGGGGGGGGGGGGGGGGTGACTTCATTTTAAATTAAACATTTAATATTTTCCATGGCATCAGTTACATCCATTAAAATCCTATAAAAGATGGACTTGGTTTCATAAAATCATTTCCCTGCACATAGACACACATCAGCGGGGGATCTTCCTCTCAGGCTAGATCCACACTTCCATTAAAAAACTCACCGCACTATACATGACTGAGTCCTTTTAAATAATCATTCCTCTTCTGCTTCCCATGAAGTCATGACACATTTATCCTCACTGGATTTTCATTTTATTGCATTGATCTCACAAATCTTGTCATGACAAATTACCGAACACTGAAGAGATCTTTTCTAATCTCGTTCCTGGACTAACACTGTCTGTTTTAATCCGGGCTCTAATAGAGTGCAGTCACACGTTTACCTTCACAGGTGTGACCGTCCTCAGACAGCTCAAAGCCTGAGCCGCAGCTCCTGCAGACGTAAGATCCTGGGGTGTTCAAACACAGCTGGTCCGGGCACGCGTTAGCCACCGAGCACTCGTCCACATCTGGACACAAACGCACGCACGTCATGGTAGGGATAATCATTTCTGGCTTCAAATAAATAAAGACTGCCAGTTGTAATCAATTAGATGATGGTTAGGCTTAAAAATGACAACACTTCTATCTTTTTAGCTGAGCTATCAGCAGGGTATTTGCCTGACATCATCTTGTTCTATTTGAGGTTTGGTGTCTCATCTGAGCGGTCCACGATCCAGCTATGATGTGATGTCTAAGAGTTATGAGCTGAGATAAAGAGCACTTTGTGTTCGAGCTGCCACACCTGATGCTGAACCCAAAATCAGCCCTGAAAAATGTTTAGTAAATCTGGCACATGTGATCTGGTTTGGCATGTTTGACCTGCAAACACCTGAGCTCTAACAAAAACACACAAACCCTCACCGTCACACTGCAGCCTGTCCTCAGAGACGCTGAAACCAGGCTGACAGACAACACATGTGTATGAACCCTCTGTGTTTGTACACGCTCCCTGGGGGCATGTCGTGGGAAGTGCACACTCGTCGATGTCTGTTGTGGAACAATACGCACATTCAGATATTCACTCTGCTGTCTTCACAGGCATTCTGAACTTTGGAGACAAAAACTAAAACCAACCAACCTTGACAAAGCTCCCCATCAAACGACACTCTGTACCCGGTAGGGCAGTTCTCACAGGTGTAAGACCCTTCAGAGTTTAGACAGATCCCATTGGCACAAGTAGACAGAGACTGGCACTCATCAACATCTGAGAGAAACCCACACATACACGCAGTGGTTAAAGTACAAGTGACCTGCGAACAACAGCGAACTGACAAAGTGGACAGATGTGCCAAGTTCGTCTTTAGCAACTCTAATGGTTTAACTGAATGAGATGCTGGAGGTTGAACGTACCCTCACACCTCCGCCGGTCCTCAGACAACCTGTAGCCAGCTTTACATCGGGTGCACGTGAAGGAGCCCTCTGTGTTGGCACACACCCCTCCAAAACACAAGTCACCCTGAGCACACTCATCAACATCTGGAAGCGAGGGGAACAAGTTCACCACAAGTCGGCAAACAACTCAGCAGCATCCACCAGTGTTTCTTCAGCACCACAGATTAGTGTAAATCATTAGACAGCTATTTTCTCACCTTCACATCTCAGTCCATCAGTAGACGGTCCAAACCCAGGACTGCAGGTCTGGCACGAGTAGGAACCCGCGGTGTTGATACATATTCCCTCAGGGCAGGCGGTACCAGTTGTGCACTCATTGACATCTAGCAAAAAGAAGTCATTTGCAGACATTCTGCTGCTACACCAGAGTAGAACTACGCATGCAGTGAGGAGTACATCCAGTATCTATGCATAATTATTTGCAGACCTTCACAAGATTTGCTGTCTGAGGTGAGATGGTAACCATGGCTACAGAGGCATTTGTAGGTGCCTTCCAGATTGACACAGTGACCGTGGAGACAGACTCCCGGAAGCGAGCATTCATCCACATCTGGAGAAAAGATACAGACATGGTATAAAAACAACCGAGGGTCTCAGACAATAAAGACAACCGCAAACTCTTTTGTAGCTTTTTTATAAGCCTTCTGTGGTTCCTCAAAGCTTCTGCAGTAGAGCTGTGTAGAACTAGCTCTCACTGTGATTTCCAGCCTTTCTAATCTGTGACTGACCTTCTGACAGGAAGTTACCTTGGCAAACGTTGTCTGGTGAGAGTTTGTAGCCGTGGAAACAGTTGCATCTATAGGATCCCTCTGTGTTGACACACCTACCACGACCACACATGGTTTGATTCAAGCACTCATTCACATCTGAAGACAGAAGGAAGTAAACAAAATATATTCATGTGAGGGAGATTTAAAGCTTCATTTTCTCTAAGATGCACAAATTAAGTGCAAAAACACAACAAAAACTCATTCATTTTAAACCACTTTTGTCATTTTGGCACTGGAAATATATATATATTTATATTTTTTTATTTTACGAGGTTTAAAACACAATAAAAGAAGGAAAACAGAAAATAGAACTGTGGTCTAGAGAATGTAGCAACACTTCTGACAGAGGACAGATTTAAAAAATATGACAAAACAAGCTGAAAAATGAACATTTTAGTAAACAACATTCCACTAAACATGACATCAGCTTAGAAACTACAACGCTTCTTAACAGAACACATAAAACAAAACCTTTAAATGACAGTAAAACAGAAAGACCAGCATTTAGCAGCAAGGCACCAAAATGTGATTATGTTTTTGTCTTTATCCAGTTTTATTGCTGTATTTTTGTTTCATTGCAGTATAAATGCCATTTTATTGCTTCTAGTCTTGTTGTGTTTTGCGCTGCAGGGTCTGTGCAAATTTAGTTGAAAAAAAAGCAACCCTATAACAAAATGTAATTATATGATTTGGGATTCCAGTGGCAAAATCTGGCATTTGCTGTCCAAATATTCAGAAAAAACTGTTTTCAAAAAAAGAATTAAACTGTAAACAGCACTCGTTACATTACACCAGTCACGAAGGGCTTTTACACTTTATGAGTCCAAACAGATCTATTTATGTGACATAATAATGTTAGAAACATGGTTTAATACTGTAGGTGGAACATTTGCAGGTTTTTTTTGTATTAGCTGAAATGTGCTGAAAGTAGGAGTGGGAGATGTTTAAAGGGGAAGGGTAAAGAGGGAGAGGAAGCTTCTGTAGTTGAAGGAAGGATGCTACTGAGAGGTGATAAAGATCCTGACACACACAGGAGTCACAGAGCGGCGATTGTTTTTCCAGCCAGACGTCTGTCTGTACTTCTGCCATCATCCGGCATCGCTCAGGCCTCCCTGATAAACCCCAGCAAGGGGAGGGAGCTGTTTTCTCTATCACAGCAACAATTAGGCTTATCCTGGATTTGGCCAATTGGGGCTAAACTACCACAATCCGCTGTTGTCAATTGACTGAAGCAAACACAGGAAACCCAGCGCCGCCTGTTTCATGTGACTCCCACTGCGTCAAATATACACCCTGTTAATGCTGCCTTTGTGAACGTAAGGAGTGAAAGCATTCACCTCCACTGTTACCCCTCCCTTTATACAGAACAGATTTAGTCATAATAAACACTATTAGCAGATTAAAAGGGGGAAAAAAAGCCTAATTGTTGTTTTCTTTAGAAGCAAAGGATCATCAAACTTTAAACAAGAGAACTGCTAAAATTACTCTCCAGAACGTTCATCATTTGTCTATAAGTTTTTGGAATACAACCCAGGATTGGATTTCCAAACAAATCAGTTTTGCACAAGGTCACACGGAGGAGAAGTGGTGAGTAACACCAGTCGAGCTGTTATGTAACAGCGATGCTGTCAGGTAGGGAGCTCAGGGTGTGTTCGTTTAAACACAACACTCACCAAGTGTAGTCTGGTGATCATTTGTGTAGTCAAATCTAATCCCTTGTAGCAGCTTTTGAATTGGGCCGCCGACAGCATCATGGGTGAGAGAGAGCGTTTGTTTACATGCCGTGACCCCCCCTGCAGTAGGGAATTGACCTTTTGCCCCCCCCCCTCATATGTCTCCTTGTTTGCTTGGTTCTCTCACCTACCCCAACAGTGGTAATAAAGCCTCGCTTGCCTCTGCTCGGCTCAACAACAGTGGCCAGAGCTCTCCAACAATAATACACTGTTTGCTCAAGGCTGAGGCCAAAGGAAAATATTTGGACTCTCCCAAATTGAAGTATTATAAATAGTTGTTTTACAGAACCAGTGATATCAGCAGATCAGCAATAACATCATAAATGTGTTTAAGGGATATGCAGCGAGAGATTAGAGGAAGGTACACCACACCAACGAAGACGGCCGTGCTCAGTCCCTGTGATTTAACCATCGTCGCTGTGGTTTTGGCTCACAATGAAAACCGCAAGAATGTTCCATTCTGCACATAAAATGTCCAATTTAAAGTCCTCCAGAACGAAACTTTAATTTCTAATTTTCATGCACATCAGTAGTCCGAGTGTCCCTCTGAGCAAGAAAGCCACAAGGCTGCAAACTGAATTCAGCTCGTGCTACTTGGTCAGCTGCACTGCATCATAAGCTGCTGACAGGTCTTAAACAGCATGGGCTGCTGCCATGCTGCCCGCTCTTTTCACTTTTCAGCAATGCCAGCAAAGAGCAGCAGTTACATCAGTGTAAATGTTACCCAACACAGGAAGCCATTATTGTGTCAGAGGGAAACCCGGCTTGTTTCCATGAAGGAGTTGGAAACACCTTCAGGACGCTTGGAGGACGGGGGAGAGCGGGGGTGTTAGTGATCCCGCTGCTTTGATGGGGTGTGAGCTTGGCTTACCTACACATCTTTCATTGATGGGTCTGAATCCTGGGCCGCAGGCCTGGCACTGGAAGGAGCCAACGGTGTTGACGCAGATACTGTTAGGACAGGAGCTGGGATCTCTGCACTCGTCTATATCGGCTGGAGGAGGGAGTGGAAAACGAAAACATTGTTCCAATTAGTGCAGCAGTGAGGTTACTCAAACATTGGGCACATCCATGAGAGGAAAAAGTTTGGTTAGAATTTCTAAATGATAAATCCCTCTGTCATGGAGTGAGCTAACTTTACTTCCTGGCTTTGACCACAAGATAATACAAAATGTGTTTAGTGACCAGGCTGCAAACAAACAGATAGTGTTATTTCAGTCTGTAGGTTAGTGCTGATAAATCACCTTCACACAGGCCTCTCCATGACTTGGCGTAGCCACTGTTGCATTCACAGGTGTAAGATCCTTCGGCGTTGACGCATTTACCATTCTGGCACTTGTTGGGCATACTGCACTCATTGATGTCTGCCAGTTGAACAAAAACCAAGCACAAGTTCAGTGAAGGACTTTCTTCCTCAACATTAATTACAACAGGATACCTTTTAAATGAGCACTGCCGATGGACAAGAAATGGTTTAACAAAGAGAGTTAAGAGCAGACCGGGTTTGCATTGAAAACATTACAGCAACTGGACTGTGTCTCACCTTGACAGAACTTCCTGTTCTGAGTGATCACCTGGCTGTAGCCGCTGTGGCACTGGCAGGTGTAGGAGCCATAGCTGTTTACGCAGCGGCCTTTACCTTCACATGGGTCCAGCTCACACTCATTCACATCTACGAGGAAAGAGGTAAAGTAGAGATCGTTGCATTTTACCTACGCTCACTCAAACACATTCAAATCCTTGAGGTTGGAGCTTCTTAACAATGAAAATCCCCAGAACCAGGCCAAGTGAAATGAAAGCTTTAGCCAAGGCCTCTGAGGAGGATCATGTTTTTTCCCTGTGTCACCACCAGTGCACATCTACATGGTTTTCTGAGTCCCAGGCCAGGACAGCTGATCTTAGCCAGTCTGAGCCAACACTCAAATGCTTATAATTCTGTTAATTTGACTAATATTGAGCTAAAATGTGGATCTAGGAGTCATCTAATCTCCAATCACTCAAAGCACTACACACCGGATGACGTCTTTACCTAAAACCTTAGCCTTTAACAGTTTGAGTCAACCATGTTTACGTTAGCAGAATGTCTCAGATTATGATGAAAATCTCAAGCGTCATCTACACTACTCCAGGTAGATTTTTGAACCTATATCTTTTCTTTGTTCAAGAAAATATCTTCACTGAAATACTGCCACCACACCACTAGGTGGCGAGAATGCCAACATTAACAACATATCAATGTACAATTTTTAGCGTTGCTAACTTGTATTTCTCTTTGATGTTATTCACAATTTACTTTCAGACATGATCCTTTTTAAACATGATTTTACAGTTAAATGTCATCAGGATGAAGTGAGAGGTGCTCTGGTGCTGATTTTATTTCTAGTGCACGTTACAGTGCACAGTGAACTGATTACACAACACAGACACACAAATATGATTATATTTCTACAGATATTGAGCTCAAATTTGACAAGGTAGTCATGAAGAGTCATTCATAACACTGAATGTGAAGTGATTGCATGAGATTTTACTGTGTTGCTTGAGACTGCACTTCGCAATTGTCAAGATTAAACCAAAACTGCAAAAATTCTGACATTTCTCAACATAAAATAACTTTAGTTAAAAACTTTTGCAAGGAGATACGTGACACGTGCTCCAGAAAGAAATGCTAGGTCATTCATTTCTCAGGAATTCTATGCCATGTCATGATTTGAGTTCAGAACTTGCTTGCATCGCTCTGATGACAGAAAAAGCAGCTGTGGCCTCTTGAGCGTGTTTCAGCATCCCACTCTCATCCCTGTCTTGATCCACTCATCTCTCACTCTCTTTATTACTCACCAATGCAGTTAGTCTGCAGAGCATTGAGCTTAAATCCTGGCTCACAGTTACAAGTGTAGCCGCTCTGCACGGGAACACATTTTCCATGGCCGCATATAGCTGGCGAAGTGGTGCATGTGTTAATACCTGTGGAAAGCCAAAAAAAAAAGATGTGCACAGTCATTACCTGGAAAACAGACAATAACACTTCGAAGCCAACATTTAAAGAGACAGTAAAAATGACAAACAGGATTCCGGTAACACATGTTGCTCTCTGTGGGTACGCACTCTGCTGTTTTATAGGTGGAGTTTTGGATGAGAGGAGTGGTTTGCAGCAGTGTAGTGTTCTAACAGGTGGTGTGGCGCTTTTATAAAGACTTAAAAGTAAAAAAAAACTGTTCATGCAACGCAGAGCCTGACATTAGTTTTGTTCTTGTCTTTTTTTGGTCCAAAAAGCGTGATGCAGAACAGACTTTGGCCTCTGGTGGCCGACTGAGGACAAAAACATTACCTCTATCGGACAAATGTTGTTTATCTTACTGTCACAACTGCTCTGTTGCTCACAATATTCCTGTCACCCAAACACACTTTAAGCCCGTCACTTGTCTCTTCCTTCATGTTTCATAATTCTGGCCTCTGTCCAGTCGGGATGGTGCATCCTTCCAGAGGCACACTCGTTCTTGGTTTCTCACCCTCTCACCCTCTGTGCTGCACATCAACTTGAAGCCAATTTGGCTCAGAAATACAAGGTCAAATAAAGCTCTCTCAGGATTTACTTTGGGTAAGCTCACAAAAATGCCTTATAAGATGTGCTGCTGTCTGCCAGCTGTTGACAGAGAGCATAAAAAGTGAAGAATTGAACTCCAAGCTGCTCTTTTTATAGTGGTGCTACAACCTCCTGCCTATTTGCCAGTTTGGTTTGAAAAGCTGCTCAGTGTGGCTAGACAGAACGTATTTCCTTTACTGACACTACGTCTTACCGGTGGCAGTAAATTTTGGAGTTGTTTCCTTTGAATCTGGCCTCAGGTTGATGCTCGGGGAGTCTGGAGAGGTTTCTGTAGAGAAATAAAGCAGGTCATAAAGAACTAGTACGTACAGGAGTACATATAAAACAGGATCAAAGGACTAATCATAATCTTCAGTTTATGCATGGCTCCTTTTATTTTGACACATGAGTTAATGCACAATTTATCAAAAGTTCCTGTCTTTCCAACATAAACTAATAAACAACATTAGTTAATGGATTAATGAATGCCAGTCTGTTGTTGTTGGATATTTTAGCCAATTAAAAAGCATCTCAATACATTCTGTACCATTTCTTCTTACTATTTATGTACTTTAACGTAAACATGTAAAAAATTCTATGCAAAGATGTTAATCAATAAAAAGAGGTCTTGATGGACTGTTAGTTAGTTAGACTATTAGTTGGACTATTAGTGCAGTTGAAAGGCAAAAGGCTTTTTACCTGTGTGTGTGTGTGTGTGTGTGTGTGTGTGTGTGTGTGTGTGTGTGTGTGTGTGTGTGTGTGTGTGTGTGTGTGTGTGTGTGTGTGTGTGTGTGTGTGTGTGTGTGTGTGTGTGTGTGTGTGTGTTTCTATAGTTTTATCCAAACATCTCATGAACCACTGAATGGATTTTATTGAAAGTCCCAGAAAACAATCACTGGATGTAAATTTACAACAAATAGACTTTTGGAGTCAACCTGATTCAAGGCATAGCGTTTCAACAGCTGGTGTTTTGCAGTGTAAAGAATGTGAAACTACATCAAATTCAAATCAACATCAGACTGTGTCAAAAAAGCACAACAATTCTTATATGTGAATGTTTTAAATGTATTTACATAATTAGCAGGCCTGGCCATTTGTATAAATGTAGAATTCTTCTGTATATTTCATTAGTTCTTATGTAAATAAATCTAAAGATTCACTCAAAAAGAAGTTGTAGTCCTTCCTCCAATGAAGACGGACTACAACCGCAAATTTGTCTGGACCAATCAAAATCTTTGGCGTCAATGTGCTAATGTAACTTTTTCGAACGTGGTAACGTAACTTCCGTTAGTCGTACGTTCAGCCAATCATCTAGTGTGACGTAATCGGCAAACACAGGCCCCTGAGCACATCTGGTACCTACACCGTGTTTGTGTAAGCTAGCTAGCTTGTTTGCAGATTACCTAGAGCAGCTTTAACCTTAGGAAATAAATAAATGATTGTATATATTGTGAATATATTGAGCTACAACTTCTTGTGGTAGTCATTCACAACACTTCCTCCAAGTGTTGTATAAAATATTTTACTATAGCTGTTATCAAGATTTGACCAAAACAACTAAACCTTCTCAGCAGAAGATCTGATGATCACAGTTTAAACTCTGGCATGAAAGTCTGTGGGCAAAATGCATATTTAAAGGAATGCTAGGCCTTTAATTATTGTTTGATCTAATAATAAATAAACATCCATTAAATGAGGATTTATGACTGTTTTAGGTAATTATATAAATCCAGAGCATAATGATGAATAACTCATAGTGGGTGACAGGATTTTATTATATATCCTGCATTAATTAGTGTATTAACTCACCATGAGTCACGCATTAAGTAAGGTTTACTTAGGTATTTGATATATTCTCTACTATAAAGTCTTACTAGCTGAGTAACACTGTCTCTTACAGCTTTGGTTCTCTAAAACAAGACATCGCTTGTTTTTCCAGCAACAACTGCCTCAGCTGCCACTCATTGCTTAATAGTAAAGAAATGACCCCCTCTTTTTTTCCAGGCTAAAACATTACAATAACCAGCATAAATCAAGATGACTCACTGGACGCAGTCAAACTTCAGACTTTAACGTCAATGTTTTCACTGGCGTGAGGACGAGGACTGAGACTGCCACCGCTGTGCAGCCGGGGAAACTCATGGAAAACACGTAGCGTGTCTGTGCCTGACTCAAAGGCTAAATCAAGTCACAAGTGGCTTTAAACAACAGTTTGGAGCCCCTTGTTCGACAAGTCATGTAGTACAAGTGTGAGTAAGGCCAAGAAGAAAAAAATACCTGGATATTTGAGTGGTGAGTCAGTCACAACAGCCGGCTGGAAGACAAGCAAACATTCCCCGTCAAAAACAATTTGGGTTGCATTTCTCATCACTGAGTTCAGATCTGCTTTTGTTGGTAAATTGTATGCTAATTCAGGGTGTGTGTGGACTGAAATGTGATCGGAATTTGTTATGTAATCATAACAAGCCCATTCGCTGACATAACTTCAGCATTTTGTTCTAAGGAAAACATTTCTAATGTATTTACAGCTGACAGGAAAAACTTACCGGGACCAGAACTTCCACATCTGTATAAAAGAAAAATCAATCCATCAGTGGTAAAAACTGACATGCTGCTCATGTTAACAAACACACATAATAAACATGTAATAATATAAAACTAATGATATATATTTCCTACTGTTTAAGATTTAATTAATAATAAAGACAAGAATGCCTTAATATTTAAAGAATTGCATGCACAGATAAATTAAAACGTGCCAGCATTAAAAAGAAAAATATATTTAGAGAAATGTTATAAAAGAGGAAAAAGGATAAAAACATCCTAACTGTGATTTTAAAATGAAAGATTTAAGAGTTACCTTCTGAATGAGGAGGATGAGGGTACCAGGGGGCTTGCGGTGTCTCGGGGTACTCGGGGTATTGGGGTATTTGATGGTGGCTGTGGTGTCGTGTGGGCTGAGAAGACGGGAACTCAGAGTACTGCTCATCTAGTGTCACTCCTGTGCTCTGCAGCTCATCCTCCTCCAGCTGTCTGAGAGAAATCTGAATGTCTGAGCGTGAGTATGTGTATCCATGACCCGCCGGGCAGATCTCCTTAAAGTGGTCTATAGGAGAAAAAGCACAAGAGTAGAGAATAAATGACAGAAACCATCCCGACTGTAGTAGTTCTCTCTACAGTACAATGTATGTATTTTTGTTCAAATACTTCAATAATCTTTAAATACCCAACACAATAAGACAGTCCAGCAACACAGGGCTCAGTTTGGTGAGCCTTTTTGAGTCTAAATCACCAGCTAGTCTTCACAGAGTTTTAGAACAAAAGTGGATTAAATTAGGTCTGAAAGGGACAGTTTAGTAAACATCTAACCCTGGCCATAGACGCGGAAACAATGTCTGCATTTAACCAGGAAAGGCATGAAAAATGAATATGTCCTATGAGGAATTTGAACATGCAAAATCTGATTTTATGGCACTCCTTAAATCCTGCTGAACTAATGAGATGCATCAATTCTAATTGGAGTGACTGAATATTGAATAAAACTTTAAAAGAAGACAGAATGAGAGGTCCACAGGTTCACGGTCAGTACTTTACCGTATATTTATATTGTGCAGGCAAACGGAGACAGGCATCGAACCACGTAACACTGACTGACCCTTGAACTCTCTGGTGTAGAGGTGTGAGAGTGAGAGGCTATTGGAAGATTGGCTAGCTAGATAAAAGGAAGGAGACTGCACCTCTTTGTGTCTGAGTCCAACAGATTTCACTGATGGTGAATCCATTACAAGCGAGAGGCTCTGTGTCCCCTACCTGACCTGAAACCAGCAACTCAACGCCAGAAGAGTCTGGAATAAAGATATGAGTAACGACAGACATGTGGCTGGTGTAAATGCAGGAAATGTGAATATGATTGGCTACCGAATGATGAAGTTAAAGTGAAGGGAAATAAAGGTATACACGGTGAGGATCCACATCAGAGGATGGAGTAAATATGGAAGGACTCCTGTTACCGTGTCATGGCTGCTCTGCTCAGAACGCAGCTGTACAAGACTGTCTAAAATAATCAGAGGTTGTGTTTATGTCCAGCAGCACCACGGAGGTCTGCGTGTATCTGATCTATCCCAATCCCAGGGCGAATCACTGGCCAGCTCAGACACTTTATAATTAAACGAGCTCGTTTCTCTCTGAGACTTTTGAAGTTCAGATCTGGATGGAGAAAAAGATGACAACTACTTCCCATGTTTCACTTGGCAAAGCTATGGATCTCTGCTGTGCAGCTTTGCCGGTATATTAGTGGGGTTCCTCTCTGAGGGTTGCAGCGATAACACAGGACCGGCTCCCACCGTTATGTAGCCTCCAAAATATGAAAACGTTCTGGTCCATTTCTACTCCAAACACATTTACTTATTTTGAAATACTTTACATGCCTGGCAGAGAGGGGATTGATGACTGAGTGGTAAACACTCTTGTACTCTACCTGCCGTTGCATAAGAATACATGTGACTTTTTATACCTGCAAAAGCATTTAACCCAGCAAGGAGTTTCTCAGCTGGTACAATAAAACCAGACGTTAACATCTGAGTTTGCAGATGGAGGAAAACTCACTCACAGCTGCTGCAAAAAGACATTTTTCATACTGTACCTGAACCTGGCAGAGGACAGCGATCACACCCATCTCCCCAGGCTTTCCCCACTCGGCTGCAGCAGCAAATCTGCTTGGTGATGTGGTTAACGAGAGGCAGGGAGCACGTTCCTGCCGAAACCGACCGGTAGCATAACGACCTGTGGTCAGACACCGCTTTGTCCGCTGGGAGAAAAGTTAATGCATCAATTCTGCTCTGATTCACCAAATATTTTAAATAAAACAGGTCTAAGATTTGTGTTATAGCTGAAAGAAACAAGCAAAACTTACAGACGCAGTGACTCCTGGCAGCGTCTAACATGTGGCCCGGTTTGCACGTGCACCTGTAGCTCCCTTTGGTGTTGAGGCAGTCAGCGTTCTTGCATATCCCAGGCAACAGGCACTCATTGATGTCTGTCAGTCATACAGCATGTCAGTTATAAGGCACATTCTGCAAAAATCATTAAGTCTTTCCATAGAAAACCGTGTTTTTGAACTGCTCTGCTAAACCATCAGAATTAGTCAGCATTTCCCACAAATCTTTCAAGCCTGCAGACCAGAGGATAAGGTGAAAGTCAAAGAAAAGAAATCAAAAACTTGCAGTATGTCATCATGTACTCAGATCTGCTGAGAGCTGGTGAAACGTGGAAACTTTAAGGTTACACGGCTGTTTGAAAGCAAGGAGCGATGACAAGGGGAAAATGTGCAAAATGAATTTGAACAGCGTAAAATAAAACACACTCCGAATCATTCAAACACAGAGGTCATCTCCGAACATTTCTGTCTTTCTTGGGATTTTTTTTTCTTCTTCAAGGAGTCCAGTACTGTAACTGTATCCTTAGTTTACACAAAGCAGTGAAAGTTTAGAGGTGTTTTTTTCTTTGTCTGTCTGGATTTTGAGTTTTTACCAAAAAGCCAAAGGAGTCTGTCTGCTGCCCCTGAGTCACTAAATCAATCAGAGGCATGCGATCCAGCTGACGTGCCAGGCAGGAGCATGGTGGGACATATTTGAGGAGCTAAGTCATGCGATCACACTGGGACCAGGCAAAGTTTGTTGTTCTACGGCGTTAAACAAAGAGTGTATCATTAGGTCTTTTCCCAGTGCTTTGATGACTGGAACCTGACAGCCTGCCACTGCAGATTTTCCCAATTCTAATTAATCTGCTCTTGTTTTGTTGTTTTGCTTCCTGCTGGAAAATGTGAGCTTATAAGGGATTGAGGGCTGATAAATTCCAAGGAATGAATCAATCCAAGGAAGGGCTAAATGTTCTCCTTTGTTGTTTGTTTTTTTACTGTTTCTCTTTAAGTTTTTTATCTCTCTGAGGAGGCACTTGATCTAAATCAAAAACGGTCCTTATAATGACAGGGCCTCCAGCTTTTGTGTCAAGGCAATCTAAACAAACCAGTCATTCTGTTAGCGTGATCTGGATGAGTAAGGGTGAGACAGACCACAGATGTCACCCAGGCCTCTGCTGAGACTTCTAGTTGGAAGAGATGCGGTTTAAGCAGCACCTGGTCAGAGTTCAGGCTCAGCCTTCATCACATGGGGTCTTTAATGTGTTGTTCGGTCGAGTCCCAGATTAGCGTTATTGTTACAGTCTGCTGGTGGGTTGATTGGGATTGAAACTGACTTTCATGACAACCTGTCATGACCAGCACTAATCTCAGGATCTATTCTGAATTCACGCATGGCTGCTCGTGCTTGGGCTAAGTAGCTTTTACCACAATTGTTTTTACAGTCTAATTGCGAATGAAGAGACTTGTTCACAGAGCGTCAATCAGATTCTGTGACTTTCACTTCATCTCGACTCCTCTTGACTTCTGTGAAAACAAGGTTCATGTAAACACTTGTAGAGTTATTTATGAACCGTGACAAGTGAGCTGATCCTGTATGTATCAGCTGTGTGGGTGAAGAAGGTTGAAAGGCTCGAACAAGACAAAACAGTTCAAAGATCGTCATTAACGATTAAGGAAATGTTCAAATGCAGACAAAGTAGCTATTGAAGGCAAAGACAGGCAGATGAATCACGGTTTCAGACTTTATTCAAGAGGACTGATAAATGTGTTTTAAATTTGTCAGTAGCTTCTCTAAAGACGATACCAAACGTCAAAGGAATTATGTAAAACTTTTATCAGCTCTTCTTTGAAGTGGTTTGTTCATATTATGACCTTCTTCCTGCACACCCACAACAGAGCCTGCACAAGCATTTCTGTGGGCCTTTCATCTAACGAGCACAGCTACAAATGGCTGATTCAGCCGGTCGCCTTTCCCAGGCACAGCTTCTGAAGATAAGGATTCATCTCTGAAGGTCTCTGACGGGGTATCCTATCACGCTGCCTGGAGGACGTCACTGACCACAGCTATCAGCGAGTACACAAACAACAGCAGTAAGCCGAGGCCCGTTCCAGAATGTGAGACAAGCTCTGCTCTGTTCCAAGAAAACACACTACAAACAGCTCAGAATAGAAGCCACACTCTGGCAAGTTGGAAACCATCTGAAAAGTTTTAAAAATCCCAGAAAAAAGGCATTTTTGTCGTCTTGGCAGCTGGTGTGAGACACAAAAACAAAGTAATTGAGGGGGGAGCAGCTAAATGAGATAGAGACATCTGTAAATATCATTGCTAACTGTCACATTTTAAAGAAAGTAGAATTCTGAATCTATCACAGAGTGTGAATAATACAAAGATATACTGTATGTCTACAATCCTTTTTTATGCACTACAGGAAAGCAGGTGTTCTACTATTGAAGGATGTGTTCTCTGTGCAGGTGAGTACATATGCTGAACTTGCTGAACCACTGGTCTGTCATAGAGCACGTCAAAGTTGACTGAACCATTCTGTTATTACGCTCCATAGGCTTCAGTAAGCACCACCTTTTGGATTATGACACTGTTAATCAAGTCAGGCGCAGCTTTAAGTCGACTGTTTTTTGTTATTCTAAGTGTCAACATCGGTTGTCTGAGTCAGATCTTTGATCAAGTTTTTCTTTTTTTGCCGTACAACTTTCAACTACTACTTATTTCTCTGTGTTCTTAAATTCTGGTGCTTTGTAATAACACCATCAACCATTACATCTGATTTAAACTCTTCACTTGGAGACTGTCAGAGTTGACACTGTGGGTGGTTATTGCTTCTTAGACCATAAAGCCAGCTGACAGTTTGCCACCCCTACAATGCAGCGCTGGGAGAAAACAATCCTGTTTGGGACAGATCTTTGAAGTTCGCTGCCACGTTCAAACAGAGGGGATTGCTGGCTGTTATGCAGGTTTTCTCCTGTTGGAACATTTATAAAGGACAGAGTTGCTAAAACTCCCCAAAATACTCAGACCACCACACTGACAATATTTGCCTTTTCCCCAGAACCTTGAGTCTAATCAAAACAGGAACCCCAGGTGCTTATTAGCCGCTGTGCTCTGACCTTAAATCTAATCGTGGTCTGGACCTGGTTCCCATAGGAGCCAAATCAACATCAACACTGTTAAAGGTATAGATTCTTTTTCTTTTAAGTGAGCTTGTTTTAAGTCTTTATAAACAGCAAGGACTTGGCCTGTAGTGCATATAGTCAGAGTGATCTTAGTTTAGAGCAGGGCCCATCTTAGATCAACATTTACAAACCAACAACACAAACTCAAAGTTTCTTACAGTTTGATCAAACTGCTACTTTAGGGATTTCTGTCATCATCTCTATACCGTGGCACAGTTGTTTACATTATTGTTTTCTCTTGTGAGCCTCCAGACTTCCATGTTGCTGTGCATAATTGCATAAACTGAAATTATAAAGATGTAGCTTTTTGCAGGCAGAGCTGCTGAATTGACTACTATGTGAGAATTTGTCCCCGATTCTCCTGATTACTGACTACCACAGGTACTCATGGCTTTCAGCACTAAAAACAAAGAACAATAGCAGAGGTCGTATTTATCATTTTTGTTGCTGTATGCAGTGGGTAAAATCACATTCTAACAGTTAGAAAGTATGCTTTCCTTGTTGTTCAAACTTTGACATATCGTTGTTGTTATGAGAGCTCTGTAACACCTAAATCTCTCATTCATAAATAAAGGTTTTTTATTATTTTCTTTAAAATATTTTATGACTTACCTTGACAGTGAGTGACATTCATCCTTTTAAAACCTTTGGGACATTCCACTTGTCCGTTTGCAATAACTGCATATGCTGCAAACAAGAAAAACGCATGTATTATTACAGCAGAATTAGTCATTTCTAGTCCATAAAGCATTGCAGAATTAGAGAAAGAGTTTTAAGAGACAAACATAAAGCTGACATATGTGAGAAGCAGTAAAAAAATGAGGGTACCAACAACTGAGCCTTGTGGGACTCCAAAATGAGTATATAGAAATAAGCTTTGAGATTGTTCCTTTAACTGTGCTCACAAAGAATGATGGCTAACGTCAGCTCGTTGTAAAATGATTTGGCAAAACCTCTATTGGTTTGTTCAGCCAGAGTAATAAAATTCAAGCGGTGTGCTCCTCAGGTGTGTACATTACAGGTTCACAGTAGTGCCAGAGTAAACAACATGGTTTGTCTGTTACTGATCCAGTGGAGTTGGAGTGTCAGTGTCAAAGGCCCAAAAACATGATGTCACTATCCACCTGGCAGGCGGTCAAACCTCAGCGCGCTCCGTTAACGGCACAGAGAGGTCAACGTGACTCTCACATGGTCAAAACTGAGCCTTTCTGTGCTTGATTGAGTGTGTCTGTAAATGTGTGTTAGACAGAACGGGGACCACGAGCTGATGTGTGTAAAGTTTTATGTTTCTGAGCAGAAACAGAGTGAATATTGGTAACAGAACTTTCCATGACATAAACGGAGATGACAGGTTTCTTTGCATAACATGCTAAAATATCCAACTTCTGATTTTTGAAGGGAAAGTGTGCTGTTGGTTGAAAAGAGCTGCAAGGAATGATGACACGCATGTTAGCATGGTAGAACTGTTTCTCACTGTCTAGTCCTATTACAGTCACCGCATTAGACACTGACTTGAGAACTTAGAAAGTGTTTTATTATTTTCATACAAAGGAGTTTGAAGATCCCTGAACAAATAGTTTTGTATTTCCCATTTAAAATTATAATGTCAAGGGGAAAAAGTGTAAAGTTGAAAATTCAAGTCAAACATTGAAAGGCTTAAAAAATACTATAAATTTCAGCTGCCATTAATAATACACAATGACTACAGCCTTCAGTCTAATTGTAGATGACTTTGGATGATTTAAAAACATTGTGATGTAACACGTTGGGACCTTTGTTGTAGTAACAAATAAAACCAGGATTGTCAAAGCAGCAAACATTCAGAGCTGCTTCAGTATTTATTTCAAAGGCTCACCCAGTCAAGAAAAACTAATTATCAAAGGTATTGTTTGAGGTTTAGCAGTCGGTCACAAGTACGTGTCATTTTCCCAGGATTGACTGAAATGTCTGGTATGTTTTCTTGGAATGAGGTCCTGGAAGCTGACTTGTGTTACCAGTCAGGGTCAGTGTATGTGAGGGTAACCAGGGCAGAAGTGGGTCAGGATGAAAGAGGTGGCCAGAAAAGGGGGGAACTGTGTCAAAGCGGTGCTACTTGTCACCCTCCACACTCTCCTAATCCCTCTCTAAAGATTCTAATTAAACGTTGCTTTAGGGCGATGGACGCAACTTTCCTACAGGGAAGGGATCAGGGAACGTCTGGTGTGAGTGCAAGCAGGGTGCCAAAGGCAGACCAGTGAAAAGGTCTTAATAAAGTTTATTAGAGGGAGAAGAAGACCTCTAATTTGAGACTTTTCCCAAAGGAAAATGAAGCATTAAAACGATAAAGTTGACATATGTACCAAACTGGTTTTTGAATATGTTTTTCAAACTTTTGGCACAAATTTACAGACAAGGTTCAATGTTTCCATGTGCGCTCAGTTCAGTTGGTAGATATTTATTGTTCCCTGGGGCCAGTTTGTTTGCAGCGTGCTCAAAACCAGCTGACAAAACTGCTGACAATGACCTGTGCTGCAGCTAGTTTGTAAAAGATTTAGAGAGGTTTTGCAGTTTGAAGTTTTGTGTTTGGCACACACTTGAAAAGAAGCACAACTTGGCTGTGAAGTGTTTCTTATTAGACAAAAAGCAAAGAACAACGGTATTCCTAGAAGGTTTAATGGCAGGCCTGTTCCCATGTTTGATTCCAAAATCGTTTGCGTATAAAATCCAGAGCTACACAAGTGCTTGCAAGAGGGAGCTCAAGCTGCGCATCATTAAGGTCACCCTTGGTTACAAAGACCGTAGGCCCAGACTTGTCAGTGTCCACAGACAAAACCATCCAATTGTTGTCTACCCATTTAGCTCGGTCCAACAAAAGATTTTGTCACCCTTCACTAATTTCTTGTCCGTCTCCATCCAATTGTGGGATGCATTCCACTGGAGACAGTTCAATAATATTTGCTTAAATTCCCTGACCCAAAAGCGTAATTCAAATTCTTTGAGGGTATTTTTCTGCATTGTCTGAAGAAATCCTTTAAATCTCTTCCTGTTATGTACCATTCTTGGATTGGTGGACATTTAAATTAAAAGAAAAAAGAACAGCTTATGTAAACTAAATCTGAGATGTTGTTCAGAGTCAGTTGGGTTCTTTAGCCACACAGAAAGCTTCAAGATAATTCTGAAGCAGTCTCACTGGAGACCTCCCGGCTTTCAGGATTATTTTTTAAAAAGACTGACTGGTCTGCTCCATCAATCACGGGCCTCAAGAGTCTGCACCAGAGGACAACCGCAGTGTTCCTCCTCCCTTTACTGGTTGGAAAACCTGAGAGTGTGAGGTGAGGGTGGGGGTGGGGGGGTGGGGGGTGGGGGGGGGGGGGGGGGGGGGGGGGGGGGGGGGGGGGGGGGGGGGGGGGGGGGGGGGTACTAAACAGGAAAACCAAGCAGCCAATATCTACTCATGATCATATCAGGAACTTCATTTCTGACAATCTGCCACAAGACAAAACTCTGCAATAAACAAAAAGAAAGACAAGAAGGAAATAACGGCCTTTAATCAGGAAGGAAGGTTCCTCTTCCTTTATTTGGAACAAACAGCTTAGATGGAAGGAATTTTCTTTCAAAACAGAATAAATTCTTGGCACAGGCAACATTTACCAATCTGGCCGTTTGACATGTCCTGTAAATAATGTGTCCCTGCTGATGAAGCCAGAGCTCATCTGTTAAGTCACATGGTATTAACGTCTAACATCCTTTTGCTGATACTGACTAATCAAATGCTATAAAATACTCATTCGATCAACCAGATGAATTTGTGTTGCTTCAACACATCCAACTCACAACGCGTCATGCAGCAACAAAACGGCCTCGATGGAGCTGCTTGTTCACGTTTCTGCTACATTCTGTTCCTTACAGTGTGCTAATTTGTGGAACTATGCATTGTCATCCTATGGGTAGCCTGGCAATTTATATTAACGCCCTTCCCAGAGATACTGATGACAGCGTAACCCACATCAAACACATCTGAAACAGACTCACATTCCTCTATAATCTCCAACTCACTGTGGAATATTAACCACCTGGGCTTGCTCCAATGGAAGGCATGCCACAGTACATTCCTGATCTTTAACTTAGCTTGGCTCCAATTAAGAAAAAGGATTGCAAATTTCATATCCATCTTCCTCCAACTGGGATTCATTTCTCCTAGTGGTTAGGTCTGCTCTGCCCTGATTAGCCACACTGCTAATAGTTTCATCACTCCGGTTGTGAGGGGATAACACTAAGTCAACATCAGTGAATAAGTTGCTGTCAGAGACACGAGACGTCTCTATCTAATTACAATGAGGAGCTGATGTGGAGTTGTTCCAGCGCACGTGGCCAAGTAACCTCTTTTTTTTTTTTGCTGTTAACAAGTATTTATGTTTGATCAGAGCTAATAAAATTAGGATGTAAAAGCTCTGACCTCTCTGTGGATGTGAAATGTCTAGGGAACAGATGGAAGGTTTTTGGAGGGACGAGTTCATGGAGGAAGATCTGGAAGTGGTGGAGTTCTGTGGGCCTTGATGGAGAAAAGCATCCTGATTGCAAAAAGACTCAGAGAGAAGAGAGTGAAATGCAACTTCCACAACACATGGATGTATAGCAGGAATAAGCCGGGGCTCCTGTGGGTGTGGTGGATTCTTTTTGCTCCAGAGACTTCTGTTCTGGCTTTTTTTGGGAAGACTCCCGGCATCACTGACAGGAAGAGTCTCTGGGAGGATGCTGCCCATCAGTGACAGATGGGAGGTGAATAGTTTGTGAAATGTCATTATTTATAAGGGAGGGGCTGCCAGCACTAGAAAGTCATAGTGAATCATGCTTGGGTCAGAACTGTTTTCAGTTATAAAAGGTTTTTTTTTTTAAACCCCACAACTATAAAAGCAATATTGACTCTAACTCCTCACATTTCCTTTCCAAATCATTGCAGTAGCCTTCATAAAGCCCTCACAAAGCCACTTGGACTTTATATTTGAGGAAAGGTTTGACCATATCTACATTAGTTACATAAACTGAATTTAAAACTAAGCGCAGGGCCGTTCTGTTGCTCCACCTCATCGCCTCAGCCAGAAGGATGGATCTGACTACAGTCTGTTCTGGTTGATCTGGATCTCATTACTCCAGGAATCCTCAGCATGTGACTTTTAAAGGCCCTGGCTCCTGAAGGCCTCGTCTCCCACTAAGATGGGACACACTGGCATTCTAACGACAGCCTTCTTTCACATAAACAGGCATAAAAAATCTCCCTACTTACTGCCATCAAAGCAAAATAAGGCCCTTGGAATATAATAGTGAATAATGTCTTGCAACTGCACTAAAATGTGCAACAGAAGCAACACAATACTGGGGCAAGTGATGTAAACATACTGAAAATAATGTGGAGACAGGAAGGAAAGATTAAAGCCTTGTGTGCAGCAGAAGTCCATTAAATGGTGCTCATACTGGCATCTTAAGGCATAAAAAGATGAAGTAGTGGGTCTAGAGTTCAGTACATTTTGCAGCAGGCGATAAACCGACCAATGGTAGCTTTGCACGCCTAAACGCAAACGGGTTTTTATGACATAATTATCACATACTCAGCAGGAGACACACGAGACTTGTATAAAGCTATTTTCTCTCTAAGCCGCAAACTAACAACTGATTCATTCACCTTGAAATAAGGGGAACGTCATATTTCAGTGGCTGTTGTTTCCAGACTGCATCAGAAAAATACAGATTAAAGCTTCAGGATAAATCTAAGGCCTAAAGTGTGAACTATAACTTTCTAGGGGAAGTTAAAATATATATCTTACTAAATTTCTCTCTAAAACCGTTGGGACTCGGTACATGACTTCATTACGACTTTGATTTTTTTCCTCTCTATCATTCTCTTTGTCCTTTTCTGCGTGTGACCCTTCAGCCTACAGCACACTGCCTCCCAAAAACAGCCACAGAAATGAGCAATTGGGGTATTCACTCTTTTTTTAACCTCCACACTTCAAAGGAAGGAGGAGAGGAAAACATCTGGGAGCCAAAAGAGATCACGCTGGAGACTAAGACAGAGCGTGAATCTGGCAGGCCACGAAGGAGGCAACTAGTGAGAGGGAAGGGAGCGGATCGACATCTATTATTGATGGAGGAGACAGAGAGGGCTCGAGTCTGCTTCTGATTAAGGTCCAGTCAAACACGGTTCAGGCAGTCTGAGAGCCAATGTGGGCACGGCCATTATATAATAAGTAAAACTAAGGGATAAATTCATCTCCCATGTGAAGGGGCGCTCCAACTGCTTCCCATGAGGTCTAAAAACCAACCCAGGTCCAAATGGTGACTCCAGATCACATGCAGAGTATCCATCCCCATCTGAAGTGGACGGTGTTGCCACCCACCCTGACTGTAGCATACAACCACTCAAACAGACCACAGCTCTGCCTGGAAAGCTGTTCATTTCCTCACTCTTTCAAGCCCACATTGGTTCTCTGTGCCCACAGGGTGGGTGACACGCCTGCCAGAATCGGATCTGTATGCTAAATGAGTTTTTATTTGCATCCTGGGTTTGGTTTATTGGAAGTAAAAAAAACCGCTTCATTTGAATCAGTGGATCCAGAGGCGAGTCACTAAGCTGACTAATGAGGACCATCAGTAGACATCAGTGGAGTTAGAGCTTGTGATAAATACTGAAAAGAAAATCTACCGAGGATAAACAACAATTTCTAATGTTTAAAAGAAGAAATCACTTGTTAGTTTCTTTATTTTTCTGCACCCAGACTGGGAAACTACTTGGACCAACTCTTAGTGAAACAAGAATACGGCATCCTGTTTTAAATTATGCAAGGTCGAATATATATCAAATTAAAGCACGTTACAAAACTAAGCTCAAATAAAAATGTGTAGGACCAATGGTTTTGGTGCTGAAGGCCTACCTGGTTTGGTTGGACACTTTTGGCACTTGTTTAAACCCCAGGAGGCGCCAACACTTCCACAGCAGTCATCCTGTTTGGTTAGGCCTGGGAGAGGTTTGCCACACTATAACAACACACAGCTGTGTCAAATCTGAGAAGCAAGTTTTTTGAATTACAAGTTGGTGCATGCATGCTTGTTTACGTGCAAGTGTTTGTGCATTGGCTAAGGGTGCAAGTGTGGGATATGTCAGGGTGTATCTCCAAGGACAGAGGGAACCGGACACGTCTGACATGTTTTAGATAGAGAACATAAAAAACTGAGTTCTGAGGATACATTTCTTGATGTGTCTCATTAAAGCACATGGTAATAGGAGAGACCGATTAAACCATAGTTATTGAAATTTTAGCCAATGTGGATGAAACTTAAAGAAGGGGATTTTTCTCCCTCTGGCGGGAACTTCATGCTAAAGCGTTTTCCTGCTTCTTTGTGCCCAAGTTTTGCTCTTCTTTGACACCGTAATGCCAAGCTCCCTATCAAATCAGATTAAAGGAATGAGAAGAAAGACGCTGGCAAAAACAACTCAATTATGGGACATTCTGTTTCATTTCTTGCTCTTTTCAAAGCTGTTGCAAACATTTTAGACCCTAACAAGCAGTACGCATGCATGGAGTGTGATAATTTCCCCCGTTCAGACACAGAAAACCATATGGGCAGAGCGTCAAGCTCAGCCCTGATCCTCTGAACACATAATGATTCATAACATGCCTTTTTTCACGCAACTGGTGGAACATGAGATACCCAGTGTGGCCCGACCACATAAATCCTGGGCATTAAATAAATCATTCTCACAAGTTGAAACAGCAGCTTTAAGAGAAAGAATGTGAAGATAATGGCATTCAAGGTAAACCGCTTTCACCATAATGCTCCACATGTTTTGGATCAGAACATGATGACAGTTTAAACACTGAGTTTTAAGGACCTAACATAATACCTGTCCGTCCACTGTTTCCTGGAAGCATCTCCCGACGTGTCCGTTCTGGCGATTAGGAGTCGTGGCGTGGCCGTTGTGGTGGTCGTTGCTGTGTGGGAGTCTGCCGTTGCGTTCAGTGTTGTGCTCATATCCATTTCGGGTGTGTTCATACCCATTTCCTGTGTGCTCATGTCCATTTCCTGGCTGGGAGCGCTGCTGGACTGAGTGAGCCCCCTCTGTAGTGGCTGGCCTCTGCCCAGGTTGGACTCGAGCTACTTGGTGGACCTGAACCTCTGCTTCTGGCGGGTGCTTGATGTGGACGTTCACCAATGATGGGTGGAGAGACACTTGAGGGAAAAAGATCCAGAGTTTATACAAAATAGAAGACAGTTTATAGTTTAAATTTTGCAACACAGTGAATGGAAGCATCAACATTCAAAGGATAAGAGCTGTATTTACATAATACAATTTCGGAGCTATCAGATAACATCTAACACAGACTTGTTCAACAAATACTTGCTTCATCTCCAAATGATGAGCTCTGGAGCATTCCCGGCAGTGAACTACTACAAAATAACAGCACTGCAGAGAGTTTGGGATTTTCTGATTTAGATCAAAATCAATTTAAATACCAAAAAAACAGATTTACTGTAGAGCCGACAAGATGTTGCAATGTCTAGAACACACTCTTTTGTCTTCCTGACAGAGGGGAAGTATCCGTCTTTAGGGAGTGCCAGGGTTTTTTCCCAGAATCCCGACCCACTCTCATAAATCATAAACTTACAGATAGACTGCAAGCAACACACAGATTTTATCAAGAGGCTAAAAACACAATCCCGCCTGTATAATTTAAGCACACAGACAAATTGGATCATTTACTTGCAGTGACAAAACAAGACTTTTCACTTTAAAAGCTGCTTCTCTTTACTGTTTGGCAGATTGAGATGCTTACTGAGATAAAATGATTCAAACACGGCACACAAGAGGATGAGTCACGCAGCGAGTATCTCCTTTTTACGTTTATAAGAGGTTATGAGGCGTTCTGTTTCCGATAACCCTTCTGTTTTGGTACAAGAAGAACTGTGATGCCTTCCTGACTCATCCATTAATGTGCTTAAAATAGCGTCTGAGTCCCACACAAGTCGAGCTTGTAAATAATGTTAAGAATCAAGAACTAATCTTCTGTGCTTTTAAAAAAGTTTTTGTGGCGACATTAATGTTCATTGGTTTTCTCCAAAAAAGCGGTTAAATAATTAGTGCTGGGAGCAAATTTATTACAAGTTGTGTCAGAGCCAGAAAATTCATCCAGCAGGGTGTTTCATCTGTAGAGGCGCTTTATGATTTTGTGTTGAGTGTAAATAAAAACCTGGCTATAAAAAAACTTGATAGCAAATCTTCAGTTAATGCAAATGAGGCCATTTTTCATAATCATAACATTTTAGTAGAATGCACCAAACAGTAATGATGAAATGGTCTTGTAAAAAGTTTTTAAATACATTTTCTGTTGGAAGTTTACACCAGAATGTTATAATTCAACACAATTTATAATTTAAAAAAAAAATCTTACAGTTCAGCGGTTATTATTAATGTTTGTGAGGACTTCCTGTGAGGTCTTGTCCCTGATTTCTAATAAACCTCCCTATAGCTTTTAATTATCAAGTTCCTTGCAATAATAACTTTGCCCAGAACAATGAAAACTGTAATAACTTGTTCATATAGTTTGTGCCAAGGAGAGCTCTACCCTCTCACCTTGCTGATTAGACAGTGGAAGTGTGTACGTAGAGTGGGATGGAGACTTGTGTCCCTGGTGGCTGCCATCTTTGCGGCTGTGAGGAGTTGGTCGAACGGGAGGCGGCGCTGGCAGGTGGCAGAACTTCCCTGTCGAGTTTGACGGACACCAGCACAGGTCTCTGCCAATGCACCGGCCTCCGTTCATACAGGGGATCTGACAGAAGACTGCAGCGAAGGAACAAAATGGGAATAGTAAACACATTTAATGACAAAATCTCAACACTCAAGGATCTGGTAATAAGAAACAGAAAGGGTAGTGCTAATAGGAAGGGCATGTTTCTGAGGATTAGGCCTTTGTTTGCAAACAGTAGGCAGTGGCCATGCTGTTCTCTACTAGACACCTCATTTCATGTGACATTTATAAAATCTCAGCTTTGTCCTGAGGGTAGAGGCATGGCACTGCCCCTCATGCTTCACCTCCTTCATAGACGTGTTTTGCCTTAATTACACACTCCTCTGCATGGTGGTGAGTGAGGATCAGTGACTCATTTCGTAATATGTCCAAGAAAACATTAAATGCATGACTATTTGCATGCAAATCCTTGTTTTGTTTGCAGAGAATTTCCCCAAAACTACTAAATCTTGCCGACATTTCAGCGAAGAGAAACCACATCCAAATAAAGTGTCCCAAAATCTGTCTGCAATAGCTTAAAAGCCACTGCTGTGAACAGAACTTTGAAAACTTCTAAACTTTTGGCATAAAAGATGGGTGCCAGGCCATCTAAAGGCAAGGGCTGCACAATATATATAAAAAATATTGTCATTGCAATATAAATGGAGGCAATTTTAATATTGCAAAGGACAGCAATGAATCCTAGGCTGTTAAAGTCCAAGTGCCTTGTATTCCTGCTCTGCATAGAAATACAGTATGTTGCCTCTCACTGCTGTTGATGCTCACACCTAGATTAGATTATAGTAGCTTAGAGGCTAAAACATAAAAAAGGTTGTAAATGTGGTTTACTGAAATATTTAACAAATTCCATGTTTTTTTTAATATCATGCAGCCTTCCTAGTACAGACGGTCTCTGACATGTCCTCTTCTAATTTAAAACATTAAAAACAGGTAAATGAAATAAAAGAAAAATGCTATCCAGCTGATGCATGAATACAAAAAACTACAGAGAAAAAAGGAAATACTTTTATAGCTCTTAGAAGTAACACAACACAGACATGAGGGGACCGTTTAAAGGATAGTCAGATATGTGAATGGCCCAGCAGATGAAAGAGACTGCTTTTCATAGAATCACACTGGGAGCTTCATCCGACCTCCGTCTCATTGAGACAGACAGTAACACACGAACAGGGTGCAAACAGACGGATTCTGGACAGTCTCTCTCTCTCTGGCATGTTGAGATCTGGACTCCCAGTCGAATAACATCAACAGCAGGAAAAAACAGAGGAGGACGAGAGAATATAAATAGAAGGGTAACAGAGATTAAAAGGAGTTATAGGAAAATGTTAAACAAATTAAATTGAAAACAGAGAACAGACTAAAAGAGACGGAGATCACAGTGCAGCTGAAGAAAATGTGGAAAACCAGACAGAGACTGAGGCCAGTGAGTACTGGTGTCCAGACATACAGGAAGGCCTCTTGTGATTTAACATGTTGGCTAAGTTATCAGCCATAAGAGGCTATTAAAACACTTCAACGTGGGACACATGCGTGTCTTTGCTGGTCTGCGTCAGGTCAGTTCCAGCCTGGCACGGGGGCACAAACTATTTTTAGACATCACCAGTCTGCCTGGCCATTTAACAACCTCCGATACACACTTTTCACCCAATAAACAAGCATCTACCGAGGCTAATATCTCACTGCTGTACACAGGGTGTGAATCAAAGAGGGCCTGTCATAATTATCCCTGCTAGAGTTTACTGCAACATAGCAACAGCATGAGATAACCGCTCGCTGTCCACTTGACATTCCAGGACGAACACGCACGCCCAAGGAAAAAACAGCATGCTAACTAAATGGAAAGCAATCTCTTTTTAATGTGCTCTTTAACACATGCTTTCACGTAATAAAGGGGGACATTTCTGGAGGAATTAAGTGGGAGCATAAAAACAAAACACTGGTGAAGCAAGGGAGGTGCAAGGTATGTAATCGTCTGGAAAGGTCTCTGTCGAGCAGTGTTTAGAATATCTACGCCGTGTTCCAAAACCCCTTTAGGAAGGACATAAATCTACAACTACAACCTGTTTATGTTGTTAACGTCAGTGAGATTCTCACTTAAGAGCTTAAATTGAAGCTTGGTTGAATGTTTAAATAAGCGTGTGTGGTAGTCCTATGTGAACCCTTAAAAACTGATGAGAAAACTAAGAAACCCACATGGTTTTGACCTTCCCCTTGGTATTGACCACCCCCTCCCTTCCTGTGGACACTCCTGTGCAAATTTGGAGCAAAGCCCTCTGGATAAATGGCAGGTTTAATGTAATCCCCATAAAATCCTGTTCATGCTGCTACTCTTTCTCCCTTTCTGCCTCTCCGTCTATTCTTTCATTCGTTCCTGCTCTCCCAGAGAGCATGTTAAATGGTTAACAGCAGGGCCAACCGCGAGGTACAAACCGCTAAGAGATGGGGCTAAGTGCTGGGAGCGTGGGACCACCGGCTCCACGTGTGTGTCTACAAAGGGAGATTAGCCCCCTTTTACAGAGCTTTTAATCTGCTCTACCCATGCTTTCCCTGTCTATTTTTCCTAGACAGTAAGTTTTTTGCATAGCTCTCTGCTTTAATCTTTACCACTCTGTTTGTTCCCTGAGCCTGGTATTCAGAACAGACAGCATGCTACTGGAAATCCATTTGGTCCTGCTCACCCCATAAAAAAAGAAACGAGGTATCAGAATGGAGACACATGGAAAGTGCGTGGGAATTAGAAAGTAAACATAAGACAATCAGAAGGCCTTTAAACACTCACAGAGTCTGAAGCCCTGGTTCTTTGGCTGCTGCTGCTGCTGCTGCTGCTGTTGATGAAGCGAGGTCTCACTATACACCGTCGTGACATCTCCCTTCGCACAGCTGTTGTAGCAGCGCCCGCCGTGGCACATTCGACGGCACATCATAGGTGTGAAGACGATCTTGATGCGGTCCAGGCTGGACGTGAGGTTGGCCCCTGGAATGCACACACACATCTGCTTGAGAAGAAGCAGCAGCAACAGGGACAGGCTGGAGAGGAGCTGCATCTTTCCTGCTTCAGCCTCTCAGTGACACACTCCTCATCTGGACGAAAGGGAGGTTTATAAGTGTGTGAGGGTGTGTACTGACTGCTTGGCCAGTGGCACGCTGCAGTTTAAAAAGCAGTGTGCCACAAGCCGAAAGAGGGAGGAGGGAAGAGGATACCATTAGGTATCGGACAAGCCTCCAAGCCCTTCATCTTCAGAAGTAGGTGATTTAGATGTGTGTATGTGTATGAAGACAAAGAGAGAGTAAGTGCAAGTGAACACTGTGGGAATCTGTTCAACAGCCGTTGCCCTGGCACAAGGGAAATAAAAACAGAAGCCAGAACATCAGACAGCTGTTTGCCCTTGATAAAATTGTCAGAAAAAAAGCAAAATGAGACTAAAAATGATTCGAAACAAAGCCACTTTTCAAAGTGCAGTGAGCAAAGGTGACAGAGTTCAGAGTCTGTTATGAAGGAGAGGTGACACAACACACTGGAGAGTGAGTAAGTGTGCAAACGAATGCATCCATGATGTGAAACGTCTGTCTGTGTGATGCAAACCAAAGAGAGCAGGAGGTGGGTGGACAGGGGGATGCAACCTGGGTAGATGCCACATTTTTTTCTTTATTCTTGTTGCTAATGTTCCATTTATCAGTGACACAGGGTGTGTTTGCATCTACTGTAGCTGCTGTTGACTCTGCCAGAATGGGAAGAGTTTATTTTATGAAAAGGGCAAAAGAAACTGAAACAGAAAACAGATCCATGTTGAGAATCTTGCCACACAGACAGAGAGGTTTAGCTTCTTGTTCTTACCTGCTGGAAGTAATGCATTATTGAGCTGGTTGTCAGTGGCGGGCCTGTGCTGGCTGAAGGAATTGCCGTGCCGGTTCCTGTGTCCGTACCAGTCCCTGTGCTCGCTGTCCCGACCGTTAGCGTGGCCGTTGCCGCTCGGCAGAGCATTGGAGGTTATCGGCTCAGAGGATGACGGATAACGTTTCACGGTACGGGAGGTCCCCGTCTGCTGAGGGGAGGAATTCGGAGGTCCTCGTCTCACTTGGGTCCTGCCAATCACATCGTCACAAAACCATAAACATATGATCTCAGATAAATGTCCCATACAGAGAAAAAGATACACCCATCAGCCTTGAACCATGTATGCATTATGCAACACCATGAAATCAGCTTAAGTGCAAGAAAAGACAGTAATCCTAAGAGATGGTGTCCTGGTCAAAGCTTTGCCTAATTGATTTTGTAAATAAACGTTTTAATCTTTAAGAGATCAATGACTGAGTCTGAGTCTGACAACATGGAAGCTGAAATCATGTGAGGAACCTGGAGCAGGTGTTTGTCTTTTGAAGTGACAGAAAAACAGGCCTACCTGGTCTTTGGGATGGATTGTGGAAAACTGGACTCCACCCTACAAAAACATCTGGATCACACTGATCTTCCCTGACAGACGGAGCAAGACAAAGACAAACTCTGCCGCACACATCAGACGATCTGCTCTACACAAAACACCTGTCTTCCTCCAAGGCTGTAATCAAACCCCAAACGAGGTTATAAACTATTCATCCACTTCATCATATGGAGTCTAAAGCCACACATTTACACACTGAATCAACTTGGGTGACTCACAGAGACTATCAGGCAATAACAGACTGGACACAAATATCCACGTGCCCACACACAAAAAGCAGAAACACACACCCCATCCCAGCTGTGCTATGTAAAGCACAAGCCTCTGCAAGTCTCTTCTTTTAGTGAATAAAAAACACATTCCAGCTGCTGAGACGAACTACATGAAAAGAGGAAAAGAAAGAGGCAAACATTTGATAATGGTTTCTCACATAATCATTCCTAAAGATGTACACAGCTGGCAGCTGCTGACCCAGATGCTGAACCTTTAGGGTGGGTCCTGGGTAAAGGATATGACACGGGGAAGCGAGAGGTTCTGATGTCAGGATGGACAGAAGGCGACAACCCCAGTTACAGCCGCTAACTCAGATTTTAGTTGGGGGTTTTCCATCGCTACTACTGACACCTGGCCTCTGAGCATCCTGTCTGACTTCCCGGGCTTAGCCAGATGTTGCTCCTTCCGACTTCAGTGGCAAAGTCACTTCCTCCCAGCATGAGCTCATCGTTACCCTCTCTGCTTTCAGATCAGAGGGAAAGGGCGGGTTGGGGGGGTAGCGAAGAGCATGACAAAGTTCTGCCTGTCTGATGTCATCATGAGGAACTTCAACGCCTTTTGGACTCAAGAGTTAACCGTTCCGCAACGTAGTTCAGCATTACTTGAAAAAATCATTATAATAAATGTTTTGAGGTAAGATTTCACATTACTGATGGGGCCAAAAACCAACAAAGGCACACTGTAGGAGAGTTATGAATATGGAGAATAGGATCAGTTGTCTTTTCAACATCACCTCATGAACTCACGATAAACCGATCTGGATAACAACCTTTGTAAAGGCACTCATCACATGTGCAGCACTACAGTTTCTTTCCTTCCAGGCTTTACTTCACTGGGTGGGGGGTGTGAGAGCATCTTTAATGAGGTTGACCACTAACATCATCCCTCCTGCATGATCTAATTTGTAATGATTTCCTCATTCTCTCTCTTTTACTCAAAAAAACTCTTAAGCCTCATAAAAATAATCAGAGCCACTCCTAGCATTCTTTCAATATTGAGACTTCCCTTGAGACATAGAGGCTAACTTTTATCTTTACAGTGGCTTTCACTTTAAACAGAAAGTGTTGGAAAACGTAACATTACTAGGGTACATCACTTTTCTTTGTAAACGTATAGCCTCTGTAGCAATTACTAAATGTACGAGGTTACTGTCCTGCTGCAGAATAAATCGGAGACCACTGAAACGTCTCCTGATACTACATGATGGATGACTGTCTGACTGTCATTCCCAGTGCTGAGGACATCATTAATCCTGATCATATCCATCCAGGTGCAGAAACAAACTAAACTTGCAAGAAACCTCCACATTGCTTCTGCTTTCTGTTGACTGATATTTCAAAATTAGACTCCTCAGCCTGGAGCACCTGCTACCATTTCTATGCACTCCAGGTCAAATGTTTCCAGAGTTGAGTTACTGAATCCTGTTTATAGTTTTGGCTTTTTGACAGCAATTATTCAAGGAGGACCAATTCTTGTTCATCTCCTCCTGACAGTAGATGGTGTACTTGGGTCCCACGGGTTCGGAGATGATGGCCCAGCTGGGAATCTTCTGATTTTGAGGAGAATTAATTATGATGTTTTTCACTTGCTGCACAAGTTTCCTCTCCTGACCTATCTATAGTTCTCATTGTTGCTCGTTTATTTGTGCTTGATAGATAGATGGAAACCTTATTCATCACCAGGGGGAAATGCACATTGAGCAGCACATCTTAAAACCTGAGCCTTTGTCAAAGTTTTCCCCTTGGAGAGACCTGACTGTTGTAGTTTAACTACAGGGCCTTGTTTAGTGACACACAACTGTTTTCCACAATCTGAACTTCAGTTTTGGCTTCTCTCACATCTTGACCATTGCTCATCCATTTTTAAAATCCCAACAAAGCTGATTCTGTTTGAGTCCATGATGACCCGTAGGTCTTGTTTGTTAAGGTTATAAATCTGATTAGAGTTTGTGCATAAAGGTATCTGAAAAATGAGGAACTTCTTTTGAATGGTGGGATTTGTTTGTTTATTCAAGTTTGCAGATCTACTGCGTACATATATATGGCATAAGTATAACAATACCTCCATGTTTAGCATGAAGTACTGTACAAAAACACTACAGCCAAATATAAACTGTTAATAACACACACAAGGTGTTGAAACCCTAAGATGAATATAATTCTGGCTCTTTGTTTGCATTAAAAAGATTTATTGTTAAGGGGTGTATGTCATATCTGAGTGTGTACATGTTCACAACATGTGTTCAGTAACACTATTCCAAAAGAAATGTCAGATCCTGATAAATCTCAGGCCAACAGTTTGATCAAAGCACCAGAAAAAGAAGTCTCCAAGTAAGACATGAAGTCATTGGCACTGACCACCTCCACTCATTATCATCCATTTACATGTACAAGTGGGAAAGAATTAGAGCTAAAGCTCAACACATCTGAGGAAATTGTAAATCACAGACAGCGATGGCCAAGAATCTAGGTTGTGCTGAAACAGAACGCTTCCAGTGCATTGCTGAAGTGTTACTTTGCACTTAGTTGACAATCTTTGAACTCGGCGCTGCATTGCACCATGCGGACGTTGGTTTTCTGACAGCGTGAGTGGCAGTTCCAGCTCTGCGTATTGACCCAGATGACTTGGATTGAGGTACAAACAGCACAAAGTTGAGTGCTGTGAAAACACGCAGCAGAATCAAACGCTGGATGAAAGTCAAACAAAGCCTCTGATCTGTGAAACTCTGCTGATGCTGTACATGAACCCTGTTGGCATTCACCTTGCCAAGAAAAATGCCAGGTGAAATTTGGGGGGTTGTGATCAAAGTGCATGGGGGGTGGGGGGGGGGGTGAAGTTCTGATGGGTGTCTTTGTTTAACTGCCAGGAGCCAACTTCAGTGGAGGCTTAGAAAACACCAACTTCAACCATTCAATTTGTGAGCATGTTGTTTCTGCAAGTTCTAAAACTGATGGAGGAATTCTGGGTTTATCTGATGACGTTCTCTCTCCTTCACACACACACATGCACACACACTGTGACCCAGATCCTCAGGAACTGTTTACATCTTAAACTATCTCTGCAGCCCGCTCTGCATAACGAAGCCTGATCGGTGTTTATGTGAAGCAATGTGCAGCAACATAAAGGCCACAGCTGATTCACTGACTAACAGTCTTGTCTCTGAAGTGCTTTTATGACCCTCTGTGTCCATAAATCTCCTGGAGAAATAAAGCACTCCTGACAGTTGATGTATCTCTAGTGGAGAACCTACCTCTGGGCTCGGGATGCCTTGCAGGTTGGGAATAAGGTCAGCGTATTGATATTAAATTGTTTTTAACCAGCCCTTTCAGCACTTGATGCTCAGCACAGGTCCAACTCAGCAACGCTCATTCTTCATTTTGATGTGTTTGAGAATAACAAAGCTCGAATTGACGACTAATGGTTTGGATGGTTGGCTTATTGCAGCTAATGTACAAAATGGTCTGAGCTTGTCGGGTTGTTGGAAGGAGCCATGTGGCTTTGAACAAACTGTCTAAACATGACAGTGTGACAGCTGGCAGGTTTCTGGCAGGAACATCCCAGTCTGGGTCACACTACAGAACCAGAAAGCTCCCAGGATTGTCACTATATCCATCACAGTTTTCCTTGTGTTGGACTGGACGTGGTCTCTAGAGTGATTTGTGGCAGACCTCTGCAAGTACCGCAAGGTTTACAACCAATCACCACAGCCATCACTTGATTCTGTCATTATTCTCTCTGCTTTGACAAAATGTTTAAATGCAACACACAGTCAAACATCCACCGAACGCCTCATTATATAAGAGCTGCACACAATTATGGCAAATGTGAAAGAAACTTAGCAAAGCGCGCATAAATGATTATCATCAAAATCACATTTAAATCAAAGTTTGCACACATTTGTGTCACTCTAATAAAACACTGTTCCCTATTACTCATTTCAAAAACTATGCTTGGGTATCATCAGTCTGACCACAGGGAACAGAAGAAATCTAAAAATAAAACTCTGCAACCAGCAGCAGAAACAATGAAAACCTTGTGCTGCTCCACCACTGCAAACACTGCTGGCAACAACAAAGAGACGAGATTTATGAGTGCATTTGGGACACAAGCTTTAGCAGTCAAAGAGGGAGCACGATACAGAGCATCATGAGGCCATGGGGGGGGGGGGGGGGG
>SSNR01000222.1:398595-479899 GCA_006937965.1 Callopanchax toddi | reverse complement strand
GGGGGGGGGGGGGGGGGGGGGGGGGGGGGGGGGGGGGGTAAACTGTTTTGGATGCAAAAACACAATGTGGCCCAACTCCAAAGATTTTAGGTATTTCCTACCAAGAGGCAACGCAAAGGTCAAAAGAATGGGATTCAGACAGTTTGTCATAAAAGAAGAAGTGAATGTGACACAGTTCAACCATGAAACAATTTAAAATCTACAGCGATAATCCATTGTTATTCACTAGATCTGCATTAGGGAATATGAAGAGAGAATTGTTCAGTAAGATGTTCAGCAACAGATGGAGCTCCGTGTCTCACAGACCAGGATGGACAGTGCAAACCGCTGAAAACGGCCCCAGGAGGCGTTACTTGAGAACATTAGCAAACTCGTACACACTTGACTCTTGTTCATGTCCTGCTATTCAAAGCCCAGCAGTGTTATGAATCTCTGAGATGTCCAAGACATTACTACACTGTGGCTTGGGAACGAGAAAACAGGTCAGAGCAGCAGTGAAGGCTGATCTGTTTGCTTTGAAATTTGATTCAGAAAAAAGTAAGAAAAATCTGAGTTTTAGGAGGTGGAAAAAAAATTAATCCTTTAAGCAAATCAGTGCACCAGAGCATCTATGCCACCAGTTGTCAAACCTCACTGCAGCCAACCCATTCCTCAAGTTTTACCCAGAAACCTCTAGTCTGTTCCTGTACAGTTCGTGCAATAAAATCCTCAGACTGATCCTCAGCATCATGCAGCAATAAAAATAGCATCCTTCCTCAATTACCTTTTTTTTTAAACAGTGTTGTTGTGTGTTCCTCCTAGCAACAGGGTCACGCAGTAGCATGGTGGTAAAGATTGTGCTTATTGGATATTCAGAAATAACTCCATTCACCAGCAGCCATCACTAAAGCCTGACCCTAAATGACAGGTTTTTGTGTAATCTCTGGTTGTAAAGAGTTTTGGCTCCTCTTCTCACATCTTGTTTTGCACAATAACCATGCAGCCAGAGCTCACAGACTAAGTGTTGATGGTAATTCAGAGAAACATCTTGAGAAAGAACTTCTGCTCAAAGAAAACAAAAGCTCACTTACTGACATGTTAGGGTTTGTTTACTCTGAAGACGTTGATTTGATGTAACTTTGGAAAAAGCGGCACTAGCTGGGGTTTTTAGAGCTAAAAATAGAGATTTTAATTTAATTTATCTGTGCCATCTAGTGCCAGCTGTCCAAATATGAACCGTTCTATGAAGCACGAATGACACACCTGACCACAGAAGTGTGATTTCATAAGCTACCAAAGAAATTCTCCCTAATACATTTGGTCAAATAAGGACAAACATCAGTGAGCAATTAAGGCCTGTTATTTCTTTGATAGAATCTTTAGTCACTTGGATAATTATGTCAGAATATTTCCTCTTGTGAAAAGTCTGAGGGTTTATCACGGAGACTGGATTGAATCACTCTGTCTGGACCACTTTCCATGAATCCCACAAGTAGCAGCCAGTGAACGGGTGAAATTAATTATAGTTAAGCTGCATTGAGTCAAAAAGCTTTGACTTTCTCTAAGTGAATGAAAAGCAAACATTGAATAGATTTGAAATATTAAGAAGGCAAAGACGGTTATGTGAAATAGCAAAAAAAGGCCAAATAAAATGATGAGTTTCCACTTTTTGAGTATTTCTTTCTTCACCAGCATAAAAATAGATTTTCTGTAAATTTGACTCCACCGAGGTTTGCTGAAACGACACGATCAAAACACATGACTACTGCAGTCCTCACAGTCACAAACCAAAAGCTGTCAAATAAACAGTTCCATTTTTAACATCGGGGGTCGACAGCATCGCCAACTTGTCTGTTTTCACCTAAGTATTTATAAAGTTTGGTGTTCAAGCTATAAGAAATCCAGAAAAGCCCAGATTCTGGATGGAGGCAAGGCAGTGTGGTAACTGTGGTCCGGAGACTGGAATCCGGAGACGTGGTGAGCCGAGAGGCCATTCAATATTCTCAAGTTTACGGTAGATGCTCTGATCATGCACTCAGCGAAATGCCACAAGACAGGTCAGCAGGAAGAGTCATTACAAAGTGCTGACTGAGGCTATGTCTATTTGCTGGTCAGCATCACATGTCAGGCTGCTCCGAAAATCAGCCAAAATCAGCTTCCAACAAGGAGGGGAATTTGGAATTTCTGAACATGCATGAAGCACTGATTTATGACGGATAAAACAGATCAACACAGAGCTAGGCCTAGGGATAAGAAATGTATTCTGTCTGCCTTTTTGGAGTTTGTTGGATGAGCATCTTTGACTGGTTTGGAGGTCTACACTGTTCCTCCTCCATTTCCTGAAATCTGAATGAATTAACTGATCCCACACCCAGCCGTAACACGGATTCATGCTTTCAGCGCCGTGCTCCATATGAGTTTGATGGATGTTGGCCCCATTTGCCTTAGCAACGGAGCTAGGGAGCATTCTGGGATAGGCACCCTTCATTCTATAAGTGTTTTACGGTAGCTGGGCTTGTGCGACAGCTGCATCAGCTGCGTGATGAGATAGATTTGGCTACAAATGTAAACTATGATTTGTTTTAGGGCTTTAAGAAAGTTGAGATAGAGGAAGGGAAATTCATATTCGCTCCATGCTAAATGCTGGGTTCTCTATAGTCCTTTGTTTGCTCTGGCCTAGCAGGAAGCCGAACGCTCATGGGATTCATTTGGCTCCGTCTTTTTAGTAAGAGACGTACCAGCTCTTCCTGGCCTCACTCAGAATGTAAAGTTGCTAATATCCAGACAGCTAAATACTCATTTTATATATTATTTTTGGATTATTTTGACCCTTTTTCTTCAATGAAGTTCTAAATTTATTTATTTTTTAATCTGCTGAGGGTTCACTTGAGGATAGGGGGTGTCTTCAATCAGCCATCTGATGTTAAAACAGGTACAAGACCTCCATCAGAATCTGAGAGCTCTATCCCATTCATAGGTTCTCAGTAAGGGATAAGGTCAGGTTTTAGCACAAACACCTCCTTCAGCAGACAGCCAGTTAACCTGACCCCACTCAAGTTCATTCCCAGTCTACCAATGCAGGAATACAAATCATAACTCCAGACACAAAGTCATATGCCTGGCTTAGAAAGAGAATAGAGCCCCATTCAAAGGAAAGCAGAACAGTACAACCTGTGGGAATTACCTTAGCGTTTACCACTTTACTTTAACCAGACTCCCCATCTACAATACCTCTTCTGTTAAGACAGCAGCCAAGAGGAAACAAGGAGAGGATTCTAAACATCACCTCTGAGCAGAAAAGCAGTTGGTACAGTCAGAACGCGTTCCCAGGCTGAATGTTTAGAAATACATGGGAGAACACATACAGTATATCTTATCATTTTGAGATCTTTTGTTACAGGTGGACTTTTGGGACTTTGACAGGAACTCCCAGCAGATGGTGTTGTGGTTTGTCTGGAGTGGGAGTGAAAGCGGCCAGTGATCCATGATAAACACGAAGAACTCCCACCATGACCACAATTTCCCCTGAAAAATGGCTGGGTGTCTATGTGCAAAGCCTTGAGTCAACAAGCCGCACAACCACCAGCCGCATTAGTCACCAGTAAAACAGCAGGGCCACAATAAGCACGTCAGTTTATGGGGAGAAAACGACATGATTTCTGTCCTTTCTCTGTTTGTTATCATTTTTAAAACCACTCAATATACAGGGCTTTTCTTCAGATGTTGTAATGAATTCTGACACTTATAATAATAATAATAATAATAATAATAATAATAATAATAAGACATTTTATTTAAAAGCACCTTTCAGGACACCCAAGGTCGCTTCACAGGAAAAATAATAAAACACAGTATAAAACAGTATAAAAAATAAAAGAGCATAAAATCAAACAAGTCTGTTACAAGTCATAGGCAGCTTTAAGCGGGTCTTGAGTCTGGATTTGAAGGGGGTTGGGCTGACGGTGTTCCTGATGTCCGGGGGGAGTGAGTTCCAAAGACGGGGAGCAGAGCGACTGAATGCTCTGCTCCCCGTGGTGCTGAGACGGGCAGGTGGAACAACAAGATGGATGAATGAAGAGGATCTGAGAGAGCGGGAGGGGGTGGCAACATTGATGAGGTCTGAGATATATGGAGGAGAGAGGTTGTGGATGGCTTTGAAGGTCAGCAGAAGGATCTTAAAGATGAACCTGGATTTGACTGGGAGCCAGTGGAGCTGCTGGAGAACTGGGGTGATGTGATGAAAGGAGGGGGTTCTGGTGATGATGCGGGCTGCTGAATTTTGGACCAGTTGTAATTTATGGAGGAGTTTGTAAGGGAGACCAAAAAGATGTGAGCTGCAGTAATCGAGACGGGAAGTGACAAGACTGTGGACAAGAATGGCGGCTGCGTGAGGGGTAAGGGAGGGGCGGAGACAGTTAATGGAGCGAAGATAGAAGTGAGCTGACCGAGTTATGTTATTAATATGTGAACGGAAGGAAAGTGAACTGTCAAGGATGACACCCAGACTCTTAACCTGAGGGGAGGGGGAGACTGAGGCGCTGTCGATGAAGAGGGAGAAGGTGGATTTGGTGCCAACGAGAAGAAGTTCAGTTTTATTGCTGTTGAGTTTAAGGAAGTTACCAGGATTTGATTTCTGAGAGGCAGAGGGTAAGGGAGGAGGGTGGGAGAGTGGAGATGGGATTACTAGAAATGTAGAGCTGGGTGTCATCTGCAAAACAGTGGAACTGAATGCCAAATTTATGGAAAATATTACCAAGGGGGAGGAGATAGATAATGAAGAGGAGGGGCCCAGGACAGAGCCCTGGGGCACACCTGAAGTGACTGGGGAGGGTTGTGAGGAAAAGGATTTTAACTGAATGAACTGAGTGCATCCGGTGAGGTATGAGTGAAACCAGCGGAGGGGGGTGTCAGTGATGCCTAAAGAAGAAAGTCTATGAAGGAGGACGGGGTGAGAAATGGTGTCAAAGACCGCACTCAGCTCGAGGAGGATGAGGATGGAGATTAAACCAGAATCAGCAGCAATAAGAAGGTCGTTAGTGATTTTAATGAGAGCTGTTTTGGTGCTGTGGTGAGGACGGAAACCGGACTGGAATTGTTCGTACAGGTTATTGAGTGTGAGACGGGAGTGGAGCTGAGATGCAACAGTTTTCTCCAGTATTTTGGAAATGAATGGGAGGTGTGAAATGGGACAGAGGTTATTGAAGTCATTTGGATCTGAACCAGGTTTTTTCAGTATAGGACTGACTGCAGCAGATTTAAAGAGGGAGGGAACCACTCCAGATGACAGTGAGGAGTGAATGATGGCTGTTATGAGGGGGAGCAGGGAGGGAAGACAAGATTTAACTAAAACTGTGGGAAAGGGATCCAGCTGACAGGTGGATGGTTTGGACATGGTCATAAGATCACTTATTTCAGAGGGATGGGGAAGTTTGAAAGTGGAGAGTTGAAAGGAGGGTTGAAATAAAATAGAGGAAGGGGGTGAGGAGTGAGGTAGAGGAGGGGGACCGAGGTGTTGATGAATACTATTGATTTTATCATTAAAAAACTGAAGGCGAGTGTTGCAGGTCTCGGAGGAGTAAAGATGGGTGGGTAATGAGTCTGCAGGCTGAAAGATGCTGGAGAATAAAGTCTTGGTATTGCTGGTGTTGGGACAGATGAGACTGGACTTATTTATATGTGATTGTGAAAAGGTCTTCACCTAAAGCTCTGTGACAGTTTGTGAGTAAATATTTCATCTGTCCAATCGAAAACACAGCAACATGTAAATTATAAACTCAAAGCAGTAAGAAAGCGTTTATTGGGCCTAGAATTTATCCGTAAAGAAGTAAAACAGAAAGATGCTAAAGCTAATTAGCTCATCGTTTAGTCTGCGCTCCAATTTTTGGACACAATTTTTCAATTCATCCCTTTAAGTTTGAAAATATTTACGGTGTATATTTCAGAGGGGGTTGTTTTATCTGCCTGCAAGCTATTAGCAACCCCCACAAGCTAGCTAGATCAGCCATGCCACAGTAAATTTGATCATACAAACAGTAAGGGTTTGACAACAGTCATTGTGGAATACGTTGAAATAAAAGCCACTAGAGCAGATTCCTTTTCAGCTAATTCACACATCAAACTGTGTAAGTCAGTTTGTAAAAACAAGCTAAATTGAGCACAAAAAGCAGGCTGTCTGAAGAGGTGTGGTTGTGTCACTGATGCAGCAGTGACATTTATGGGCATGTGTGTCACCACCAGAGTGACGCACACAGACAGAATGTTTACCTCTAATTACAAGCTGAAGAAGCTCAGTATGTACAGTGATGCCTGCAGCAGTGTGCTATACTTCTCTACTTAGCAGCAACATCAATGTATCAATGCGACAAGTTATGAAACATTCATCAGAAAGACATGTGGTGCCATCTTTGTGACATGATAATAAGACATGAGAACTGAACTATAGTCAAATTTTGAGATGACGACAACATTTTCTGTCAATCTTATATTTGGGTTTTACCCTTAACCCTAGTAGGCATTAAAGCGCTGAATTAAATTATGTTTTGCTTTGATAGTTGGATCCATCCATCCCTTCATACATCCACCACCACCACTTTTCTAAGGTTAGGTTGTGCAGCTAACAGATTCAAAAGGAAAACCTCAGACATTCCTCTTTCTGCCTCAAAGTCTCCACCCACTGGCAACCAGAAGGCATCCTAGTCAGCTGCTCGAACCACCTCAGGTGAGTCCTTATGATGAGGAGGAGCAGTGGCTCTACTCCGAGCTTTGACCTAATCTCTAAAGATGACCCTATGAAGGAAGCTCAATTCAGAGGGAGGATTATCCAAATCTTTCAACTACAGGTATAGGTGATAAGTTGGAACATAGTTGAATCAGTAAATCAATTCTTCACCATGACAGAACAGAGCAACACCCTCATAACTGAAGAGGAAACCCCAATCAGTCTGTCCATATTTTGATCATCCTACCATCAACCCTGAGCATAGAAACAAACTCCACTGCTTGAGGCAGACTCGCTCCTAAAGCTGCATTGTGTAGTCTTCAAACATGCTAGGTATAGCTAGCTGTTTTACACAAACATGTCTCAGAGCTCTCACCCTCCCGTCGGGTATAAACACCAATTCATCCTCCACGAGAAGCAAGAACGCTGGGGGAGCTCCGAGAACAAGAAAAAGTTTGTTTCGGCAGAGATCATTCACACTCCCCGAGAACTCAGCTGAACTCCTTCAGCGATGTGTCAAACAGGTGTGTGTGTGTGTGGAGGGGAGGGTGTGTGTGTGTGTCCTGACACGGACCCAGACCAGCGTAGACCTGAGGAGGCATTCGGGTCTGGATTGACCGGTGCAAACTCTCACGGCCTACACTGGTCCGCCGCTGGTTCGGGACCAGCGCGGGCCACGAGGGTTTGAAGTGGTCGATCCAGACCTGTATGCCTCCTCAGGTCCATCGCGCTGGTCCGTCTGCACAAAGCAGCACAGCAGGCGCCGGAGAAAAAGTTACATCAAGTATAACGTCAACGGCTACACGCACTAACCACGCTCATTCTCCCTTCCTGACCAATCACAGCAGTTGTTCTCGGACGTCCTGCAGAAAAAAGTCCGGCTCAGCTGATTTGCACAAGAACAATCTATTAGCGCTGCTGAGCTGGGCCTCCAAGAACAAAATGACGTCATTTATGTTCTTGCTGGCCCCCAACAAAGTTCTTTCTTCTCGTGGAGTAGACTTGGCCTCAATCCTTATGCCGCGCCTCCCCCGGACATGGGACAGCGCATTGTCACAGTAACATAAGAATGCAAAACACCAGCGGTTGAAACGCTATGCTAACGTTCACCCAGGTTTTTCCTCTTTCTATGTCCAAACGTTTTTTTGTTTTCTGCTAGCTGAAAAGGTGTTTTTCTTTTTGGAACTGGTATTTTTTTCCTAAAATTGAAGCGCTAACAGCCGACTGTTTCTGTCCTTCTCTCACTTCTGGGATGTTCTGCTGAAAAATGCTCCAGCACGCATTAATGGAGGATCCAAACAGTGCGGCGCTTTGGGGAGACAGACAGCCGGGTTGTCCAATAGTTGCTTTCGGTCCAAACCGTATGATTGGCTGAGGTTTTTTGAGAACTACGTGACAATCACCTCATTAAATGTTTTTGTTTTTTTAATCTCCATAATATATTTATAGCTATATTATGTTAGAACATTGTTAAGAGGCATGAAAAAAAACGTTTTAAACTACATTGTTTACCAAATTCCCTATTGTACCTTTAACCAGAAAGAGCATTCTACAGAACCATGGTCTCTGACTTTGATGTTTAATTCTTTTTTGTCAAGTAAACCCCCAAGTTAATATCCTAGATCAAGCCATCTGTCTTGAATCTGATTATGTCAGCAAAACCTTACGTGGCCTTTATAAGGATGAGCTGCGTTCAGCCGACACATCCTGCTCTGCCCTTCTCTGTTTCCTGCAGAGAGCTGATGCCAGATGAAAATGAAGTACTGGACATGATACTATAGACTCAGGTGGTGAGTACTTCCTGTATGTATCATCACAGACCCAACTAAACCAGGACTGTTCACCACTGACCTTGATCCTTTATCTGAATCTATACGGAGCCAACAGGAACCAGACATTCAAACCTTCACTGCAGAGGAAAGTGCTCACCAGATACACAACAATAGTGAAATGAATTTGTTCCACGGCTCAGGTCAGAGGAGGGAACCATCATTGTGTTGCTAGATGATCTACTTTAAATTTTACACTTAATCCCCATAAAAAGGCACTTGGGACATTTGTTAAGAGGGTCAAGAGGAGTCAGAAAACTGAGTACAAGAAATTAGTTTTGCAGTTTGAAACTTTCATACATGGCAGAGTTAAACAAGAACTGTTATTTTAAAAATCCACAAAAGAAAATAAAAAGACATTTAATGATGTCATTAACCAAGCATTTAGTTTCTGGATTTTAAGGATTAAGAGAGACAATGTTGACATATTTTCCAAAAATGAAAACAGTTATCATCTAACCATCTAAGCCCTTTAATGCCTGATATTAAAAAAAGAAAGAAAAACCCTGTTTTTAGTTTCTAAAGGCTTAAGTGCTAGTCTGCTGGGAACTGAACAAAATATCATTTTCTTCATGAGAGAAGTTTCAAACTTCAAACAGCATGTTGAGAAAAAAGAAATACAACACATTTTTAAAACCTTGGAACTTTAAATCACCTAGTTCTGCTTGGTTGATTACTTTGTGTCTAAAGGAATGATTCTTTCTTAATAAAACCATTTTTGTTCTGTTCCTTTCTGTTTTTTCTCTGTGCTATTCATTCTAGGCTACTCGGCGCCACTTGACAACTTGAGTAAATTACAAGGTGATGCTGACATAACGAGCCAATTTAGCTGCAAAGAAGACATATATAGTACCTCATACCTTCTTCAGTAGTGAAAAATGAAAGGAGATTGGCTCATTGCTGCTTGTACTGCACAGCCTTTGCCCCTAAATAAATAAGGGCAAGGCCAACATAATCTATCTCATCCTGAGCATCTACCCTCCTCCTACTCCTTTATTGAGGCTTGGCACCGGTATCGCTATCTGACTCTCACTCTCCATGACCTCACCTTGTTACTTGTGCTTTTCTGGCTTTGGAAACAGCAGAATCTTAACCTGACACGTCAAACCAAGACTTGAATTCAAAGGGAACACTGTTACACCCTTAAAAGATCATTTTGGACTGATGAAAAATGAAATACCAGTTCAAAAACACTTCCCTGAATGCCCAAGTCAATTATCTAATTAATGTAAAATAAAACCTTCTTAATTTTGGCCTTTCCCCCCCCTATAAAATGACACCAATTACAACAACTTATTCTTGGATTAGCTACATATTTTGAAGGTACAATGGCTCATGCTGAACTTTGCACCTCCTTTAATCACCTTAGTCAGAAACATGACAGTGAACGTAGTCATAGTATGAGTATTTGTGATTCAGATACACTGTCTGCTTCTTACAATTTGAACCTGCAGCCCGCTCTCCCTCTATTTACCCCAGATCTGTGACTCAATACACAAATATGTCCTGTGAGTCAAGAACAAAGAAAACATATGCATAGCAACTGTGCACTCTCCAGAGATCTTGTATTGATTAAAAGATTTACTATGACTTCAAGATAATTGTTTTGGGAAGGAGGATGTAGAAAACTCTTTCATGAACCACGTGCCAAGATATTTAGCAGTTTTTCATTGAGCTACCACAAGCACGTGGATGGCTTTGCTATCATCGTTCCATACCACCAACAACAGACCAAAATGACATAAGACCTTCATTAATTAGCAAGAAAAACACCATAAATGTCAGCTATAATTGAGAATGTTTCTGTGGTTTGGTGGAGGGGAATTACTCAGATGACAAACTGGCTAAACGATAAATCATGACCTCAGTGCCCAAATAAACCATGGCACTGAAACCGACGGTGAGTGGATTAGAAAAGCACTGGGCACCAGTCCAGAGCAGAGAGCCATTTGACAAGATAGGCCTGAACGTGTAAGCAATAATAATTCATCAAAATATCCTCGGAAATAATTACTCTCTCCCATGATCCTTGATCAGAATTATGGTTGTAGCTTCGGTGAAGTGATTAATCCAAGGAAAAAAAAGTTATTTCCAACAAGACTGGATCTTAAGCATTCAGACGCACAAGCCAAGAAACTATTAGGCCTGTCTGATTAGCAGTCTTTGGAGAATTTGCTGAAAGTACTGAAAGAAACCTTTGTTTGAGCAATTATTAGTTGGATACATTATAGTCACAGTTATTTAAACCAAAGAACAGACTGAGGAAGTCAAACTTTGTTGATATTCATGTCTCAAAAGTCAAGATTTTTTTGGAAATGTTCAGTCATTGCAGCTAATAGCAGTAAAGGATTACTTGCTTTACTGGGAGTATTTGTTTACCAATAGAGTATTAAAGGTTTAACCTAAAACTTTTGATTTATAACAAATAAACAGAAGTAGCAACAACATTACTAGTATTGTGCTTCTGCTCAACAATCACTCACATGATTTCAAACAGCATAATAATAGAGCATGTATTGTATTGCATTACATGACAGTTCTGGAGACCAAGGGTTCTTTCACACTGGGACTCTGACTGCTTATGTAACCCCTTAGTTTGGTTTGGTTACCTTTTACATTACTCTTTTGAAAGCAGACCAAACCACCAGGTCAATGTCACACGGTTACAACAGGAGCACATTAAGCTGAGGCCTGAAAAGAGTCCTGATCATGAAATTAAAACGCACAATGAAAAGAAGAAAATCCAGCTCATCAATTGGCCAGGACTGACAATGGAAAACAATCTGCTGTAGCTAGCTTGTTTACAACAAAACAAAAAATGATCTATAGTGCTCTGATCAGATAGTTCCTGCACCTCCTCACCAGAATGGAGGTGGAATAGTGCTTCTCTGGACTCACGCTGTCAGCAGTGATGGAAGCAGACAGTTATTAAAGGGGTGACCAGACTGAGACCACAGGGTTGGCACAGGCTCGTTAGGTCCTTCACTCAAAGTATGTTCATCACAACAACTTCTTCTTGTGTACTTGGGTTGGTGGATGCCATTCAAGCTGGGTGTACTACCACCCCCATCTGTTTTGGTGGAGAACTACTTGTTGGAGGTGCACTCCTTATTTAGCTCCCTGTGGGAATGCTTGCATACAGAAATGGTTCTGGTGGGGGGAGCCAGAGGGGCTGTCAGTTCTTTTTTCCCTCTCATTGGATTGCTGGATAATTTGTTAGCTTTCACACTGCCACCAAACTGCACCAGGTTCATTCTCAGGTGGACCAGAGTTCACTTGTTTGTTAAGAACCAGAGTCCAGATAACCTGCACAAATGAAGCAGACTGCCCAAAGAAATGAACTCTGGTCCGTCTAAAGTGGACCATACAGCGTTCCTAACACCAATATACCTCTGTGCAAAATCAAAAAGTACTTTAAGCTAGTATCTGACTTGGCTGCAACCTTGATGACAAATTGTGGACGTGTAGAAGTTTTTAGTTTATTGTTACTGTTTGATATTTTTTCTCAGTTATCTGACTATGCTATATTTTATGTCTCCGTAAAGGTTTTTGTTGTCATGTAAAGTGATTTGTGGTTCCTACCTTGAAAGGCGCTATATAAATAAAGTTTTACTTACTTACTTACGTCATTCAGATATATATATATATATATATATATATATATATATATATATATATATATATATATATATATATATATATATATATATATATATATATATATATATATATATATATATACATATATATATATATATTTGCAAGGCTTCTGTTTCCTCGTGTGAGTTGCAGGTTGCACTCATGTTGTTTACATTTTGAACATGCTGAAAAAATTAGAAAAGCTCTCAAAATTAATCACAGTGTTTGTACATGCCTGGAACTCAATCTGTGTTATTTCAACAAAACAATTTGGAGATGCACATATTGGATGTCTCCAGCCAGTCGCCCACAGACACAGCTCAGTGAGATACTGGTACCATAAAACGAAATGTTGACTGTTTTGGAATTTTGGGCTCAAAACCAAATTTTGTAAAAGGATGATGGTCAGGAGCTCAAAAAGAAAACAAGCGACCTCTCTATGGATTAGTTTGCAGGATCAGTAAAGACGTTTGACCATCAATCTGAGCCGTTCACCAACAGAAAATCATTCTGAGAGAGCTGACCTAGAAGCAAAGATTTATAGTAACTTTCTGGATGAAAATGTATTTACTTTAAAGAATGTAATTAAAACAGCTCTCTCTTTGACTCAGCTGAGATGTGAACAGTTGAGTGAACACTTACGCAGACTGCCCCGGTGGTCTGGTGGTCATAGGTCGCGGGGTCTGGACCTTAGTGGTGTCACTGGAGGGGCGTTTCTGCTGTTGGTCTTTGTGAAAAGGGTTGGTGCCAGGCTCGATGCGTCTCAGAGTACCTCGCTCGTGGATGTACACCTGTTCTGGGGCCACCTCCTCACAGCGGGGCCCCTGGAAGCCTGAGCGACACACGCAGGTATGCGGTCTGCTGCAGGAGCCGCGGTTCTGGCAGGGCGGTTGGCAGTCAGCTGAGGAGAAAACGCAGAGGGAGATCAGGATTTCATTAGGTCACATTAGAGCACAGCCCCCCACCCCCCTCATACAAAGGAGCAAACAGCTTTTCCTGATCTCAACTTTGAGGTTTGCTCTGAATTGAATCAGTCAAGAGGTCATTAGTTTCATTTCTTAACCATGTTGCTACTTTTCATTCAACAGGGAACCTGGGGGTGCTTTCAGGTTCAATTACGTCTGAGGTTTTAACTGCCCTGTTCAGCCTAAATATAATCACTTACATTAAGTCTCTATATCTAATTTCTGCTTGAGGTAAACATTGGCATTTCTATGCAGTTAGTTGTGCTACTCATCAAAAATCCAGTGTGTATTTTTGCAGCTTAAAAGAGCCATAAAAGTAAGAAGTCATAAAAAAAAGAGAAAATAAGAAAAACTGGAAGCAGACTGAGAATATCCAGCAGTTAATCACAGAGACGGCATGTAGCGCTGTATCCTTTATTTGAGAAACAAACTGAAATAGATGAAGCTTAAGCTCCTCAGCAGCCAAATGTCTTGGAATCATGTTTGATTTACCCTCCTGGTGTTTTTCTGCAACACATTGAGCTGGCGATTTACCGAGCTTAAAACCTAAATGTGCACCTAAAGTCCAAGACGGACCACCTGCAAGGCGTCTCTGCTTAATGGACCTCCGACGGTGCCAGTGATTAGAACATGAATGTGTGCATAATATTTCCAGCAAGGGGAATTAATCTGTGTCGTTCTCCTAGAACCTGCCTCACAAACCTTCCATCACACTCCAGTTCCTTCAAATGCAAAAAGACACCGTGGCATGCAATTTAAAACGATCAAGCTGTTCCTGTGACACAAATGAATGTAGCGGACAGAACTTGAGGATTTATGACACCGTCCTCAAACAGTAGATTAGGCCACTGGTCTGTGGTGGCTAAAGCAAACAGTGGTGCTCTGTCAACAGCTATGGAATGCTATTGACACAGATGCTGTGAACACTGACAGATCGCAGGCAGGAACGCCGCCACAGCTCGTGTTGGCAGTCAGAAAGAACCCCAGCGCTCTACCTGCTGCACACTTCCTGTTATTGTGACCAGACTCTGGACACACTGCTTCCTGTAATGTTCAGAAAGACCGAGGATGTTATTCTTCATCACAACAAGCTCCAAACTGACATTAGGAAGCACGATGGAGCTGCATAACAATTTATCTCCAAGAAAATGATGACGCCAAACTTATTTATTTGTGTCTAATGAGAAAACACGTACACATGAAGCAAATTTACACACTCACTGGTTTTTAAGTACACTGGGGGAAATCTACACCCTGTTTTGATGAATCATGCACATTTAGAAAGACGTGGTTGTGGATTGTATAACTTGGTATATGATTCAAATTTTCCATTATGGGATAAAACGGGGATAGCCTGAGTTCTGTTTGGCAGGAAGCGAAATACCTCATCCAGCTGAAGTACGAGCTGCCTGAGTCGAGTGCTGCTCTTCTGCAGAGTCTGCTCATGCTCAGGTCGAGGACGTGGTGTTGGATCCAACAGGTCACAGAGTCCAGCGGCTTCATGTTGAAAGGGGACAACTCGGTAATGTGTGAAAATAAGCTCCACTAATAAAACTGTCAAAACTGAAACCAAGCAGGGAAGCAGAGCAGATCTGGCTCACGACGGCGTGTTTAATGACCCGTTTTGAGCCGTGAGGCTCAGAATGGACGGCAGACAAACCTGTCGCCTGTGCCGATAACAGAGTGGACAGGTCAGTGACTCGGGACCTGACGTTTGCCCCACATGAAGCCCTGGATAACAGTGTCACGGCCTCTCGGTGTTGTCTCTGGGCCCTGCCTCTGGGCTGTTGAACACATTGTCACAGTAATTGCTGTCGTGCAGATTTGTCTTGCACATCATTAAAACTAATTGCCTCGCATTCCATCCATTTCAGAAATATGTGCAGCAATTATTACTTTGCGAGAGTAATAATAAAATGAGAATCCATCGGAAATAAAAGAGGAGAAATGGCAAACATTCCTGGCATTGCCACTTCAGCCTTAATTATGACTGAGCCAGACTGGCCAAGTGTTTGGGCAGCGAGTCCACATCCAGTCATCTGAACAGAGGAGACGGGGAGACTGAAGCTTTCCACACAAAAATGCTGACGCAGGCACGTTAAATGGGAAAAGCGTAATCTTCAGGGTTCTCTAGAATATTTATTACTTCTGAAAACCTCAGATTTAAAGTTGTGTTTAACTATATTAACATGTCCGTGTGGTGTTTTATAAATGTGGTAATTAGCATGAACAGGGCTATCAAAGCTGAGTATTTCCACTTCAGGACCAACAGATTAGAACACAATCCAGAGTCGACGTCTTAAGGACACTGCAGATTGTGTCAGCAGGTGGAAGAGTGTTGTTCATTTGAGGTGATTATGACGAGTTTAAATTATGAGGCAAAATTTATTTTATCATATACCACCATTAACCTATTAAGGACAGGAATCAAAAATATATTTATGTATTCTGACATGTGCAAACCTTAAAAAATGAACCTAATTCTCTTCTTGACACCAGTCACATGAATACATCAGGGACAGACAGCTGCAACAGAAGCCTGGATGTCCATACATGTGGTTAAGCTTTACGGTGCAGCACAGAAAATAATGGAGGCTTATTTTTTGATGCACATCATATGCTAATGATGTGTTTTACCCTCATTCTGCCATATTTACTTACTCTGATTTTTAGAGACATCACAACAAGATGTTTGTGAGTTTAGCATCAGAACATGCAGCAATTTCTGACATTTTTAACATTATGACTTTTAAATATACTTCAGGAGTAAACACTTACATCACCTAACATTCAATCAATAATAATAATGTATAGTATATCAGCATATCTGATTGCCTACAGGGCAATATCCTAATTTTATTAGCAAATTTTTAATACATAAACTTCCACAAAACGATGTGGAATGGTTAATCGCTACAAAGTCCTGAAAGGAACGGCTCCCATACTTGAATCCTCTTGCTAAGGCTTACGTCATGACTCCGGTCATCAAAGGATCATCAGCTAGCAGAGCCTACACCACGCTGGGACAGTCCAGACTCTTCTCATGTGTCGTTCCACGATGGTGGAATGACCTACCAGAGCACCAGAGACACTCCTGAAAACCAACCCAGCCTTTTAGAGAACCTCTTCTAGACTAGCTCCTACCTTCCCTACTCCTCTGTACTCCCTTCATGCACTTCACTCTCTGTTCTTTTTCCCTCTCAGTCACCTTAGAGACTAGTGTTTGACCATCTAAGTAGTTTGTTTAGGGTTAATGTCAGGGTCAGTAGTCTGTTAGCCTCGAGGTAACATCTTGGTTACAATATCATTTGTAAGTCCCTTTGGATAAAAGTGTCTACTAAATACATAAACATAGAATTAGCTGACCAATCAGAATATTCAGGACTGCTCATAAAGGAGCTGGCCTAGTTTGTGTTTTTGCAGAAATACCTAAATGTGCTAAGGGAGACTGGAAGCTTAAGGGTTTTCTTTCTGGCTGCACAAATCAGGCACAGATAATACATGATTAATGTGTTTGCTCACATATAAAAGAATGGGGAGGCTTGTAAGAACTTTTTGTGAAATATTGGGTAAAAATTCAGCATACAAATATTTTTATTTCTGGACAAAAACGTGGAGCTGAAAAGTTTTTTTGGACAATAACACACACCTATAAGCTCTCATAAAGATTTATGATATAGTAAGTATTTCAAGGAGACCACCAGTAAACTGAATAGAAGAAGTGATGTGGAGCCGTGTTTCAACAGGGGCCTCACGCTCAGAGACTGAGCCCCGTTCACAGCCAGCGCTGGTTCCAGTCCAGACTGCCTCCCTCTTCCCTACTGTCAAATTAAAGTGCCCAAAAGAGTGAATCCAGCAAATAACACTATAATGTCTTAAAGGGAAAATTAATTAGTGAAGTGGATGGGTTTAATAAGGGAGGGTGTTGAAGCCTGAGATATTCTGGAGGCACCGCCTGGAAGTCGTCACTTTAGGGCACTTCTACACTGGCTTCACTTTGGATAACAAGTCTTTTATCTTTGAGTCTGTTTGCATCAAGGGGTGGAGTGAGAGGGAGAAAATCTGCATATTTATAGATCCACGAAACGTGTAGTCAACATTGAGGAGCAGATACAAATTTTTGGGATATATTTTTGAACATGGAAAAAAAAAAGAAAAAATCTTAAAACATGAAGAGATTCGATTAAAGTGATTTAAATACGGGTCAGTCATTCACAAGAGAAGTACCTTTTGACTCCAGAAAAACACACCGTCATAAAGGTTTACTGAAAAAGTTACTTCCTCAGGATACCCAACACCTTTAGTTAACTCAAATATCCATGTAATGTTAGGTAAAACATTCTATTTTAATATATTATAAATAAATGTTGTCATAAATCATCTAATTTGGCCTATAGGTGATGACTTGATCATTATTTATCAAATAATTCCAGGGAATTTATTGGGGCCAAAATTGTCCAGAATTCCTCCAGTGGGTTTAAAGTTGTGTGTTATTATGAGCTTAAGTTTGTGTATTTAATTAAGATAGTCATTCTTGTCCCCCTTCCACGGGACTCTAATTTCATACTCATGCTCGTTTCCACTCCATTACAATCCACCTGAGATTTGTTTTCCCCTCTCGCCGACTCGAGGTAACACAACCCGTTAAATCTTTACAGTCCCTCCATTGAGCAGGGGGGCAATCTGAAACCAAAATCAGACATAATTCAAACATGTTGAGAAATCTCCTCACTCTGAAAGAGTCAACAGAGCTCCGAAATGAAATCTGGCATTTCTGAAAATAATACTGATAATAAATTTGCAATAATCTTGTTATGGACGCTGCATAAACCGAGAGATTTAGACACTAGAAGCTGCTGTAGAGATTAGAATTTGGTAGAAATCATAAAAGTCAGCTTGTGATTGCCATTCAAGTGATTAATAACATGCATTTGTGTGCACAAATCTAGATGCAAGATTTGCGATGATACTAAGCTGAAGTCTGAAGAACGCTGTCGAAAATGTGCACAAATTGGTGCAGAACATCAACAGAGAAGAGTAAAACTTTTACGACTGAATCCTCCGTCTGGCGGCCCTCCTGTGACGGCAGCAGGAGCCTGTTTTTAGGGGTCACCAAAGAACCTGACAGACCTCATGAAGGAGGTCAAGTGTTCAAGACTGTGGGAGGCAAAGTGGGGAGACGAGGTTAAAAATTCCCCTCTCATCCATTCTCACTGTCCACTCAGGAAGTAAGAATTGGTCTATTGAGCAGTTAATACAATTGCCCCTCAATGCTAATCATTTTAAGTGGGTGTAAATCTCTTTGCAACATGTGATTTCCACATGCCAGCCGGTGCAATTGCTATCATTTAAAACAATATCTTTACTGTCTGCAGCTCTGAAAACAAAATTCACTATTTTTATATTCCAAACCATAAAGCAAAGAGCCTACTGACTGATCCCCTATTTGCTCTTTGTGGGAAGTCTTAGTGTAATATTTCACTAAATGAAAGTGTCTCTGTCGCACATTTTTCAATTACCCGCCGTTAGAGCTCGTATTCTCTAGTTTCATCAGTAATCTGTGTGTGAATTTTGATAACCCACATCTGACCCCTGACACACTGAACATTACCTTTAGGTATTTTGTACTGTGCCGGCACAAATCCCCACAAACTCCAACATTCGGCCTCTAATGGGCCACATGCTGGTGGAGGATTTCTGGATCTGGGGGAGTGCGCCGACAAACTTGTAAAGCTGACTTTGAGAGACGTGGTGTTTCACCAAAAACCCACAAATCCCATCCTCCGGGGGGGGGGGGCGGTTTACATCCCAACAACTTCCATATGGTCTTAAAGCAGAAGGGAGCTATGATATATGGTTGGCTGCAAAACTACCCTAACAGCACAGTTGTGTGCTAAAGGAGGAGAAAGATGTTTGCCGTTAATGTTCTGTAAGTGTCAATCAAGCTTCAGCTTCCCTCTGAGCGGTCTGCTTCTGGGCTGCAAAAATGTTAATCAAGTCAAATTTAGAGTTTAAAAAAAAATATTTTCCTAAATAAAAGACTCTAGATTTTTAAAAAGTCTAACGTGTCTGGGTCTAGATGTCAACACAATAATTAGAAGAGTATGCGAAGCGGGACCTCAGCACAGAACTCAATAGTAACCTATAAACAGACACAGCAGCTGGAGCGGAGAAAGCAGCACTCCTGGTTTGAGGAGACACCCTGAGAACGAGCTGTCCAGCGTCGGTGTTAATGACAGGGTTTGAGACCAAAGAGTGTGTATTGATTACAGGATCTGTCTAATGGGCTATAACTCTCTGCAGGGCCACTAAAGGAGTGTCATGGCCCCAAACTGTAAACTGTGCAGCCCCTACAAATCTGCACAGGACATTTAAAAGCCAGGGAGGACTCAGCGACTGTCTGTGCTGCAGTCACTTCAGCCCCAGCTCACTGACCTCACCAGAAACAACATCATCTTCAAAACCTCCTTCTGTTCTTGTAAAATTCAGAGTGCTGCTATGTTGATTGAGTAACAACTTTTTACATTTTGTTTAAAGATTCATTTGAAGATTTTGAAATATTTTCCTCCTCTTTAAAAGATTTTTTTAAAATAAATATTTTAAAATGTGTTATTTGTACATTTTTGACAGAAATGTGCAAAAAAAATCCACTTTTTGCACATTTCACAGCAATTTACGTACATGCAAAATGTAATGTCTCCTTTGTTGTTTTTGTAGAACCGAATTTAAAAAGACAAAAAATATATATTTAAAATAAGAAAGAAAAACTAAAGGTTTACTGAACTAAAGGAGCTATAAGATGGTGAACCTAAACATTTGGGTGTTATTGAGGTCAGAAAACGTTCACACATGTTTCGTCCCTGATAAGTCTCCAGCTGCCTCACACATGTAACAGTAAAATGTGGGCATTAACCCTTAAACAGCAGGATGCAGACAGATAAAAGAGCAGGTCAAAATCCAAGCAAAGTGTTTATAATTGAATAAACTGTCCAGTTTAGTTTCAGATTTGTCACCATGTCCTGTTTTTCAACCTTTATGTGATGTAAAATATATTTATAATCTAACTGGGTGTGAGCATCAGTCTATTGGATTAGCCCACACATGTATTCACATTCAGCGCATGCAGTAAATGCATGGACTTGGGGTATAAAGCTGACATTGCTATGCTGAGACTGTGCATTAATATTGCAATGACTATCCTGTGCAACTCTACAAATTAAATGAAGAAGTTACTCATATATCAGGGTATATGCAGGAATCTTGAACTTAAATTCAAGACTTTTTCAAGACTTTCTCAAGACCGTCACAATATTTTTTAATACCTCACCTCCATTCTGGTTATGCAGCAGTGTTCACAGAGATTCTCTTCCGTCTTAACATTTCGGTGCGTTCGTAATACTCGCCAGGAACACCAGAGCGTACATTGTGCTTTTGAACGTCTGCACCGCCCGCCCTGGTGCTCTGAGAGAAGGATTACTAACGCACCCTTTGTTTCCCGTTCTTTTTTTAAATAAAAATGACTAAATTCACACACGTTTACGATGTTTTTGGGACGCAGACTGTTGGACATCAAATTCAGATTTTTTTCGTTCCAAAATGTAAGACTTTATAAAGCCGTGATAAGACTTTTTAATACTTTATAAAGGTCTTGAATTTCCCAAAATTGATTTATCACCTTTTAATACTTTTCAAGACGCCGCGGATACCCTGTATATGATTACTACTTCCTCATTCAATCCTCCTTAGTTCCCTAATAACTGATTATTTTAGTGTTTTTCATGGTGAAGTTGTGAATTTTTACATTTGCCGTGCATATATTTACCAATCTAATGCTGATTTGCATGATTTCCATGACTCCTGCTGTGTCCATCCTGCTCCAACTACATGAATTTAAAGAAACACGCTACAAGCTGCGTCTATTTAGGAAGATGGAAAAGTTATCTTGTGATTGCAAAGGTATGCAAGAGATGGATTGACCTTTCTGCTTGAGGAATTATGTTAAGGCTGAGATGGGGCTGTGAGCAGCACAGCAGGCCAAAGAAAACTGGAAGGTAATCAAAAAGAAACTCCTCTCTGCCGCCTTTCATTCCGTCCATCACCAACTGCTTAGGAGACAGAAAACAACTCTATTCTTCCTCGTGAAGGATGCACCTTTTATCTGAGCGATGACAGGTTTGAATGGAGGACCATGTGTGTGCTTCTTCTGGAGAGAAGAGGTCCCCGTATTGACAGTAGTTGCAGTATAAAGCCATGTGCAGCACATACTTTCAGAATCAGTATGATGTATAATGTGGTAAAGTTATTCTGATGCAAAATCCAAAAGCTTGCTCTTTAGCTCCAGTATAATGAAAGCCAGGTCCACAAAAACTTGATTATGGTTCCGTTTTTGTCATGCTTTTAGGCATTTCAACAAGCTGAGTTTGTCAAACAGTTGAGAGTTTAGAAAAAGATCTATAAAAATCAGAGCTGTATGTATTCTTTAAAATAAATTTTATTTATGTATTTTTTTTATGCATCAGTTCTATGAACATGAACCAGAGAGTATAAAATATATTATTTGAAGGAAATAAGATTCAGATGCCTAATATTTATTAGCATAATAATATATAGATAATGCTAAAGTTTATCCAAGATTTTAACACAATCCTAATTCATTTTGTGCTTCACGTGATTGAGCGTGAAGTTCAACAAAATTCTGAATCGTAGCTCATTTGTTCAACAGGACTCAGCGTACAGTATAATTAATAAAGACTCAGGGAATGGTTGGCTGGTCGCAATGTTCAAAAATAAAAAATCAGATCAAAAACAAGATAAGATTTGTGACTTGAGTCTCGTTTTGCTTCAGGTCGAAGTCACAGGCAACCAAATCCCAAACTCGTCATGTGATCACTGAGGTAAGTCTGTGGGCAGAGGTGGGATCAGAACGTGGAGGGTGATACCGTAACTCAATCATTTGGCCAGATCACCCACAGCTAATGCTGCTTTGACAGAAAGCCTTATTTAAGAGGGAATTTCTTGTAGGCAGATACAAATGAGAAAAGATGCAACGTAAATCTCCTCTTGAGCAACAAAGGTTTTAAATGTTCTTAACCAGAACTTCAAAACAGTCATCTGTCACTGATGTACAAGACCTATAATTGAGGGTTGCTGTATTTACCGTCAAACAGACCAGCAATTCAGGCTTCCACTCTAATTCCACAACTGAGTAACTTATTATTTAGTAAACAATCATTTCCAATGAAATCTGCCCAATGAGACAACATTTGCTGGTACCAGACCAACATGATGCTTTCTCCTCATTGGCAGTTACTGTTTAGGCAGCTGTACAACATTCCTCAGCTTATCATTACTGAAGTATTCAACGAGTGACCTGAGAGTTTGTCAGCTGGTGGATAAAACCAGACTGACAGAAACATCTAACAATGTTGTTTAATAGCTAGAAATGCTATAAAGGTTTTGATAAACTGATGCAATTTTTTAAAAAGGTGGATTAAATACGAGATATGACCTGATAGTTGATAGAATAATAAATACCTGACCACACTGCCATCATACTGCCTGCCGTAACACTTTCATAAATTATACAAATCTTCCAACACTTTTCTATCAAACAATTATAGCAACCTACAAATTTCCCCCAAATCTGAAAATCCATACAAGACAATCCTCCATTGTCCTCCATGTCCTCTTTGCAGATGGTTCAAGGGTTTAGGAGGCCAGGGGGTCCTTGGCTGCAGAAAAAGCTCCCAAAATGTTCAACAGGAATGCTACCTAATTTCCAGGGATGACTTACAGAGCCAGCTGTAATGTGCACATTTCTGGGTTGGAAAGTGCCACCTTAGCATGCAACATGCTGAGGCACACTGGAAAAGCATTGTGTGTATTTGCAAAGAATCCACAGGCACTAGGACAGGTGTGAGCTGGGGCTATCAAAGAGCGCCTTACACTTTCTTCCTTTTCTCTGAAGCCATGTTCAGGGTTAAAGGTCCCACATTATGCTAAATTCACTTTCTAAAGATCTTTCAACAGTCATATCTGTCCCAAAGACTGTCTGAGATCCAAAAGTGAGAAAATATTTTCACCCTTTTCACTTCCTTATTCTCATTTTTTGGAAATGTGTTTTGAGCTAAAGCTAAAACAGGTGGTTTCTAAATCTTCACCCTGCTGACGTCAAGAAGGGAGAAGACCACTCCTCCCTAGAGGACAGAGCCAATCACAAGAACCTTTGGCTACCTGAGCTTTAAAAACCACAGGAGCGTTCATCCTCCCAAACATTAGCAAACAGTCATGGTGAAGCTATGAGTAAAGCACGGCAGATGCTTTGTAGATGGTCACATCAACGAGCACAAATGTCTTTTTTACTCCTTTCATCTGAGACCCTGAAGACCCACCGACGTCTCACAAATGCACAAATGCGCAGAGAGGGCGGGGCTTAGAGAAACTCTGCTCCCCAACTGCCCCGCCCATTTGAAAGGAAAGTTTTGTTGGATGAGGGGGTGGAAGAACAACAGCTGAACTTAAAGTAAGGTTAAATTTGACCAGTGCAGAGCTTTTACATGTTATTGAGATGTAAAAGAAATGATTCAGCGTGGATAGAAAGTGCAGAATGTGGGACCTTTAAGGACAAAACAAACAGGCTTGAGTTATCAACGTGGGGTTTTGACTATTAGCTGCTCTAAACAGAGTTAAAGAGGTACTGATGTGCAGTGACCAGGACCAATGCCCTAGGCAGGGAGCTAGCTCACCTCTACAGGTTAAGTGAGGTAAGGTGCAAAAGACTGAGTTAAAGAGCGTGTGCTACATGTTCATACTTGGTGGGCGGAGCCTCCTGACAATGCAACCATCTCACTGGACTAGCAGGCAGGTTGAAAGTAACATTTTCAGGTTGGTCTTGCAAGGGTGCCGTCCCCCATAATCACATGTTGTAGCTTGATTGTACTGACAATGTTTCTCTGCCACAATATTACAAATTATACAAACACGTTCTATCACTATTTCAACCCAAGAATTCTCTTAAAAAGTCTGGAAATTAAGCATTTTGAAGTCAAGGCATCCAGTAGTGAACCTGCTAGTATGTAGACAATCAAGTTTCAAAACAGGTCTTCATCCAGTCCATGCACACAGACATATATCTTTTTATAAACATATTTCAATAGACGCGCAGGCTGCCTCCCCGAATAAAAAAACAATCCACTTCCTGTCAAGTCTTTGCTTTGAGCTAAACTCAGTCGCATAAGGAGGTATTGTTAGAAAGCCTTTTTTTAAGAAACCAAATCCAAGTCTGCAGCTGAAACTTTGAACATTAGACATTACATCAACTCCTTCAGCAGGAAGTTCCTAAAACAGCTCAGATATGTTTTCACTTTTACTCACAGCCGACGGGTTTGTTTCTTTTCTTTCCCCAACTCTAAACCTGTTTTCTCAAAATCATTTTAAAAAAGAAGCCTGGGACTGAAGTAGGGATGAAATAAGGAAGGCCTTAGCTGGTTTTCCACCACTAATACATGGGGTTTTCTAAGTCCTTGTTCCAGTCTGAAGCCTTTTTGTTGGCACCTTGCCGATCGTGGAGTTTTTTTCAGCTGACGATAACACAGCCTCCAGTCAGACCGAGTTGTAAGGGGCTCCAGATGGTTGGACGGGCCCCTGGCCCGCTCAGATTCAATGCATTAAGCTGAACCTGCTACTTTCTGGCAGATGAAATTCACTCTTTTGCTTTAGGTAACTGTGTCTCCACGTTAAATGTAATTTACACCTTTCTTAAGTGTGGTGTGTGAAAAAGTAAGCCGGGGGAAAGGAGCTCTAATAGGAAAACTGCCGGACCAGTCAGCTTGTTGTGTAATTGACCGGCAGAAATGTGTACGCAAAGTGTTTGCATGTGTGAAGGAGGGAAATAATTATCAGAGAAGGAACAGAGAAAACAGTAAACAACTTTTTTAAAAGGAAAATGAACATGTCTGGCTCCTTAGAAGATGTCATTTGCAGCAGGTTTTAGTTTACTTGTAAAATTTAAAGATAACTTTTACAAAGTTCCTATTCCAACCTGTTATTTCAGCCTTCAGGAAACGATGGCGGTCATAAATGCAGAGACTACTGTAATCGTTTGGGTTTTTTTTTTTTTTAGCTCGGTCGACATGTAAGTTAAACAGCCTGATCAACACTGTTAAGGATGACGGGAAAATATGTTAACACCTGCCTCTTTTTAATTTTGATTTTAAAGAATTACTCATTCACAGCTATTCAACCGTCAGTGTTTCTGGCAGTTAGTAAAACCAGCGATGCTGCGGTCAAATAAAAGAAAAGGCAGTTACACCTATAATTATGGGCTGGTGTCAAAAACCAGAGTCAGTTCCAGGCTGCTGGTAATTTCCAAGTGAGGATCTTACATGAGAAGAGAGAGGAAAACACAACATGATGAACGTGACCATGGGGGCAATAACCCTCAAGAAAAACTTTCATGGGGCAATTTCATTTGACAGGATAGTCATTAGAAACCATTTACTGTTATTTTTCAGCTTGTGTGCATAAGAATCTCAGCCTGTCATGGTTTAATAGCAGAGAACGAACTATTGTACTGATCCGCCTGCTGTCGTCTTCACAAACTTACACAAACAGTGCAGTTTGAACACTGGAAGAAACAATAAACATGTAAGTTAACTCCATAAAAAGAGCAGTAGTTAACTTTTCTCTTTTCGCGTGGTATTACTGCCAAGACTACTGATGATAAATTCAGTGTATGTTTCCATTTGTGCAGCAAAAACTTGGATTTGGAAAAATCTGAGAAAAAAGGAGTGAAATTTCCATAGTTTTACAGCAAACACGTTAAAACTAAACTTACAACACCAACTACAGGTTTTCTAATTCTGCTGTTGATCTCAGTTGATGGATCAGTCACATGAAGAAGTCGTGGACAGACAGCGCTGCTATTAAAGCAGAGAAGAGCTGCTACTGACGTCTGGAGGTTGTGGATTCATTGAGCATAATAATTCAGGTTTGTTGAGAACATCGATGCTTAGAAATAGAATCACATGCTGTCGTTCTGCAAACCTTACTTGAGCTGAGACTTTAGAACAGCATCACAAGATGGAAATTAAGTCATTAAAAGGGGCGCAAGTGTGCATAATTCAGAAGGAAAGACAAAAATAATAGCATGCCTACTAGATCGAGGGAGGAGTAGTGTCTTAATGTCTGAAGCTTTTTGTTATGAACTGAGAAAAGTTTTGTATCACCTGCATGTTCTTACAAAATGACATAAAGCATGCATTGGAGGCTGGGCTAGTAAGCACTTGTTGATGTAGAAAAAATATCTGATCAGTTATTGTAATAGTAGATTTTTGCGCTGTAAAGCTAGTTTAAGATGGAAGAAGGTAAAGTACTTACGTTTTATGCAGCGGTTGGTTCCTGGAGCCAACGCCCAACCAGAGCAGCACTGATGGCCTCCGCAGACATTAGGTCTAAATAAAAGGACAAAAACATGTGGTGAATTAGTTATTTTAGAGCATTTACCAGGCAAACATTAACAACTACCAGCTTATTGTGGGGCTAACTGTGATTAAAAAGGCCCTCTAACTGTTATATAACTGTTTTTAAGGTGTGTTTTAGTTTCTAATCCCTGTAATGTGGCTGGCCTGGAGAAGATCTTCTTTAAGATTATACCATAATTGCATGTTATTTGATAAATATTTCAGGGCAAGTCACAAATCTCTGTCTTAATGTGGACCAACAAACCCCCTCGTTCTGTTATGCAAGAACCCTGAGTGATTTGAGCCTTAGGGGGATTATGTGAGACACACAAAAACACCACACATCTTCTACAAATCACACAGCAAACAGGGGATGACAAGTTTTAAACTGTTCGAACGGGATTCTTTGCGTTCTTTAATCCACGCTTGTTGTCCAGGCCAATTTTGGTCATGAGGCAGATACAAAGGCACCAGACCGCAAAAGCAACTCCAGGTCTGTGCCCCCTCATCTTTTTGCGAGGTATTACAGTAAGTGGATGTCTGAGTCACGGCGATTTAAGAAGATAACTGGGATTGACTCATTGACCTCGGTTGGATTGCAATTATTAGACCCAGCAAGTGTTACTGAGGCGTCACAAGGATAACATCCAGTCATTTGGGCCCTCTGGCAAGCTTACTGTTGTCATAAATCAGGCACATCAGGCCAGGCCCGTGCCAAAGACCTCAGTCAACACGTACAAATTCCATCAAGGGATTTATGTCTGCAATGGAGACGCTAATACAACATGACTCTCATGCTCCAGGTAAAAAATACATGCACGCACAATTAGCCCCTTTTTCATACTCTTGTATATTTTGATGTGAGGGGAAATTCTTTTCACCACCGAGCTATCAGCGTTAACCAAAGATCTGACAGGTCGACTAAAAACAGAGAGGGAGTCACACTGAGTCAACTCAGATGTAAAGAAGGGTTAAATAAGCACCGCCAGGGCCGGGGATACGGTAAAGAGGAGAAGCTGAGTGGGAATTCCAAGAGGAAATGTGTCATACATTCACTTTCACTAACAAGTAGCAGGTGATTTGTCTGAAACGCGTGAAAGAAAATCAGCAGGCAGACTGCTAATGTTCCTGTAGATTTATGAAACACTTATTTTTACAGTTCCTCAGAAGTAAAAGAACCCTTTTCATTCATGGTTTTTTTGTTCTTGTTGTTTTAAGCAAAGCTTTTGCTGCATGCTGCAATAAATGAGGTGGATCTATTGAGCACACCTATTTCTACGCAAAGTGCTTCAAATGGACAGCAGACAACAGTTCTCTTCTCTTGATTTGTTTTCAGCACAAACATCATAACAAAGAATTAAGTCTGTGAATTTCTATTTTAAATTTGATTTCAGCTCCCAAAAAAGTAAAAAAAAATATTTTATTTCACTATAACATTCATAATTGAATTCTCTGTCAATTCTACTGATGTGTTTTCACATGGAAAGGTTCACTGAAAATGAGGCTAAAGCTAGCTTGCTACCTCTCTATAGCGCACCAATAAAACTTACTGAGAAGTAGCTTTTCCTAGTCAGATATTGTGTGGATATTGTTCTGCTTTAACTTTGTGTTTAATGTTAAACGTGTTGGATGCTGGAAGCCTGCAGCAGACCTCTTCACCTCTCCTCCTGTCTCTGCCCTGTTCTATTCATTCTATTTATCCATTCATACACACAGAGGCCACAGTGGCATATGGTCCCTCCTTCATTGTGAACGTTATTTTACAAACTAGAAAAGCCTGAATTTCAATGTCTTTGTTTAGGGTTAAATTTGGACTACATCAGACAGGACAAGAAAACTGGACTGTCCAAACAAGTTAAGCAAAGCGCAATTATCAGCATCATTATCTGGGTTAATTAACTTATCTGAATAGCCATAAAACAAGTGTCTCTGGAGGTCAACTGTTTGTGGGGCGTTGTAAATGGAGGAGCTCCTTGGTTTGTTCTGGTCTTTCTGTTTTGACCTGATTCTGTTCCTGCTTCACCTTCACTGGCCTAGCTGCAGCTCTGTGCCTGTAGTAGGCTTGGGCGGGATCCAAATTCTGATACTGTCAAACTTCCTCCATATATGTACGGTATTGCCAGTTGGGCTGGGACCATAATTTGGCCTGGGCATTTTCGGTCATGGTTTTTAAACACCGGCTGTATACGGTATTACATAACACCACCCAATAGCCTGTAGTCATGCGGTACCATGTTGACGATACATTCAAGCTCTGAAAGAATACAAACCACCCTCTTTGCAACACCACAAGATAAATGACAATTAAAATGATAGAGGTTCAAATTTTGTCACCCAGTATATTTTGTTATATTGCACAGCCTGTCATTATTTTCTGTTAAAGGCTACTTCACACCGGGTGCTGCAGCGGTGCGGTCGAGGTGCGGTCTCCGCAAAGACGAATAAACATTGAGTCCAATCAGAGTTTGCACACTGGCTATGGTGCATTTGCGGTGCCGTTGCGGAGCAAAGTCAACTTTCCGCCACAAGTGGATTTTCATCAGGTTAAAGAAATTAAATGAGCCAGACAGGAAGTGAGACGCTAGCCGTCGAGGTGCATCTGGTATTTTTAAAAATAAAGCCCATGTTTAATTTTTCCTGCATTCTTTTCTTTTATTAATGACAGGGATATAATTTCACTTTGTATGAGAGTTTGTTTGGTGTGGGGTGAATTCTTGTGTTGGTGTGAAGTCTATGTAAGACCCTCACATACTCCATGGTACAGCATCGAGGGATATTTTTCCACACAGTTCCATTTCCAAGTATAAACCCTATTAAAAAACCAAAAACAAATTACCCATATTTTTATGAGCAAAATCTCCATTTGAAGATTCAGGCTCCCGTAGCTCCTCTCTGCTTTTAGAGCAGTCCACAAATGTAAACATTTCTAACTAGAAGAAGTTTATATTATCTGAATGCAAAAAATATTAATTTAATATATTTCTTACCCTAAATAGACCTGTGCATTTTTAATGTTAGCCTATAATGATAAAAAGTCATGTTGGTCCCATCATGTGCTCATAAGTTTTAATCACCACTAAACAGCTCAACTCTGCCACCTGCTGATGTAAATGTGTAACTGTAGCCTCTTTAAAATATGAACTCTGAAAAATGTTTTCTGCAACTCAGAAATGATGTTTAATAATTTAGACTTTGGAACAAAAACAATTATTTTTTTCATAACTGAGCAGCTCTTTAGTGCTCCTCTTACATTACATTAACGTGGACAACAGTTGATTTTTTTTTCTGTTTAAATTTTTTAAAACCCTTCATAAATTAGCCAGATAATCAATTTCCTCAAGGCAAAGAGCTCTGATCAGGCTGGTCCTATTTGGCCCTCAGAACAAAACTCCCAGCATACATCAGTGTATTTCATTTTTAGCTGCCCTAAAACTACATCTCTGGATGACAATTTAATAGTATATACAGAGTACCCTGCGGCTCTTCGTTACATCATCTGCTGGTTTTTCCTTACAGGAAGAAAGATTGCGCTAAAGTGGGCCACCGCCACATTACAGTAAACCACATGGACTCATGTTGGCTGCAGTAAAATGGGTCACACAAATTCCTCCAGAGCTGCCGCTGCTGGAGTGAGCAGGACGCACAGAAAGGTTTGACAAAAGGAAAGTAAAACATTTAGTTTCACTCATGGAGCAGCTGGCTGCCGCTCTTACCCAGCAAGCCTCCTTGCGCCCGCAGAGCTGGGCTTGCTGCTCTGCCTGCGGTTCGCTCTTTGCTGCTGGTTCACCGGGTGTCTGGCGGCGCGCTGCGCACCATCCTGCGGCGCAGAGAGGAGGTCTGCCCCGGAGGAGCCAGCTCTGGATGCTCCTCTGGGAACCCTGGCTCCAGAAACCTCACCGGATGTTTTATAGGACGCATCGCTCCGTGATCTGCTGCTCTCCTGAGACCAGTCCACCTGGCCAGCCCCGGTACCCTCCGTCCTCCCACCTGCTGCCTCCTCGTTGCTGTGACCGAGCCGGAGCGTCACGGTTAAAACCATCAAAACAGCAAATCCCCTTCCGTTCATTTTTAAAGTTTTGAAAACTAGCGCGTAAAAATATGAGCAAATTCAAAATTGTAGATTATAACAAAACAAAACAAAAAAGCGACTTGTTGATACACAAAAAAATACAAGTCAAACCGGCAGCATCCTCTCCCAGCAGTGAAAGCCGCCCGGACACCTTCTCATTATGCCCAGGTAGGACGCATGGCTTCAGGGTCTCCAATCAGCACCTAAACACAGTCCAACGGAAAGGAAATCAAAATTCAAATAAACTTTTCTTCTTCCAGCGCAAGAAAAAATAAGTTATTTTAGGCAAACATCATTCCATCTGCTTTAGTTTATGAAGTGGCGCAAAGAGAGCGGCTGCTGAAGCTGTGCTCCAAGTGAGAGTTTGAACCATGCTCCCATGAATATCACCACCTCCTTGGATCTGAAGTCACTGGGATTTTTTTTTTTGTGTGTGTGTGTGCAGGGATTGCATGCGCTTCGCAAGAAGTAACACCCCCTTGTGTTGCTTCCACACACAGGTCCATGTGGCCACACGCACGTCCCCTGCCAAGTTACATGCTCTCTTTTTTTAACAGCAGTTCTTTAGGAATGCAGCTGCGTTGATCATTACCGTCAGTTTCTATTTGAACTGACAAACTATTACAATGTCATAAAATTCATGATCGCCACAACTTCCAGATGTTTTCCTGTGAGAGTTTACATTTCCGATTGTTGGAGTAATGCAGCTAATTTACAAATATGCAGTGCAGCTTTTAGAGAATTCATAAAAACGAGCGTTGTTGTGCAAGCTTGCTCATAAAGTCTACTGTATTTTGGAAGCTCTCAGATCAAACTCTCTCTGAAACCTTGGAAAACTGACCACGTTATGTAACAGATCCCATTCACATCCCTTCTCATCCATGCTGCATCATCACTTTCCCTCTGGCTGTCTGGAAACAACACATTTTTCTTCTCCCATAAAATCTCAAACAAGCCAAAAGACAGTTGGCACACTCCTTTCATTTAGCCCACAAAATACATGGCTTTCTCTCTCATGAGTGTTCCCTAAGCACCATTACAGAACTGCCATCCAAAACATATCAAATGCCTTATCCAGCCCATTTATGCCCTTCCTCCATTCTAATTCATTGCAGAGAAGCTGTAAGCAGCAGAAAATACAGTTAAAGGTATATTTCATAGCATACAATAATTTTCTCAGCTCAACCATGCAGCGATCAGCAAAGGTTTACATTCATCTCATCCTCCAATGGCTGTGTGCCTGGTGTCAGCAGTGAGTGTGTAGCGGATGCTGAGTCTAACATCACTGCAGAGACAGATTTCCTTAATGATGTCGCTGCAGCTCGGGAGCAAGGTTCTCATCAGTGTCCTAATCTGTTTCATCTTGAACACCTTTCAGCAGAGACTCCTGACCCTGTTGGCCTTCAGCGGTACACCAGCCTTGGAATAACTTCTAAAATGACAGAAAGGTACAGTATATATGTGCTTCTGTGATAAAATTCACAAATATTTCATAGTTTTTTTGTTGCTTCTGTATCATTAGAAAATTATGTAAAACAATAAATCGTTATTATAATTTAATTCAACAAAAAAAAAATCAGCTTTCACCTAGTAGAGGGTGATAAAACGAGAAAGAAGGTCAAATAGAGACAAAACAGTAGAAGTTTAATGTTTAAAGGGCCAGAGATGATCAAGGTCTCAGACAGCACAACAGCCATGATGATCAAAACGGGACAACAGAGACATCAGTGTTTGTTCCGACCTTGAGACTGTAACTTTCTATCATAATAATCATTACTTGCACTAGCATCCAAAGGAACAGTTTAACAAATAGCTTCCAAGCCTGTGTGATAATGAATATTTGTCCAAGGCCAACAGCTTATCTATCTGGGCTGCAGGTTCAGTATATACATAGTTGATGGAATTCAATTTTCTTTGCTAAAGCTTTGTGTTTGTGTCATTGAAATACAGATATATCAAGAAACACTAATAAAAATAAATGTCTATTAGAGAATCAAAGGCATTTTTTAGATTTGTTTTGTTATTTGTGTAACAAAATAACTCCATCCATCCATACATTTACTTCCATTTATTTCATACCACTTAACAAAGGAGGGGGCGTTAGCAGCACTCTCTACATCCTCCTGGAGGGTTTCAAGGCATTTCCAGGTCAGAAAGGATGTAGAATTCCTCCAGCAAAATCTGGGTTTGCCCCAAGTGGGATGTGCCCAGAAAACCCTTCAGGGGGAGGCGAGAAGGCATCCTCGTCAGATGCCCAAAGCACCGTAACTTACTTTTTTTAATGTAGAGGGGCAACAGCTCCACTTCGAGCACCCCCTGTATGGAGCTCCTTACCTTATCTCTAAGGTTGAGTCTGGCCACCCAATGAAGAAAACACATTTCAAATCTCACAACCATAGGTGAGGATTAGCTCATAAACGGACCAGTAAAGAGCAAGCTTGGCCTTTTGACTCCTTCTTCCCCACAACAGATCCAAGGAACACCCTCAATACTGAAGACCAAGCCCTGATAGATGGTCAATGTCTGCCATCACTTGCTAACAAGACCACAATATAAACTGATGCCATTTACCTACATCTTTTAACAAAAAAAAAAGTAAAAATAAGTACTTTATACCAACTCATTTCTTTGTCCAGTACTTACACTGTTTACTCAGCTAGTTTCAACAGTAAAAAACTTTGATTCAGCTATAATAAAAATGGGATTTTCAACCTTAAAAACACCATGCAGCACAGCCTCAGCCTAACCCCATTAAAGCCAAAACACTAGAAACATGACATCTTTGATCCCTTAAAGCAGCTTGCTTTGCTGCCTTGCTGGAAAGGCAGGTCAGTTTTGACTCTAAACTTCTCCTTGAGGAGTGTTTTTAGCCAAAGAATGTGATTTATTTTGTGGAGGAAAACTATGTAGTTGGCTTGCTCTGATCTCACACGCAAAACAGAACCAGCTTCAGGAATTGCAATTTCACTACATCTTTAGCTGCCTTCTGCTGTACTGAGCCTACAAATATCCCACATGTCCACACTGTAATTAGGACTTTAAAAAAACCTAAAAGGTAGATCTAATTTACATTAATGAGTGGAGCTGGTCTACAATTTTAAACACACACCTTGAGAAATGCAGGAGAAACCTTTGCTAGTACTTCTGTTTAGCAACCAGTAATGATCCGTGGAGCAGCTATCCGTGTTTTGACTTTAACGCAGTCCGAGTTGATGCAGTTTGCAGCATCTGGAGGAACTCTAGAATAAATACCAGGAGGACGTCTCTGGCTATGACCAACACTTCCATACAAAGAGTCTTTTGAAAGCTTTGGCATGACAACCAAGCCACTCCTATCCTCTTACAAATGCTTCAAAAATATAATTGCATTACTCTGCTGAGTCCGCTCGTTTTCTTGCAAAGCACCGGGCCGTGTTAGTGACAATAATAAGATCCAAGTCCTGTATTTACACACTGTGACCAACTTGTAAAAGATTCGATAATGTGTAGCAGCTCCTTTGAAGCGGGATCAACCTCCGCATGCTTGTCAACATCCATTCAGTTAAGAGCAACTGTCTCATCATCTTCGAGCGGGTGAAGGGTCAGAGTTCAAGTGTACTCATTAGAAAGCCAAACAGTATCATTACACTCCGAATGTAGGGCTCCCATTATCGGTAAGAATCAAGGGTGTATTTTTAGCCCCGCCACCAGAATTTTAAGTGATCCATGTGAATCAGTCTCTGTGATGACTTTCAATGGAGCACCAACTAGGAATGTCAATCTCTTCATTACCTTTTTGCTGTTTGTATCAAAGGCCCCTAAGCTCTCCTTTCTTTTGCCCCTGGAGCCAACATAATGGTGACATTGTTCCGGCTGGGCTGGGGGAAAACGTGGAAAAGGGAATTGCTTTTGGCAGAGAAAGCCTTCATAAAGGCTGGAGTTATTTGCTTTATTAATGTGAGTTTTTTAATTAGTTTTTGTTTTCATTGACCGTGACAGCTTTTCCTGTGGAGGATTGGCCACCTGTCCAGGGTGTACCCTACCTCTCGTCTGCTGACAGCAACCCATGCAACTCAGGATGAAGCTGAAAGCAAATGAAATGAAGGAAGGAAGGAATGAATGACAGCTTTCCCTTTCATGCCTTCTCCGTGCTTTGTAACAGGTTGAGCCGTGTACGTCTAACAGGCCGTCACAAAACAAGAGGAAACGGTTTAAGATGGAGCTCTTTGGCCAGTCATTACAGGGTGTTAGCTTGCTAGAATAAAGTACTATCATCTCATTTATAGAATTAGGTCACCCGGGCACAAAAAGCTCTTCTACTTCTTGAAGACTTGGAAGGGCTGAAACTACAGTCCTGACGATCAACATGTGCTTTCTGTACAGCCACAGTGTAAATGCAAGCCATGCACAGCACTGTCACATACAGAACAAAGGAAAAATCTATCATCCTCATCTACACTTTCAAATGCTGGAGCGATCCAGAAACTTGTTAAACAGGCTTTAGCACCATTGGCAAAGATTTTGATGCATGTCATAGCACTGGCAATACGTTCTCACTGCATTACTTCACAGCTGAGTGATCAACTCTCTCCTCTGGGTGTGTGTTGTTCAGTCAAAGGCTTTTAATCTGCCTGCAAGAAGGAAAACTGGAAGATTAAGTACTCTGATTCAATTAATTATTCTTTTCTTACATTGTAAACGTTCAAAAGAGGAGAAATAGTTCAGGGTTTGACAGTTTTTTTTTCTTCGGGGCTCCTTCTGTGGGTCATTTTGCAGGCAGGTTAGCGTAGCGGTACTGTTACTGCTCGGAACTGAAAGGTGGTCCGAATCTGTTTAATCCTCTTGCAGTCTTGTAATCTCCATGGCTGAGAGACATTTAAGACATGCTGATATAAGAAGTGGGCTACTAGACCAAGGTTTAAATAAACTAGAGAGGAGGACTTATCTAGTTTAAACGGGCTCAAAGTTTTGACTCTTATGTTGCTTCTTTAGTTTGGAGAACCATGATTTAGTCTTTAAATTTTAAGAATTTTAATTTAAAATTGTCTCAACAATATTTTAAAAGGATCACACATGTCTCTGGATTAGATCCAAAGGGTGGGTCATCTTGGCACCCCAACTGAGACATAAATAACTTTTTAGAAAAACGTATAGGGCCTTTTAATCGTCAGCCAGATGTAGCCAAACGCATTCTGAGTCAAATCCGTCACAGCGTAAGTCACGCTGAATAACAACAGCTTGGCGTGACCTCCCTGACACACATTTTTGTAAATTCTGAGTATTTAGATCACAAAATAAAAGACAGAGGGGGGGAGTTATTGTGTGTGATCAATCAATCTAGCTTTTCAGACTGAGCTTTCTTCGCTTTTCTCCATAATTTCTCTCCTCCCTTTCAATTTTTCTGTCCTCTCACCCTGAAATCAGCATCTGGCCCAAACCCCTCCTGGGGGCTCTGCTCCTCCCCTTCCTCTAGGCTGTGACCTGGCCATAAGGCACTCACTGGACCTGCTCTGCTTCTATTCGCTCTGACCGGCGTGATAAATGGCAGTGAGCCTCACAGCTTCAGTCTCCATTCACTTTACTTCATACCAACCCACCGTGGAAAATTAAGGTAGAGGATTTTCCACATTAGGAGCTTTACCATGAGGAGAGACATGAATATTTACTATAATTACCATTCAGTCCTCCTCAAATCACCCCAGCCAACCAAACTGTTTAGCACACAACTCCCCAAAATGGATCTTTCTTTTATGAGAGGCAACAGCAATGATACAGAGGAAGAATTAATAGAGGGAATTTTAGAAATTGGGGCAAAGTTGAGACAGGAACCTCTGAGTTCATGCCAAAATGTCTGCCACGGAACTAAACGTGGGCAAAGATTTTGCAATAAATCTGCTTAAAGCTTTTTGATTAATTGTTTAAAACATTTTTTAGGATAACATGATATAATATGTTTCCCCTATATGAAAAAGAGTAGGAAATGTGTTGTATTTTGGGGTTGGTTTTTTTTAGGAAACTTAGGTTGTACAAAATTCTGAAACTTTTAAAAATGTATTTATAAGCTTTTCACTCAACAATATGACAATATGACCACACACACACGCGCGCGCACACACACACACACACACAGAACACACACAGAACACAGAGCTGCTAAACAGTCAGTTGTTTTGCTAACAACCTGTTGACTAATCCTGGTTATGGTCTGTTTACCTTCACTGCTGGGAATGGATGAAGCATAAACCCCATTTGGCGTCTGACTCACTGATGACACGTGCCTTCCAGCCTCCAACAGAACAGCACATCACGATGGTATGAACCTATAGATGAGATCTGACTAATTCCTGGCATTGCTTTCATGTATTTTTTACTGATATCCTACTGAAGGGGCCTCGTGCTTGGTCAGCTGTAAGCAAAGAATCATGTGCTCTCTTCAGTAACAGTTACAAGAGTAAAAGCTCTTCTTCTATGCCCCCAATTAACAGCAAATGTGAAGCACCAGGAAGTTATGATGCAATTTAACCCACTGCATGAAGTCAATTTGACCTGAATAGTTTCCTATTAAGCATGAAAAAGTTATTTTTCATTCCATTAAACCCTTTCCTTATAGTCCATTTAGTCAGAACAAACCTCCTTGGGCTGACATATGTTCGAGTTACATTAAGGAAAACTAAAAACAAGAGGAAGACACAACAACTAGTCGATTTTAGAATGTTTTCTGCAGCGAGCTTTTGCTAAATACTGTATCAATCACCATCGTTGGGTGGGCATTCCTCCAGCATGGGGGTCAGTAGGGTAACATCAACAGCATCATCTAAAAAGGTCTAAAACTTATTGCATCAATGAAACCCTGTTAGGGGAAGAGCCATGACATGGGAATGAAGGGAGGAGCAGTGTGAGGTTCAGAGAGTATGATGACCTGTCTGCTAAAACCCCCAGGGCAGACAGAGAGCAAGGACTCCTACAGATGTTAGTGAAAACTGACCCATTCATCACGGCGCTTTTGTTGGAGGCTCTTTGAACTGTCTTTACATTCGTCTTGGGTAGAAATAAAGCAAATTTAGACAGAAAAATTATAAGTTTATGACTAACTATAGCTTAGATAGCTAACTTGTGATGATAGCTGTAGCTTTAGACTAAGATAGATAGATAGATATATAGATAGATAGACTACTGTTAATTACTCATGCCTGCCCCATCCCTTTATAAATATTCCCCAGTTCCTTTACCATGTCATAAAGCCTTCCATCCATTTTCATAACCACTTCATCCAGTAAGCTGGTGTCTATCTCCAGTAGTCGCGGGGTAAGAGGTAAGGTACACTCCAGACGGGTCGTCAGTCCATCACAGGGCCACACAGAGACAAACAAGACTTACAACCATTCACTCACTCACACCTAGCGACAATTAACCTAACTTGCATGTTTTTGGTCTGTAGGAGGAAGCTGGAGGAAACCCATGCAGTCAGTGGGAGAACATGGAAACAGAAAGAACACAGCTGAGACTTGAACCTGCAGCCTTCTTGCTGCAAGGTAACAGTGCTACCGCGCCACCGTGCAGCCCATCAGTCCTTCTGTTAACTCTTACCAGCCCCGTTACCTGATCTGTGTGTGCTCCTGTTAGATTTCTGAATCTGTTAATTAATTCCTGGATGTCTCTGCCTCCTGCACAGCTCATATGTCAAACTAGAGGGAGCTTTGAACCTGACATGTTATTGGGCAACTCTTGCCTACAATCCCGGAGCCCACTCAGCTTTGTCCTGAATTCTCATGCAAACACATACATTGTTGTTTTGTGAAGTCATGATAAGACTGGAGACTCTGAATGAGCCCATGTCAAACTACCCCCCCCCCCCCCCCCCCCCCCCCCCCCCCCCCCCCCCGTGTTGCAACAGTGGGATTTGAATCACCAGAGGAACCAAACTATAGAAAACAGCTTGAAAAATAATTGGTGCATGAAAAGGAGGTGGAGGAACAACCTGAGAATATATTCTGTGGACTGTCTTTTGTTAACATTCCAGTTCAATGTATTGTAAAAGCATTCATATGACTCTACCCTGGCCTGCCGGAACAGCTGAGTTTTATACCGATTGCTCAGTAGGGAGCAGGAAGAGAGGCACTTATGCGTCCAGAGCCACGTCTCCTGAGCAGCACTAAGCACTCAGCAGGCTTCAAGGGCAACTCTTCATTAGGGAGCCAAGTTTTAATAAGCCTGCAGACAGACATGCTGCTCAAGTGCCAGAGGAGGTGAGTTTACTTATCCTGCTGATCCTCATGACTTTGCCTTGCATCCTGAGCAGCACATCCAGAGAGATGGCCCAACTGCAACTGCCACCCACTGTACACGATTTACCATCAGGAAATACCTTCTGAATACAACTTACACTGGACATATGAAAGAGCAGACATTACAGGGAGTAGCCTATACTTATCTCACAGGTTTGCTCAAATTGCCGCAATGTTTCTCATGTTTTCATGTGTTCTGCATTGCATTTTACAAAATATATCACATTTGTTTGTTTTTTTTTTGCTAGTGGGAGTGCTGGGTGGTTTGTTTTTAAAACTAACGTTGAAGTGCCAGACAACACAAAAATAGAATGCATGCAAATACATATAAGCATTAAACGGGTTATACGTTATCACTTCGTCATTAGAGGGCTTTGACTGATAACTAACTCCAGTGTTATTTCTGTAAATAACACTGGAAAGTGCTTCTCCTGCAGAATAAGTGCTCAGCCTCCCTCCCCTTTGGACTGCTTTGGCACCGTTAGGACCAGGTGTTTATCTAAGGAAGGAGTAAATTAATAAATGAATAATAACAGGGTGACAGCTGGGTAGAAAAATACAAGATGACAGCCGTAACAATTATAGAGAGAGGTTAACAAAACGATAGTCATAAAACTGTCATTCAACAGTTTCTCCTTAACTGTAGATAAGATAAGGAAGCACAAGGCCTGTTGAAGGGCCTTGAGTTAATTCCACATTGTGTGGGATGTTTAGATACATTTCAGTTTTAAAATTTGGCTTCATATCTAACACATTTTGTTCTGTGCCAGTTTTTGTGTTTGGAAATTGTGTAAGGATGCAGGGGATTTCATTTTGGAAAAATAGAGAATGGAATGGAAGGGTGTCTGGTGTCTATTTGTTGTTTCATAGATCTATTCAGAATATTTTAAGTCACTTTCGGAAAATAAACACATTCTTTGGTGTTCCAGTAAAGCAAGTAGGACAGAAAGAAATTGTTACACCAAAGAACTTGTTAGTATTAAAGTTTATGATGGTCAAATTCCTACTGTTTCCACCACCTTGTTGTTTTGATCTAACCAGTTAATTGTGTGGTAATCGCAGACTCTCAGCCATCTGTCCACCATTTAGCTCAAAGAATGAATGCAGCAAGGAGTCATAATAGAATGCTGCGTCATCCCTTAAGATGACGGATAATGCTGTGTGGGGGCACTTTTCTTTCGGTGGATTGATCAAAAATGTGCTCAAAGTGTGGTGTCTGAGGCCAAGCCACATCTGGAGGCAACCTGGATGCTGTTAATCACAAGCCTAAACAGAAAATAGCTCAATCTCATTTGCAGCAAACAGCCAGAAACTTCTTTTGTTGCATAACAGCGATGTTCGATCCATGCACAAAAACAGAAAATGGAAGGTTTTCATTTCGGGTAATGAATACAGGGTGTGTGTGTGTGTGTGTGTGTGTGTGTGTGTGTGTGTGTGTGTGTGTGTGTGTGTGTGTGTGTGTCTCAGTTAAAAACTGTTACATTATGTATTCATTTCCATGCTAAAGCTCCTTGATCAATGCAATGTTTATTTTGACACAGAAAAATGTTGCTGCTGGATTCTCTAATGACTGCAACAAGATCATAGATTAATTCAGTGGATGGAAAACATTTCAGACAACGTTGGATATCGGATGAACTTTGTTCTTGTGGAGTAGTTGGCTCACTGTGAAAAGGGCTCTGAGACAATGACAGTAGTTTGGAGTGAACCACTTAAAAAAAAGTTGGTGCATTCCATCAGAAAAATGTTGACTATTGGCAAGGAGCGATGCAGGGAGATGCATGCTAACGGCCGATCTGACTGACTCTAATGACAGTTCTGTGGCAGATCATGTAATGAATATGAATCATTGTGCGTGTTTTAAGGATCTCGCTGCCTGGACGGAGTCACCGGTGGGCCTTTTTTATCCCTCATCTTCAGCTTTTACCCAAATAAAACATTTAAATCACAATCATGTCAGCATTTCTCTGCCCTGTCAATCAGAACAGAGCAGGAGCATGTTCCTCCACTGAACTCACGCAGGCATTTTTACAGTAACAAGCTGTGTCTTTCTTGGAAGAACTTTCCATTTTTAGCTTTTTTTTTCTCCATCAGTTCATTAAAAGCATGAATGCATTCTTTGTTTGGAATTATAGGACTTGAAATATATCTTCTCTAGCTTATAGAATGAAGCACTGTTGATTTAGATCTTTAAAATCACTCAAAAGCAATGTAGACACATCCCTGAAATAGGTTTAATAAATCATTTTTTATAAGTGGCACTCATTTATTTAGATGTTTCTCCTTAAAATTCCTGGTGCAGCAGAGTGATGACCTCTTTGACGGAGGTTGCTCTGCAGAGCTTCGTTTCAATTGGTCACCGTTGAAAGAAAAATACACAAAGCTCACAGCCGGACCAAAGCAAACAGTTACTGCCATGTTCCGTGGCCTCTCTCATGTCCTCGCATGCTTCTGGCCTTTTATATGTGTCTTAAAGTGCCCTGGATGGTATCCTCATCATCCCCCTGGGTGCTGACACCCTTAAACAGGAAGAGACTCCTGACATGACCCTCTGTAGCTATAAGAAACCATGTCTAACTCTTACATGTAGCATGAACAAAAAGCATGTTATTCTGATTTTAATTATGTGATTCCTTAAATGCGGTGAAAGCAAACTTTTCCTTTTTCAAAGCATTCAGGTGGCAGCCAGCCACTATCTAAAGTGAGAGCTCTGCACGTTTTGGGAAGCTGCAGCTGATAGGATGCAGTCAATCATTCTGTCAGTCCAAACAGAGCCTCACCCTATTCCTCTCTCTTACCCGGGTGGTCCCTACTGGGCTGAGCGTCTCCGTTCGGAATGACTTGGCACAGAGCGCCACGGCAGACAGGAACACACTTCCCCTCAATCAGCAGTTTCCAGCAGGTGTGCTATACATCTTTTTTCTCTCATCCACTTCTCCAGCTCACCAGCGTCCTGGATTTGGTGCGCTGTGTGTAGCCCCTGTACCACAAACCCAGTTCTAACAGTAAAGAGAAAACACCTAATGGTCTCGCCTTCAGCCTCCTGTCAGTGATGCTCCCATCAAACAGTTTCCCTCTCAACAGATTCAGCTTCACTGCACAGAGATGAAGGTGGTGTGTGTGTGTGTCTCTGGACTGTAAACACCCTGTTAGATGGTCTTTGCTGATATGCACACAAATAGGTTGCACATCTGCTGACCAGATGTGGCTACCAATGTTGTGTTTGCACGGCTGTGAAATCCATCCTCTAACCTTATCCTCTGAGCAATGAGTGTGAATGATTGAATTAATCCCCGTTTGAAATGGAGAAAAACATTATCCCATTCCCCTCAAAATAAAATAATACTTGTCTAAAATGAATGGATTTCACTCAAACCACAGCAGAATGCTGAGACTTTGGGTGGTATTGTGGGTGAAGTTCTCCAAGTCCAACAGGAAGACAGACAGCTCCTCATCAAGATCAAGTCTGAAGAGAAACCTGTGATCATATTAAATTCACTTTGATATTTTATTCTAAAATCATGTCTGTGATAAGACTTTTCACCAACTCAAAGCTAAGGTCTATACTCTTAGCATAACACAAGAGAGGATACAGCATCTGTGTTGATCAATGACCAAATAAAACAGCTCCATCAAGCAAAATAGTCTGTTTTCAGTGCTAATGGACTATACAACACCCTGGAGCTCCTCCCTTGCAGCATCAGTGGTCAGAAATGAGCCAATACCAGCAAGGGTTATTACTTTTACTAGAATGTGTTACATAACGTGGAATAATTCTCATTTGGATCAACGTAAGACTGGGATTCAGGAGTAATTGACTGAATTTGATCCTGATCTTTTGATTTAGACAGATGCAGCTTTTATCACTCTGAAAGAATGTATTGTAGCTTTAATCCAGGAATTGAATGTAAAAGGATCAGTTTATCTGAGGATAAGCAGAAACCCACAAAGATCTCCGAGTCAGAACAGTTAGCTGTAACTGTTATAAAGAGATCAACAGTGATCTAATTGTTGAGAAGGCTCTTTGTCAAATGGTTTGTTAGCAGCGTTTGTTTAACCAGTAATAAGAATGAGTCTCTGAGACGTGTGGTTTGTGGATCATAAGCTGAAAAGTTCGGGAATAGCTGTGTTAACTAGATGTAAGCTGCTTATTTTTATAGCACAAATCATTTAATACAGTGGTGTCCAAACCTTTAATTATCGTCAAAATCACCAGTTTGAAACTCTGAAAATGAGAATTTTAAAATTAACAAATACATTTTTTTTTAAACATTTTTGGGTGAAATGTTTTATTTATATCTGCTCAACAATACATTTAAATGCAATATTTTAATAAAAAGAACAAAGTATTTGTTGTTGTTGTTGGATCTGTAACTATGTGTATACTTGAGTCATAAAACGGGTCTTGTACATTTGAGTTTTTTCTTAATAAAAGCCGGGCATTAAATTCTCTGGATTGGTTAAGTTGATTGTTTTCTAGTTTCTTGGCCTTGAAAATATATTTTTTGCAGACAACAAGATCAGGACATGGGTGACTTGTTCTTCTATGAAGCTGTATTTAGTTAAGTTTATGAATGATGTCCACATGTCTGCTATATAGTAAAAGTCATGGAAGCTTTGTGGTCCTCTAATTAACTAAAAGAAAACAATGGTAAAAAGATTTTAATTTATCTGCATTTTTATTGACCGCACATTAGTAAAAATCACCAAAACAAGTGTTTTAAATGTTTATGCTGACATGAATAAATTCCACCACCAAACAAAATAATCCAGAGAGCCTCAGTTTTCTCATGGGAAGCACAGTTAAAACAGCTGAAACTGTTAATGTCATTTCATCATGCATGTGCCAAGAAAATATTTTGAGTAAAATGAACAGGATATAAATACATGACCTTTGCACAAATGAAAATAACAGGAAAGACAAAATAACCAAACAAAATTTGTAAAATAAAATTAACTTTGTGGTGTTGCAGCTCTCAGCTGTTAGGTCAGCTGACAAATGCACAATATAAATAAAAAAATAGTTTGGATATTTTCTCATGCATCGTGCTTCTGGCAGCAAACCAACTTTGAGTCAACGCAATAGAGCATCATCTATTCTGTCTAAGACCGAAAGTCTATATTTTTTATTGGACCGTCCACTTAGGAAGCACAAAACCAGAGCATAAAATAAAAGGCCTATAAATGTAAGTACTAAATGTAATGTCAGTCCATCAATCCACTTGTTTATAGACTCATAATCACAAATATGAGTCTTATTGTGGTTTTAAGAGAAAAGTCAGTGATCATCTTTAACCATGAATGTCTCAGTCTCTTTAGCAGTCTGTGGGCTCAGTGAACAAACTCTGGTGCCAGTCTATTTATGGTCGATGTAACTGTAGATGCAGATAAAGTATATTTCAAAGTCAAAGTATAAATCTGGTGTTGGAGGATGACAAGTAGTACCGGTAGTCAGCAATGGGCCTCTGAGTACCATGAACATCTGCACCAGATAGAATTTCAATCAGGCCACCATCCCTCAGACCATTTTACTGGAATGATAAAAACTCCTTTGTGTAATGCAAAGAAATGACATGTGACAACTTAAGTCAGAAGTGATCATCCAAGGGACGCTTGGGACAAAGTATTCTGGCAACGTATTTTGTCGAGGTATTTTAGTCTGGATAAAACTGGAGGACTGACAGACCTGACCACATCTGTGGCGTTAGCATCAAAACATTTCTTCTTTAATTTTTATTGCTGCGCTCCAGCCATCAGGATGAATCCCACTTCACAGACGGTCCATAACTTTTGCAGTGACACATCACTGACAGCAGGGTGGAGCAGCATGGGGCATTTGTCAAAACTCTTGGACAATCCACGTTAGAGGCCCTGTCTTTACAGAGGAAATATAAGGACTGTAATGTTTCCCAACACACTGAAAATAATGCAGCTGCACATCCCAGCAGTAAAACCAGCCCAATGAATCAATATCCTCCCTCCAGCATCTTATATATTACATGGACAGTCATCAGCTGGGGGACACTTAATCTCCACATGAGCAGTTTTTCTAATCTGTGGCTGAAAGCTTCTGCTTTTCTCTGACCTCAGCTGGACACATGCTGCAGAGTTTTATATCATTTTCAAATCAAAACATGTGTCGACGGTTCAGTTTCAGATGAAGGATTGTCTAAGTGAGATCTTTAAATGTATGTTTGTCCACGTCTAAAATGAGCTTGCAGCATCCCAGTTTGGGTGTTGAAAGCCAGTTCTCAGCGCTGAAATTACAGAGAATCAATAAGAACAACAGAAAATCTGTGAAATATCAAGAGATTGGAGGAAAGACGATCTCTTTAATCAGGAGTGGTATCCTATCCATACATTCCTGCGCAGCGCCTCGCTGCCAGACCATTGTCATCACTGTGATGTGCACTTCTCACAGCTGTTTTCTCTATAAACATAGATTACAGAACCACACTATCACCAATCATAACGGGAGCCAGCTGAAACCCTGATTGAGCAAACAGTCACTGTAGTGGTCAGCTGTCATGGAAGGCAGGAGGAACCTCACTGGGCTCCTCCTGGAGGTGGACTCTGAGTGCACATGGAGAGACCTGATGTTTGAACCCACAGCGGAAAACCTTTTGCATCTAACATGAAGTCACTGCACTGTTACAGCAAAGGCTCAACCTAAATCCAGACCTGTAACCGGAGCAAAACTGTCCTGTCCTTCACCGACTCTGATTAGGACTGGCCTCTAAATTGGCCCAATCATCACAAATGATGAATAACTCCAGCCAATCCAGTTGGCAGTTAATCAGCAGTGTCCAATCAGGTAATGAGGACCCACGTTCTTGGAACGGGAAGCAGACAACCCCCACGGCTGTTTAGCAGGAAGCTGGGAGAGTGGTCATGTTCCAAAGCTGCATCAGGAATGCTGCATTTGTGTTGCCTTGAGAGAGATCACCGTCTCAAGTGATCCTTTGATCAGAGGAATTGATGGACATCTCAGAGTCCGAGTGTCTGACTCAAAAGCTGGAAATGAGGCACAACACACCACCTATAAAACCAAATGGCCCAAGAACTCTGCAACCCAAGATCCAGGCTACAGCCGTGTCTGGATCTGTTTATGACACAGAACGAGATTTATTGGGGAAATGTTCTTGCATCACGATTGTTGCAGTGTGATCTCTCTCAGATGGATGATGAGGACTTTCAGATTTGTCCCTTTTTAGCATACATTCTTCAGGAGGAAATCTGAGAAACCATTATGCAAATCAACAGGTGCATGCCAGGACTAAATAGCAAGACTTTTACCTCCAAGTGCTTCAAGATGCCATTTTGGAAGTGCTTGATGGTGTCCAGACCACGCTAGGGGACATACAAGGAGCATGTGGATGTGATGTGGAGGGAAGGCCTTAAATTAATGTTCATAACAGGAATATCAGACACTCATTTAGAAAGAAAAATCCATTGAGGATGAGTGTATTTCATTAAAACTGGAGCCAACGTGAATCCTGTAGAGTTAAAAGAACATGTTTCTGTTCATGGTCAGGCCATTTTAAATGAAAACTAAAATGTTGTTCATCAGCTGACAACAGGAAAACCCCTGGGTTTTGGTTTTGAGGTCTTCCAGGGGAAAAAAACATGCATTTTTACAAGTTATGGTCAAATAAAGAACCAGCGCCCCCTTGTGTCTAAACTCAACTGGTGAATACATTTAAATTCCAACAAAAGATCTGAAAATGTCACAGATGCAAAAAGCACTCAAACTTTCTAAACACGTCATACCGCTTCACTCAAATGTAAAACACACTGAAACGTTTAAATTAAGCTTATTTTTATTCCAATAAATGCAGGACCTGCTGTCCAGATAGTCTTCAAACATTCATCAGCAGAGGCTTGCCATTAAAAAAAGAAGGAAAAGTCATCAGCAAATATTTAACAATATCTACAAAGTTAAAAGTCCCACTCAGGCTGTCTAACCCAGGAATCCATTCAAACGTAAAACAAACTGGTGGAAGCAAAAAAACCATTAAGCATGTAAATAAAATCACAAAACAACCTCCTTCATACACGGTTAGAATTATGGAATATGCCTAAACTGCCTTCCTACTTAATAAATAGGATGAAAATTCACCCTGATCAATTAGTTTAATCAGGACGGATAAAGAGAGAAAAAGTCAGTGTTCTTGGTACATTAACATTGCACATCACATCCTCTAAAAACCTCCCAACACTGCAAAAGGCCAACTCGACCGAATGTAGCTTTTTCAATCATTTTTCTCTGACAAGTATTCTTTACCATCCTAAACTTACAGTTATATCAGGAATCAAACTAAAGTCTGTGTGGTGAACACTCAAATCTCCTGGAGATGAAAAAGTGTTTCTTTAGTGACGATTTCTTTCTTGCTTCAAGTCTAAACTTTTACTTTTTCAGTGTTCTAGAACTATTCTGGCTAGCAGCTCAAATTACTGTAGGATAGCTAATGATCATGTAAACTCTTAAGCAGCAAAGAAATTTAAACAACTATGAACGGAAAAAAAATCTGTTGGCTCAGAAAACCTTTAAATCATTTAAACAATGTTTATAATAATATAACAAATAAACAGCATATATTCCCAAACATTCAAGAATGTTCATCAGCTTATTCAGAACAAACGAGAACATGGATAAAGACTGATGACTGAAAGGAGGTGATTATAAACAAACCGGTTATGAAAACACAGATCGGGGTGTCTGGGGATGCATAGGTGGCAAAGGAGATCCTGAGGTTAAACCACAAAAGGCTGACTGACTATGGTTATACGACAAAATGCTAAGGGTTTGTCCCAGATCCAGCTCTCATCCACTTCCACCCTTACGTGTACAAACAGACCCAGAAAACTATTTCCTATCGTTTCTCTCTTCTAACCACTCATCTGGATACAATCAGAGGCTAAGGGCTTGAATAAGGCAGATTATAAAACAAAACATGAACGTCAAACAGCTTGGGTAAACAAATTATTTCTTAATAAGTTAAAAACAGAGACGGTAGAAATTTCTTGGCCTCTTTTAAAACCCTCTTTACCTCAAAAATAATACGAACAGTAATAATAACCTAGCAAACGTGCAGCAATAAAATAATCCCTTCTTAAAAGTCACAACAAAAATGAACAGAGGAAAACTTAATGCATACACATCAGCATGTACATGTACCGAGTTAAAAGAATGATATCATATATTTACACGTCAGTCCCTGATCGATTAAGGCCAAAGTGGTGCAGAGCAGCGCCGCACCACATGGAGGCTGCTGTTGCACTTAGAGCTCTGTTAATGCAAAAGAAGCAGTTATTAACTCAAAGGCCTTTGTTCCTGCCTCTTTTGTCTTTCAAACATATAAAGCTGAGGAGCGTTCAGAAATAAAACTATCTCCAGTGCTGCCTTTTTGTCCTTTTTTTTGTTATTTCTTACTTTTTTTTAACAAAAGGGAGATACTTTATTTACATACAGTAGCATTAGGGTTCGTATGAGTCAGCCCCACAGTCTTCTGGGACTTCTTGAATACCTCTCCTCTCCAAATGGAGAATATATATGTGTATATAGTGAGGTCCGAGATGTTAAATGGTGATGAATGCAGGAAACCAGGGCAGTGGAGCAGTGCTGGTCTTGGTGTGTATGAGTGGATCCACAGTGCCAGTGACGGAGGAGTCAGAGCATGCCGAAGCCCTCGCTGCCCTCACTGATGGCCAGCTTTAGCATCTTGTGCAGCTCCTCGTAGGAGTCGTATGTAGGGAGGCACAGCTGGTTAAAACTAGACAGGAAGTGAGAGAGTCAGCTGATGTTTACCACACCTACCAGCCAAAGAGCTGACATGGAATTCAAAAATTATAAATATTAACCCTCTTGTTCACTAAACATAATTAGAAGCCACAGAGTAAATTATGTAAACTGAAACCGACCCTTCATGTGTGCCTCTACTCACCAGGTATGTGCAGTGGGCAAAGTGCTGTGTGTGGGGGCAGCAATGATTTGAAAGGAGGGGCAAAGAGTGTTGAATCCTCCTGGGGGAAGCTGAGAGGAGCCGGTGGTGAACTGCAACAGACGTGCCAGTTCTTCCTGGGTGAAGCTGGACACCACTGCCCAGAACCACTTCATCACCTGTGGTTAAATAATAAAAAAATAGACTAAACCATTAAAACAATCCCCAAACACTGCTGGTAGAGGATTATATAGCAGGGCATCTCCCTAACGTACCTTCTCTCTGAAGTGCCAGGACCCTCCAACAATCACAGCGTGGGCTTTGAAGTCCTGTACGTTTATATCTCCGGTGCCACACATCAACAACTGATGAAAGTTAAAAACACAAAAAAATACAAGCACAATTAATCAATACGTAACTGCTTTAATGATTGCTGGTATTTTATTATAAACAACACACATACCTCCAGCTCATTCTCATCAAATATGGCCAGCAGGTTTTCTGGAACCAGTTCGTTCAAACCTGCAGTTGATTAGGAAATCACATTAGCTGCATGCAAGCAACAGGAGAGCTCAAATGAAAGCAACTGGCTCAAAACAGCATTACCTTTCAGGAAGTGTTCCACCTCATCCCTCACCTGGCTGGCCAGCCGATACTGAGCTAGCAGGTTAAGATAATGCATCTTATTTTCATTGGTAACAGCGATCTGAGCTCCCCCTGACAGTAACTCCACCACCTGTAGGAGAGGACGATAGAGAAATCAATGCAATGCTTAAATTAGCAGCAACGCAAGCAGCAAAGTTAACAAATGGAAAGAAAACTCTTCTCATCCACCCTCATATAAACCTATCACTCCCTCTCTTTTAAGAAAAGCAAAGATTATTGCCAAACAAGCAATATGGTTCTTTTTATTTGATTTATTGCCACTATCTACGGTGGGATGACTTCACAAATTAAAGGAGACGTTCCTTTCCAAAGTGTTACCTCACCTTCTCCAGCTGTCCTGACTTGTTGTACTTCTCCTCAGCAAACACCAGGTCCATTTCACTCACGTCATTGTTTAGGATGAAGCAGACTTTAGTTTTGTAGAACTCCTGGTCATCCGTCTCAAAGTACTGTGTGGAAAAATAAAACAAAAACACTGTAAAACGACTTCTTTATAATAAACATGGCATTTCATCTTCATGGGAAAATGGAAAAAACAATCACTGAGTGGGCTTTCTGAATTCTCAGAAAGTTAGATAAACAGCAATGCATGCTGGCTAGCTTTCCATAAATAATCCCCAAAACTAGATTACATTTCCTGGCTTTTTGAGGTATGTTTAAGAGACGAGACAGACCAGCTGACAGATGAGGATAAACAATGAAAATAAAGACTTTGTGCCTTTAATAGCTCCATACCTTGTAGTTCATCCTGAGACCGATGATCTGAGCCAAGAAGGAACGCGTGAAGCGAGCTCGAACCAGCTGTTTGTAGGCTCCGCCCAGCGCTGACTCGTATAAACATTTTCCCACGATACGACCTGCAAACTCGTACATCTTCAAGCGCAAGTGGGGTGGCCTGTCGGGGTTTGGGTGCACCTGGAAAGTGAAGGATGCACCTTTAGTTTTGAAACTAAATATAGTAGAACTAGATCACAAAGGTACTGCATGTGAAAATAGTATAAAAACAACTCACAAGGCCCTGGTTGTTGTCACTGAAGCGAGTAAATAATTGGTTGGACGTGTCGAAGAGGGTCTTACAGATGAGCTCAAACCATTCCCTACGAGGCCCACCCCAATCAAGAGCTGCGAAAAGATGTCAGAGGTCAAAACCTTAAAGTTCAACCATAATTCCAAGAAATCTGCATGTAAATACTTATATTACTTTACCTTCCTCATCCTGGAACACAACCTCAAAGTTCTTACTCCAGTCGGACACGGAGAAGTTCCTTGTAGCTTTAAGGGACTAAAATAAGAGTAAACATTCTCATGAGGCTCACAACAGACTACATGCCTATTTTATAAATGCATTGCTCAATTAAAAAGTTTAATAATGCAGCAAAGAAGCAGTACTCACTGAATCTAGAATGGCATGTCGAGAGATTTTTAGGCAGGTCTTGGTGCGAGGTTTCTTAGAGTGGATGTGCCTGAGTTCACGTTGAAAGAAGTTGACTTTATCTTGAAATGTTTCAGAGCCACCTAAAACCAACAGCACCCGTTTAAAACAAGGGTAAACACCTCAAAGCAAATAATATCCTCATCAGATGAAACAAACCGATGTTTTTGTGCAGGAAACGAATAAAGGTGGCCGCCATGATGTTTCTGTCTTTGCAGCTGAGCTCCACAGGAGGCTGTATCCCATCATCCACCACCAGAGTTAAATACTTATGAACTGGATCTGGACCGTAATAGGTAAACTGAAGAGAGAGGTTATGATGAGCCGACAAACCAAGAGCTTTCACAAGGACTGTTAAACCGGTTCTGCTTTACCTTTGTTCCTGGACACACTCGAAAGGTGAAAAGGCGCCATGGGATAATTTTCAGGTAGAACTCCTTTACAGATAGTTGCTGTTTGATCAAATTTTAAATCAGTGTCATATCGGCTTAAAACTTAAAAAAAAAAACAACAACAGCATTACTTACCTTTGGTGATATGTAGCAGTAGACCTTTTTTGGTTTCTTCACCTTCTCTGGTTGTCCCTCCACAGGAGAGTCGTGCTCCTCATCCTCCTCCCCCATGGAAGGCCTCCTCTGAGGACTCAGCAGAGAGGAGGCTGGTAACTGCCACGATGAGCTGATGTAGTTCCCGTTGCTATAGAGGTATGCCTCGAAGTAGATGCTTATGCCTGGAGTGGACACGTTCTTCTCCACACAGGACTTTTCATTCTCTGCAATTTGCAACAACAACTGTAAGATGATGCTTTGAAGAGATGAGCTAAAGATGGTTCTCAGCATCTAAAGGCTGCTCACCACTGAGAACAATTATGTCGAATTCTCCATTGCTGAGTGGCTGATCCTTGTAGGAGATGCGAGCCCTGAAACAGCCCGTCTTCCTCAGGGTCAGCTTCAGCAGAACCTGGCACTGCTGTTTGTTGAGTGAAACGGACTTACTGTAGAAATCATCTAGGCTGTTGTCATCCACCGTGCCTAGCTGAAAACCAGAAGAACTAACATGAATACCAGCTGAGTTTAGCTAACTGTAAATCTGACAAGAAAAAAGATACTTAGATGAAAAATTCATAAAAGTAAAGCTGATTCTATTGCTTACTGAGTGAACATGGACACTGTAGTTGGCTTCATCTGTGAGAGAAGTGGAGTTGCTGGTGGGGTTTCCGTACTCGTCCCTGGGTTCAATTTGTAATATGTGCTGCTGGCCGTTTGTTAGCACCAGAGTGGAGAAATGGTAGGCTATCTTTGTTTTGGATGGAACAACTGTACCTGGAGAAAAAGGAGAACAAAAAATGAAGACTTATAGATTTAAATGTTTAAATCAGAGGCTGAAAAAAGACGCACCTGGTTGGAATATCTTGTAATACGGGCTGTAGGCCACATTTAGGCCACCTAGCTTGACGGCAACTTCATAGCGTCCAGCTTTGCGAACTGTAAAGGCCACTTTGACGACGTTTGACTCTGGTTCTTGCAGAACCTCCAGCGTGACAGGAATGTCCAGGGCCAGTTCAATGTGGGTGATGTTGACCCTCAAACCCACAGGCCGACGGGCCGGGAAAGGCTGACTGTTCTTGTAGAACAGCTAATATAAAAACAAAGAAAAAATTTTTTTTACTTTGCCAATAATAATAATCATGTTGAAAAGACAGTTTTCACCACTTTCACCTGGACTCTAAAGGTCATTGTTTGCCCCACTTCCTGTGGTTCCTTCCAGTCCCATGACACCTTGCAGGAACGGGGGTCCAGGTAGTTGCCACGGACATAATCGTAGATGCTTCGATCACCTCTTCGACCTGGATCTTCATTCTGCAAGAAGCTAACAATCCTCGCTGCAAGCTCACAGAGGAACTTGATAGTAAAGAAAAACGCTATGATGGAAACAGTAATTCCACCTGCAAAAAAGAAAGTGAAAGAAAAACAGGAGGAGGTTACTGAAAACCTGTTAATCAATACATTAAGTTGTTTTTTTTAAATATGTTTCTCAGTTCTAGAAAGATTTAACATAAAATCTTTAGGGCACTCAAGCCCATTAAGTACCAGAACAGGTTGCCAATTTATAAATAACAGCCCAGAAATGTCCACCCAACAGCTGATCCTGAACTCACCAATCACGTAAAACATGAGGTCCCTTATCAAGAAGCACAGTGCCACAGTACAGCCAAAAAGAAGAGCTCCCGCTGAAAAAAACATTTAGAAAAGATACAAAATTACAACAGCACTAACAACACTTTACACTCTAATAACACTTTCTGTCCTAAAACCACAGACTCAGGTTTGATCTTTGAACGTTGTTCCTTTAGTAAGGAAACTGCTTTATGAGATTTAAATACAACGTGAAAAATGGTGCAACTTTGTGCTTTGGCACAAAGAAAGCCACTCCTTGACAAAGGAATGCTGGGCAGCATGAGGTACAGATGAACACTAGGAATGATAACAACAGTTAGCTGTTTTTATGTTACCACACATTTATTGACTGGGAGTTTTTATTCATTTACCATTTTTATCAAAGACAAAGGGAGGCAATTTATTGTTGCCTGCAGATAAAATAACAAAATACTTAGATGATGTAATAACATCTATAAAAACATGAACACGAAACATCTTATGTTTAAGCTAAATGTCTTTTGATACTTGGTGACCAAAAAGGCAGAGAATAATCAGAGTCTCACCAATTGACCACTTTTCATTCAGACGCCTCTCAGCAAGGCTGTGTACCAGCCGGATCTCGTAGTCCTGGTCTCGACTCCCCCTGGAGTTCTGGAGGATCTTGATGCCTGTAGAAAGCTTTATGTAATCTTCGTAGTAGTAACCCCAGGCAGCTAACGAGAGCTGCAGCTGACTGTCAAACTGAGATAGGTCATCAAGATTCATGCAACCTATGGTCTTCAGTCTGCAGGGGGAAAACAAAACTGAAAGTTGTCATTATGATATTCAACCATTTTCTTCTTTAGGTTTTAGAAAACAATCACTCAATGACTGCAGATATGATGAACTGTCTATTGAATAAGACGGCTTATCTAACTGCAAACAGGATGCAGTCTCACACAAATACTGTTTATGCAAAATTCTGCACAATGAGAGGAGCTTCTGTTATCGGCTACATGTACAAGTCAGGTCAACAAGTAAATATGACATGCAGTGTGTCCAAAGCAAGCATGAAAAATATGTACACTGAATAAGCAGATCTCAAACAGCAGGGGAAAAAGCTGCACAAACAAATGTATTTAAAACAAAACATGTCCTGCTGCAGTTTGTTACTCTCAGCACATGTAATTAGGATTTTATTGTAAGAGTTTTACAATTTGCAGTTTTAACAAAACAGTAAAAGTATATGCATGTTGCCTCCCTTCACTATATTATAATTTTACAGTTTTCTGATGAATAAAGTCTACTCCAAGCTGTAATCTGACTCTAAAACTACTAAATGTTACAGCAGATTTTTATTTTTACTCTGCTGTACCATCATCCCACCTCTAATGACTCATTTCCCCCAAAAGGCAAAGGACGTCTTATGTAAGTCTGCTATTTTAACTTCCCAATCAGCAGACACTTTGGTCAATAGTGGGAAAAAAGTTATTTTTGATTGCTTATAAGCAGGGGCGTGGCTACGGGTGGGCCTGGGCGGGCCTGGGCCCACCCACTGTGTACCTGGGCCCACCCAATCAAATGGCTTCCTCAACAAAATTATATATATATTTGTTTCATTTTTGAGGGATCTCATTTAAGTCATCATGAAATGAAATAGAACAGAGTAAATTTGACATCAACAGCATGAATGTGTTGTGGTGATTTCATAACTATTACATCATTTGTAAGTCTTGCTCTCATTGGCTATTTTGAATAATTTCGGAACTCTCCAGACAAGCTACGGTAACAGCGCAGCTGTGCATATGCTGCTGTGACTTGTAATGTCAACCAAAGCATTTAAGAAATGGCAAAACAAATCTTCATTTCAAAATGTTTCAAAAAACAAAAAGTGGAGGACCTGTCCTGTGTTACAGGGTTAATGTGCTTTGGAATTTAGATGTTTTGTTCAAAGATCTTTCTGTCGGTTTCTGACAGTGGTTCCTCTCTTTTGCGGTTCACATTTTGCAGCCTCCCGCGACCCGGACCTGGATAAGCGGAAGAAGACGAGACGATTTTGCAGCCTTGTACTTTCGCGAAATGTTTTGTGCAACTTTGCATGCTTTAAACTTTTTTACAGCGCAGTGCGTCCTGACGATCTCCTCCGTGGAGCGGAGCGCAGTGCGTCCTGACTCCCTTTTGCGCGCTGACCAAGAGTCTGATGAGTAGCGCCCTTATGCTCCCTCCCCTTTATGAGCTTCTTTTCTACAGCAAGGTGGGAATGAAAATCTACACTTCCACAAGTAGAAATGATGCTTTTAACTGATTGACAGACTGCAGAATCAGAACCATGGAGCAGCATGATGTCTCCAAACGGTGCGCTCTGCGCTCCTCTCTTTTTCCTCTCTCTCTCTCTGTCCGACCTGAAATAATTAACGTATTGACCCGACGGCTCGGGCTGAAATTGAGACTTCTAGTGATAAACACAGAGCAGCTCTCAGCATCAGCTGTGTGTTAATGTTTTTTTACCGCAACGAGGTGTCCGTCAGACGCGATCATAAACATCAATGAGGTGATTTATTCAGCCGTTCTGATGATCAGGTTGTGTTTAAACGAAATCAGTGTTAAAATGTTAATGCCTGTCTGAGAGAAGTGTATAAAGTGTGTAGTGAGGGGTTTTACAGGCTTAAAACTTCTGGAATTATTGTAAAAATATAAAACTGATTCTTGACGGATTTCACCGCAATTGCGGGTTATTTTTAGAACGTAACTCCCAGAATAAACGAGGAATCACTGTATAGACACATATCTGCTTAAACAAAAGTGACATTTACAAATACATTTATTTTCAATTAGATTTTTGGACCCACCCATTTTTTATTAGGCCCGGCCGAAAATCTATTTCTGGCTACGCTACTGCTTATAAGTATAAAGCATTATTTCTTAATAATTTTAAATATTAATCACAAATTTTCATAAATATTTAAAACAACCTAAAGGGTTAAACAACATTAAATGTGTTTATTGAATCTGAAATATTAATGACCTTTAAAAACAGTTTGTTCCACGAAGAAAGGTCATTGGTTATCTCAATTCTATAAAAAATGGAAACATTCCTTTGGTTTTTAAATAAAGCACTCAGCACACAAACACCTGCATTGCTGCAGGGTCTCAGACTCACTTGGTCTCTTAAGAATACTTTTTACTGCAGTGACCCTCTCAAACACTGCAGCCCACACAGCTTAGTGTCAGCAAACCACTGTTCAGAGAGACTGCCCTCAAGTGGACATTTAAACACAGCCTGTGCTGAAATGTATAACATTTGACCGATAGTGATTTCTAAACGAGTAACTAAAGCCTAAAACAACAGAATGTTCTCAAATTTATGCCACACTGATGCAAATGCTCAAGTAAAGCACTTTGTTGCTTACGTATGGTAATAGTGCGCCAGGTTCTGGGAACAAAGCCACTCCTGGAAGGCAAAGTCTCGAAGAAGCTGGATGTGAGCCTCTGCAATTTCCCTCCAGCGCTGCTGTTCCTTCACTACCTCCTCCAGACGACTCAGTACACTCAGACTCAGTTCTTCCAGCGTCTGTACATCTGCACAACACATGAACAGCGCATCAAAAATCCCTAAGACCTACTGACCAGAAAAACAAGATCACCACCTTCTGAAGTCCTAGCATTAACAGTCACAAAAATAAAAAAAATGTTTGTTTTCTAGAATTATACATGGGTGAAGAGACCTTTCCTATTGCAAACATTTTTCACGTAAGACTGCAAACCTTACCCTAAAGGTGAATCAAGAACATTTCCACAATGTTTGATACTGGGGAACATTTTATAAACATGTAACCCATTTACCTTCAAATAAATGCCTGTACTGAGAGAGGCGATGTCCTTGGAGCCATTCTTCAATCTCGCTTTCCTGTCTTTTCTTCCAGAGTACTTCCCAGAAGAAGATCCACAACACTGAGCAGAAGAGGAGGGTCAGAAAGAAGCGGCGGTCCATCAGACCATCTTTCAATCTTCACTCAGATCCCTCCGTGCTCTCAGGAGAATTTCCACACACCACTGGGCAAATCAAAAGTCCTGGAATGTAAGAAAAACATTCAACAAATCTGCCATACCTTCATCAAACAGCACAAGTTTTCAACAGATAGATTATGTAAGGAAAACATACAAATTACCTAGTATAAAAATGAGCAAAACAAGATAAAATAAAATAAAATAACGGATTACATATATGTATACTTTCAGTTTGGTTTTTTTTCTTCAAAAGAGTAGGGATACAATTGCCAGAGGTTTCTGTCTCCTATATCAAAAAACATCAGTCATAATCTAATTGTAATCCTATCCAACTGCAGCAGCCCATCTGCCCCCGGTGATAATGATGAGCAGCCTGGGCTTGCTAACTCAGGTTTCAAACTGTTGACAGACGCTACTCTCTGCTTCCTCCACAGACAACCACACTAACATCCCAAAGATTAGCTTTGCTATAGTTCGTCATGGATTCAGTTATTTAAAAAAAAAACACTTAGTTGCTGCAGCCGACTGGTAGCATTTAAACAGCTACTGTAAAGACAACATAATGCTAACAGCTAGTCAATGTAGCCGACAATGTCAGCGTCATTTCACAAAGCTCGTCAACACACCACAGTGGTTATCAAGACGTATATGCTCAACAGTTCAAAATGAGTCTTTTGTAATGCCATTGGCACTAAAAGTATCATTCTGTAAAGGTAAAACTGTAATTGATGAATGCTAATAAACGCAACATCTACCTTCGTCTCCCAGGCGATAGCGTAGCAGCCGGATAGGTGTTGTGCCGAAAAAAATCACCCCATGCGTATGTGTTTTCCCACTACCATTAAAAACATGTATCGTGTATAATCAGGGTTAGGTTTATATCTTATGCTGTTTATATCTATGCATTTATCTACCCCCGCCTCAGTAGGATCTCTTATCATTGGTCCATGCGTATAATTCGGTGTACACTTTTAAATGCATCATATTTTGCCCCAAAAAAGCAACTCAGTGAATATAGTAATTACATAATTCTATGAGGTTCCCATATAATTCTGTTTTTTAAGTTTAGTGAAAAAGCCAATCAGTTTGTCATTTTTGGGGATCCGTGAAGGAAGCAGAGGGAAGTGCTTTTTGCGGAGGGTGATCCTATTTTTAATAGAACACCTAGAAACACACAGAGAAGCGTCGATTTTTGTTGACGTCGTAGCGTCGAGACACGAGGAGACAGGCAGCTACTTTTGCTAGCTTGAACTGAGAACTCACAATAAAAAATGGTAAATAACGCTGAATTATATTACAATTATATTATTATTATATATACAGCTACATACGCTTTACCTCTTCTGTTTGTGTCTATTTAAAGCAGTGTGTTAGTTGTTATTGTTTTGAAATGTGGGCCAGGTTAACATTAGCTCAGTTAGCCTAGCACACGTTTAACTTGCTTTAAAGTTACTATCTCACCTGCTAAAGAAGGATGAAACATATAAATAGCAACAGTCTGTTCTCTGAATTGTAAAAATGTCATTGTTTTTTTTCTCGATGACGTACTTTACAGAAGGGATTGTAGCTTGTATGTTTCGATATGTTTTTAAACCATTTCATTTTATGTATTCTGTACATTTGAAACTATAGAAGACCCCAATGCCTTTAGCAGGAGCGTAGCTATTGATTGTGATGATTACTTTGTTACTGAGTTGTCCGTGTTGCCTTTTAGGGGAAGCGGAAGACAAAGCAGTTTGCCGCAATGAAAAGGATGATCAATCTCAAAGACCAAAGACTGTAAGTCCTGTTACAGTTTATTTTTCCTGTGACAAGTTACTATTTAAAGGTCCCATATTATGCACTTTATTTCCAATCTGAATACCGGTAATTTATTTTGCATCACAATGACCTGTAAAAGCCACACACTGGTCAAATTGGCCTTAAAGAGCATATTTTAAGTTAGACACTCCCTTAAACAAATGTTTAGAGAAATATAATAGAAACTTTTTCTGAATAAAAATTTACACAAATTCAGCTTATTTAGGCTCTTGGACTCGTTTTTGTGAGAATTGTCAATTTTTTCACCAAACCGGAAGTGACGACAGTTCAGGGAGACCATTCCTTCTCTATATAGAAAACTGATCCACTGATCACTACTTGTGACGAGCAAAACAAACCCCCAGAGTGCCGTTATCTTATTACTTTATTACTATAGTGAGCAGTTATTTTATTAAGATTAAAAAAAAAAAGATAAAAACAATCAGTCCTGTAAGGCTGTACCCTGTCGGTCCAGCTGTAGACCGTGACCCACCTCCTCACTTGGGTCTGGATAAAATACCAGCGTTTAGCACCAGGTTTTTGATCATCAGAGCTCCAAACATTGAGCTGCGTTCAGGTGGATTGTTAAGAAATGAAAGAGTTTATAAAAAGTTTCACAGGATGCAGCTAAACGGTTCGAGGCTGACCGAAACAGTGTCGGGTCAGGCTGGAAACCCCGCCGTGAAGCCCCTCTTGGTAGCCCCGCTGGGAACGGGAAGCCCCTCTGGAGAGCATCGCGGCATGGATTTACTGTACCCCGCCAGCCAGGTGAGGGTCAGACACCTGAAGGAAATGCTCTCATGAAATCGCGGACCGGTACCGGTACGACCCACCACGAACCGTACCAAACCTGGCATGGAAACGAGACTCAAGTCTCCCCGTTAGCTCCTGTTAGCTGCTGTGTGCTAACAGCGGTTCCGGTGAATGGATCGAAGTAACGGCGCCTGTTTAGAGTCACACTGAATGTTTTTCGTCGGTATGTGGGACTCCATCACATCCAGTCCTGGACTAGACCAGGACCGCTGGGGTTTTTCGTCTCCAAACAGAAGTCACCGTACCGGTAAGGAAGCCGTCCCGTTGTTGACTCAGTGTCCTTACAGACTGGCGATTGGCATTCATAAACATAATAATTCAGCATTTTTTATTAAAATGAATTCACACCGACTCGATTAAAGAGCGCTCTAACCTAAAACTAACAACTCATCGCCGACAGCGAGCAGGCAGCTGGCAGACTAGAGCGGTGCCAGTCTGAGATGTTAAAGTAGTTTAGCTTTAAAAAAATCTACACAATGATTAAAACAAGCATCTGTTACACAAACTCCACACAACAAAGGGCTCAAATGATCATATTTATGGGATTATTGATCGTACAGAGTGTTAAATTATCCTACAAATACTTTATTTATCTACATCTGACAACACTGTAAGCAGCGCCACCTAGCTAGGAGCTCCCTTAGCTGACGTCACAGGTCCACATATGAAAAAAAAGCGTTTTTAGAAGCTTTGCAAAAAGGGGCACTTTGGACTAGAAAAATGGTTTAAAAAAATGTATTGTAAAACAAAATACCCTCAATAAACATTTCAAATAGTATTTTTGGACAGAGTTTTATCAGAATAATAATAAAAAAAGAACTTAAAATATGCTCTTTAACCTGATTTTATAGTCCCTTCACTGGCTCCCTGTAGAATCACAGACTGTGGAACAGCCTGCCCCCAAAACTCAGTCTCTCCAACAAAAAAACAAATGAAAACTCACCTTTTCAATAAAGTCTTCCTTAACTGAACATGTAGATAGATCTGACTACACTCTTGACTTTGTTTATACTTCTCATTGTCCAAACTTTTGATTTTGTTTTTATTTTTGACCTTGCTTACACTTTTGTCCCTGCTGTTATTTCCTAATCACATGTTCTGTTCTAAAATGTTTGTTTCTACCCGTGCTGTACAGCACTTTGTGATCCTTATCCATGAAAGGCGCTATAAAAAATAAACTTTACTTACTCGCTTACTTCAAGTGCAGCTGTTATTCTCCCATTCCCTCATCCAACCTCCTAAAGCAAAACTTTCCTTTCAAATAGGCGGGGTAGTTGGGGAGTCGAGCTTCTCTAAGCCCCGTCCGTGTTTCTTCTCCACGTGCATTCGCGAGATGTCGATGGGTCTTCGGGGTCTCAGATGAAAGGAGTAAAAAAAGACTTTTGTGCTCGTTGATGCAATAATCTACGGAGAACTGTTATGCTTTGCTCGTAGCTTCGTCATGACTGTTTGGTAACGTTTGCGATGATGCGCGCTCCTGTGATTTTTAAAGGGTGGGGGTGGGCTCAGGTAGCCAAAGGTGCTCGTGATTGGCTCTGTCCTCTAGAGAGGAGTGGTCTTTTCCCTTCTTGATGTCAGCAGGGGAAATATTTTGAAACCACCCGTTTTAGCATTAGCTCAACACACATTTCCAAAAAATTAGAATAAGGAAGTGGAAACTGTGACACAATCTTTGCGACAGAAATTACTGTTAAAAGACCTTTTTAGAAAGGGAATTTTGCATAATATGGGACCTTTAAGTCTAATTTCTAACAAGCCGTAGCCAGTTTGTTTATCCCCTCAACAAATAAGTTCAGGATTTTTGCAAGCACCAGAACTTCTTACCTGTGTTGCAGAAAAGAGAAAGATCGAGCTAAAGCAAAAGAAAAAAGGAAGAAAGACCCTTCTAAACTTAAGGAACGAGAAGTGTAAGTTTGCTTCTCAGCAGAATGATCTATCATAAATTGTGGTTCTGGTCTTGACTTGTTTTTATTCTTACTGCAGCACAAAGCATCCGTCATGCATGTTCTTTCAGTATAACACTCAGCTTGGCCCACCATACCACATTCTTGTTGACACCAACTTCATAAACTTTTCCATCAAGGCCAAACTGGACATTGTTCAGTCTATGATGGACTGCCTCTATGCCAAATGTAAGTATTATTTAGATTAAAAGGTTAATTTTTGTCAGTTGTCCCAATAATTACAAATGTTATCATTTGATAATAACAGAAAAAATTCACTTTTCCCATATGTGCTCTGAATAGGTATCCCGTATATCACAGACTGTGTGATGGCTGAGATCGAGAAGCTTGGAATGAAATTCAGAGTTGCACTCAGGTACAGATTTGGGGTATAAATTAGCTTTGGGGTTATTTAGCTCTTTTTCCAATTTGAACTATCTTTCTGTATTTATCTTTATCTTCTGCCAGGATAGCTAAAGATCCACGGTTTGAGCGCCTGCCATGCACACACAAGGGAACATATGCTGATGACTGTTTAGTCCAACGAGTAACGCAGGTAATACACTTTGATGCAGATTACTTATTAGAAATTTAACGTTGGTAGCTACATAAAACTATGAAATTAGTCTCAGTTCTGCTCATTGGCGCATCAGTGGACATCCTATGTCATTGATGGTACACTAGCTGGACAGTTTGCCTCTACATCCAGGCTTTGCACACAGAGGTTATCATTTGAAATCTGAGTTTCCATGACAGCTCAGAAGGGTCCTGCATAAACTCAGCTTTTATGGATGTCATCTAAGATAAAAATCATTGCTTGCTGTGGGGCTTGTAGTGTTTGTAAAACTGCTTGTTCAGGTTGGAAGTAATATCACTTTAAGGTAATACAAATTTGAATAGTTTAATGTGAGTATTGCACAGTGGTGCAATTATTTCTGCTATATGATGTAGCCTTTGTCTTCTGAAAAGAGAGAATAATTGCATATGACCTGTTTCTGCAGCACAAGTGTTATATTCTAGCTACTGTGGACAGAGATCTAAAGAGAAGAGTCAGGAAGATACCTGGGGTGCCCATCATGTACATATCAAACCACAGGTAACATTGATCTCTAGTAATCTGGAAATAACCAGCGGATTTGTATTGCTTTTTTAACACTAAATCACAAAATGTACCTTTTAATGACCCAATAAATGTGTTTCTAAATGCAGGTACAACATCGAACGGATGCCTGATGACTACGGTGCTCCAAGGTTCTGATTTCTGCACCTGAGCTCGGACCTGCTAGTAGACTGAAGATCCCTTTTGATTATTTCTTGTGCATATTAACAAACATTTTGAGGTTTTGAAGTTTAATTAGCTAAAAATATGGGATGGGGTGTATCATATTTCCTATTTGCAAGTTTTGTTAAGTTCATGTAAAATATTTTGTTGCAGTTTGCTCTTTTGAATGAATAAATGAACAAATTATTAAAATGTTTTTCTCTTTTTTTTGTCACAGTGTTCTAATTTTTGTGAAATAATCTGTATATTTTAAGTACCAATTGGAAAATTTCTGGAATTGTTCTTTTTACATATAAACAGCCCACATTTGAACGTATAGGTCTTGGATGGATGCGCATCTTACAAGGAGCACTTAAATGCAGCACTTTTACTAGCGATCGCTCACTGGGCCCTGCGCATGCGCAACAGTCGGAGGTCGGGGAGTGTCTGAGCGAGCGGCTCGCTGGACTCGGAAGAAGCCGAAAGGAGCATCAGAAGAAACAATGAATCTGGTGACTTGAAGGGGAAAGATTTAGCGACAGAACCGGATGGATCAGGAGTGTCGAGAAGATGGGATCGTAAAGGAGTTCGGTTTTGTTGGATATTTTCAGGATGAACGACCTCTAACGCTGCAGGGAATTAGGATTTCTAATACTCGCTGCCTGCAGTCTTCTAATAGAGCCAGATAACGGCTTTGCATTAGCGAGTTTATGAATCCTTTTTTTGTGTTAAATGTTTTTTAGTAGAATCGGCTTCACGCTTTACAGCACAAGTCACCTTAATGTCTTGTTTATTTGCATTAACAGCTGCTTATTAGACGGCCTTTAGAGTCGATTATTTATTGCAAAATCAAGTGCTTTTTTCTATTTAACTTTTAAACCACTGCTGCATTCACTTGCTTGTGTACCCAAAGAGCATTTTAACTCCCCTTCTAATCACAAATGCACTGACTGTTTTTGTGACACACTGATGCTATAATCTCCTGGATGTCATGAGTTGACCATTTGCTGTTTCAACCTGTTTAAACCTGCAAGCTGATTAACCAATAAGGACCCAAGGCATCAGAATCATCATCAGTCGGAGCATTTCTGTCTGAACTGTGCTGCTGCTGCCTGGCCAAGGGAGGATGCTGAAGGCCACAGTGGGCTCAGTGGAGGAGAAAGATGAGGAGCAGGAGGATGAAGGCGAAGAGGAGTCGAGGGATGGAGGGGTACCTTTCATTGTGAACAAAGGAGGCCTCCCAGTGGATGAGGAGACTTGGGAGAGGATGTGGAAACATGTGGCTAGAATCCATCCCACTGGTGAAGCGTTGGCAAAGGAGATGAGAGGAACCACTGACCTGCCCAAGGTAAAGTTAGGAACAATAAAACTAAAGTGTGTTTGCTGCTAGTCTTTCTGTGTTGATGCGTATGAATGGTGGGTTTAAATCATTTTATTTGCATGAAGAACTGCTGTTTATTAGCACATATGTTCAACAAGACTCTCGAGCTGCCATCAATGTTGTGATTGTCTCAGATTCCAGTACCAAGTGTGCCTACATACCAACCCACGACTACTATCCCACAACGCCTGGAAGCCATACAAAAGTACATCAGGGAATTGCAGTATCCTTTGGATATGTTTACAACTATTATTACTGTGTTTATTTTATTATTTTTATTCAAAATCAAATGTCCAAACTTGAGGTCATTAGGTGTCTTCTGCACTGATTTTTGCTGTAGTGTAAAATGTGTATATTTGCAGAATTTGATTGTTTTCTCATAATATAGGTCAGTGTAGATTCTACATTCAGTATTTCCACTTGGAGAAGAAATTCATTCATAATTAAGCAGCAGCCTATAAATATCAAAAAGCCTTTAAAGGAGTCCTGTCTTCTTCTGTGCCTCTTTCACAGCAGAGGCTCTGCTACGGTTTGACCTTAACTGTTTCCTACAGGTACAATCACACAGGGACACAGTTTTTTGAGATAAAGAAAAGCCGTCCTCTCACTGCGTAAGTATAGATTCAAACCTCAGCGATGTTTGTGTCATCAGATGTGGATGTAGATGTCTTAAGGCTTTAGATAGTTACAGCAGATGCTTGTGGATTAGCTGGTTTACTCCAGGGCTTTGTGACAAGCTACTCATGTCAGTCAGCGGATGACTGGAACACATTTCCTGACCTCGCTTTATTAGATTTAGATACCGTTTCCCTGGCTTGGGGAAAATGTTTTTGACTGCATAAATGTGATTTGTTCATCGTTGTGGGGTTTGTTTTTTTTTGTGTGTGTCTCTTGCATAATTATATTTTTTAAAGACCCTCTTTTTATTTGGTTTACAGGTTAATGGACATTGCTAAGGACATGACACGGGAAGCTCTGCCAATCAAATGTTTGGAGGCGGTGATCCTGGCAATGTATCTTTAAAAACAGAGCATGACAATTCAAATTCAGATTTTAATTGTGTGTTTAGCTGAAGGGACTGTTTGAGTGTTGATGTTGGCCTATAAAGTGAGAGATGGTCTGTGGCAGATTGTTTTTTTCTTAAGGTGAAAAAACAAACACATTTCTCATAAAGAATGGGGACTTCCTTCATCTAGATCTTTTATTTCTGTCTAAATAACTCATTGCACTCATATATAGGAATGAAAGAGCAAATATCTATTTCCTTGACTTGTCTTGACCCAGTTACCTCACCAACAGCATGCCTGGTGTGGAACGCTTCCCCCTCAGCTTTAAGTCTCACTTCTCAGGGAACCACTTCTACCACATTGTGCTTGGTGTTCACAGCGGGGGACGCTTTGGTGCGCTGGGCATGAGCCGAAGGGAGGACCTCATGTTCAAGCCCCTAGAGTTCCGAACACTAATGGACCTGGTTCAGGAATTTGAAGGAGCCTACAGGGGCTACTGGCACACCCTGCGCAAGATCAAGATCGGCCAGTACGTGTCCCACGACCCTCACAGCGTGGAGCAGATAGAGTGGAAACACTCTATACTGGATGTGGACAAGCTAAGCAAAGAGGAGCTAAGAAAAGAGCTGGAGAGACACACTCGGGATATGAGGCTGAAGGTATGTTTTAGTGCTGCTCAACTATAGTTTGATAGGACTTTTCCTTTTTCCAGCGGTGGATACTTTAGTCATTTTGTATGGTGTTGACATTTGTTGTACTTTTAACTAATACAAGCTGTTGTTTACTAAAGCAACGATGATAAAAATCATATATCCACTTTAGGCAGTTTATTTAATATTCTTTAGTAAATGTTTCTTAGTCCAGTGACTGAGGAAATCTGCTGGTTGAGGAGCAATTTCTCTGTTTCTCATTGCCTTTCATGCAAAGATACATTGTGTGTAATAAAACTAATGCAATGACTCTGCCTCGTGCACTGATGGCTCAATCCATCAACCCCTGGTCTTTTATGCTGAGTGCTTTGCACAAATCAAAGGCACAGGCAGGTTTAGTGAAAGCCACACTGAATAAAAGCATTGTTAACTCATAAGGGTTGTCTCAAAGTTATCAGATGAAGTTACTTTTTGCTGTTTTTTGCAGATAGGAAAACCTGCACCCCCCTCTCCCACTAAAGACAGACGAAACAGCATGGGCTCACCTCTGAAAGGACCAAACAGCCCCATCCGGAGGATCAGCCGAGTTGAGAGACGGTAGGATTCCTTGTGTTGATTCATTTCTCAAAGAGAAAACCCTAAAAATATTATCATTACATTTAATTATTAACATGTCTAATAGTTTTGCTTTTGTTGCAGTCCGTCTGGAGAGAGGAAAGTTATGGATCCAAAGTCATCAGATATTAATGGATACCAGATTCGAGTCTGAAGAACTTTGTCTGCTTGTTTTTTGGGGCCATTGAGTGACTTATCTTGTCTACATTTATTAGTCGATTCACTGGATGCAGTCTTGGTCACTCATAACTTCTCTTCCTGAAACAAAATTCTCATTCAGCTTCCTGCTGTTTTTCCAGGCTTTTTTCCTGAAGCAGTTACAGTAATTGGTGCTGGTATTCTCCCAATTAATTAAAAACAGGGAGTTTATCTGCAGATCTATGTTTTTATTTTAAATAAATGCAGTTTTTCTACCAATACGACATATACTTTTTTCTGAAGCTGGGAAAAGTACTACTCTGTGTAAATGTACTAGTGCACATATCACATCTATGTTGATAGGCTTTTCTGCAGTTACTGTTAAAATGCAAAGACATTGTGCAAATATAAATCCACTTTGACTCCACTGGGTTAGTTACATGTGTTGTAACTAGATTATAAACTAATACCCTCGTGCCTTTTGTTTAAAAGTTAAGAACAATACTAATATTGAGTTGGGTTAGCATGTTTAGCTCGCTGCTTTGTGAGACGGAACCAGGAGTGTAATAAGGCATTTATTGAACAATCATAAAATAAATGACAACTAATGTCATTACTACCAACCTTCATATAGTGCGTTTATATAGATGTACAATATCTATCATATCTGTGTGGTAAACTTGCTCAGTATTGTTTATTATTGTAGCAGCTTTCACTTGCCTTAAGTGACATCAAAGTTGTACATTTTTTACAGCACTTTAATCTGGATTTTGTATGTTTTTACATTTATGCCATTTTCTACTACCTACAGTGTTTGTGATCACCAGTAAACACTTATTATTCACCATTGTTTTGAATGTTGCTACAGTCAACATTTTTATCTGTATATTGGATGTTGTTCACTTTCATTCCAGTGTTCTGTAACGCAGATGATTTTCAGAGTCACAATAAAACCTCACTTGGGAGTTTTGATGAATTTGTGGATGTATTTGTTTCAAAACGCCCCCTAAAAACATGGAGGTGTGCTGTAATTTATGTCAAAATGTTTCTAACGAAGCACGTATTCTTCGCTGAACCTTAGGAGCTAATGGTTAATGGATTACATTTATATCTTTTTCTAGTCTTTCTGACCACTTGAACTAATTTATACTGTAAGTCACATTCACCCACTGACACATTTATTGCCCTGATTAGCAAATCTATGGTCTACATGGGCTTCATTGTCTCACACAAGGACACTTTGACATGTGGTTGAAGCTGGGTTTGAATTACCAGCCTCAGCAGGAAACTGAGCCAGTCACTCCAGAGCATGGGGGCATGGGAAAACTGCCCAACAAAACAAACTTGATGCCACTTTTTAAAAAGGAAACATTCAATTAACTACACAACAGGAGTAGTATCTAGAACTCTTCCTGATGTAGAGTAAATCTGTGGCATTCAGATCCACAAATCTATTTGCCAGTTGTCAGAACAGGTCAACTTCTTAAAATCAAAGTATAATAGAAGAGAAGAATAAAGACAGAATGTCTTTAAAAAACTTACAAACCGTGAGTTTTATTTTGTCATGCAAATAATTTCAACTTCTAAATGACTGAACAGTGTCAACAAGAAATTGTTTTTATGTAACATAGTCTGACAATCGTTTCAAGCATCATGCATTAAAGCTTAACTATGTACATAAATGATTCATTCATGCATTAACGGCACACGCAAACGAGGTGGGATGGGAGCAGTACAGCTCACGATCTTAGCCCTGGACCAGATAATTAACCAAAATCATAAAAGTCACACACTGATGGCAAATATATATTCAACCTTTCACCATCTTTGACATTTACCTTGAAATATTCATAATTTAAAAAAAAAAGTATTTTGCCATTGCAGAATTGCAATTCTTTCTCATGAACATGCAATGACATTAAGTTGGAAATGTAAACAAGATTGTACTTTTTAGGAAGTATTAAGGTCCAGCTGAAATCGAGCGACCAGACTGAGATGGTCTGAGGGGAAAATATGATTGGGAAGACCGTTCATCGACCACAAGACGTCCTCAGAAAGGAGAGACAGACAACCAGTAAGCTGTAGACCTTCACCTGCAAACGTCCCACTGGCTAGGGGGGAAATGAAGGACAAAACATTACAGCTATTTAAACCAACACAATACTTTGGAGATTAAAAAAGACTAAACAATAACGCTTGCAGTCTTGTTCTTGTACCTTTTTGATCAAAAGCAAAGTTGCGTTTTGGAGAGTAGAAGATGTAGTCAACAGTAGCTCCGCCTTCAGAGTGAAGGGTTGTGATTTCTGGACTGCCAGAGCCGGGGAGAACGTGTTTATGAACTGACTCCAGGTCTAACCGATGCCTGATACTGTGTCTGAACCTAGAAAGCCAAATGTAGGAATCATTTTCACTCAATTAAGTGTCTTATTTTTACTTAAAGTAGCTTTATATTTTATTATAGTGCAGTAAAAGACAAGAAAATTGCAGGAAAGTTACCATTTATTGTGCTGCTGATTATCTCCTGAAGGATCTGTGCTCAACAAAAAATAAAACAGACTTTACTTTGTATTAAATTGTAACATATCTGTTAATGTTTTGCTCAGAGTGCTGCATATCTGTCTCACCTGGTTTGATGTCGGTCACTCCTGGAATCAGGACCAGGTCTTGAGGACGAACACATCCAGCTGGACAATAGCGTAACTGCAGCATAAACTCATGAGTGTACTGATGTTTCCCTAAACAAGAACGAAACAGAAAAAAGTCATTAAAAATGGAACCATTTCCTTAGATAAATATATCAAACACTTCCATCACTGACCTGATTTCTGACTTTGACTTTCACATGTATCATTATTGGTATTTGTTGTGTACTGGCAGTTGTCAGTGACTCCCAGAGAGCTGGGCCACAACGGAGCGTACAGTTTGCGATGACTAAGCTTGTATGACAGGTCCTCTTGGCCTGATATCTGTTGAACACAACAAATAAATTACTGAGACCATCAAAACCTGAAAAAATGATTAGGAATGCAAAGATTATTATTAAAATTCCTAAGTTTTCTCACCATCCACGCAGGCAGACCCTGGTAGTAGAGCTCACTGGCAGTGATCAGCTGATACAGAGGCATGTGTGGAAGAGAGTTAAAGTCTCCACACAACACAACGTTACAGTGTTCACCTTTAGCTTTGCAGGACTTGATCATTGCATCGATTTCTGCCAGCATTATTGCTAACTGCGCCAGCTTGACGTCTCCCCTTTTGGGGTTGAAGAGCAGGTGTGTGTTGGCCACACACAGCGGTGGGCCCACCTCCTTAACTGCTGCTCCCTGGACAACCAACGGCCGCAGAAGCAAAACGATTCCCACGTTGTGGCGGTCTAACAGCTCCGAATCAGGCCTGAAGTACTCCAGCTTGGTGACTGCGACTTCAGCGAAGCAGGTGCTGCGATAGCAAGTAGCGCAGCCATCTGTCTTGGTACCCGTTCGTCGCTTGTACACACAGGTGTAGCCTGAATAGAATGAACAGGTATTTTATGTCTTTGTCATAACATCACCCATAATTACTGCTGCTTTGTTTTGTTTTACCCATCTGAGAAAGGACTGGATACAGTTGTTCATAGTAGTGGTTCTCTTGAACCTCTTGCAGACACAATATCTACACACAGGTGAACAAACACACATTACTAGTATAACATTACATATAAAATACTCTTTAAAAGTGCATTTGACTCACATCTGGAGTCCAACTTTCTATCTCCTTTAGAAGCAGGCTGCAGCGGTAACTCCAGTCCAGCACCTCCAGGGGGCAGTGTACGTACAGATGCTTGTTAGCCTCCAGCAGGTCCGGAGCCAGGATGTTGTAGGACATGACAGTGAAGTCCATTGAGGCCTTGTTGAATGGGAAGGGGATCAGAGCACACTTGGCACTTTGCTCCAACTCCTCCCATACTCTCCACACTACTGGGTGAAAGACAAACACAGGAATATTAATATAGAGCTGAATGTTAAACAGTTTGGATGGAATAAAGGACAAATGGCTTAATCTTTACAAAACAACTTGTTCTTTTGCTACTTTTCTTACCTTCAATAGGCATTGTCAGCTCCATTTGAGGATAATAGCTTGGAGCAGGGAAGTGCCACAGAGGGCACTCCACTTCTTGTGCTAGACCAGGTCCTGCAGGAAAGTGCCAGCTGGTTTGTGCATCTTGCTGCACACCAAGATCATGATGGGTTTGAGTGTCAGAGAGAATGGAAGCCAACAGAAACTCATTATTCCCAGCTGCATTGGAGATCAAGTCCCCAGAGGGAACTAAATACTCATCCCAGAACTCGGTCACTTTACATGCAGTTTTATCTTGGAGCTGTTCATCTTCAAAACAAGGGTTGCTCTCTTCTGATGTTTTCAGGGTTTCTGACTGTATTTGTTCCTGTGCTTGTGAGGCATCTTCTTGTATGCTCTCATCTGTCTGTAGATGCTTTAGTTGTGCCACAAGTTCTTGATGTGAATTGATGTCATCAGTAGAAGTGCTTTTGCCTTCTGTGCATGCTTTCATAGGTGGGATAACTAATTCATCATCCTCCAGTTTGGGTGTTTCTCCATTTTCCTTTGTTACAGACTGGATCGCACTCATATTTGTAGGTGCATCATCATTTGTGTCCTTTTGCAGGACAGTCGTCAGTGGTTCGTTGCTCATGTCAAGCTGTGTCTTGTCCTGCTTTTGAACAGGGTCTCTCATCCTTTCTTTTGCATCTCCCATCGTTTCTCCCGTCTGGTTGAGCAGGATTGTCTCAGACTGGCTGTCTCTGACTGTGACAGTGCCACCATCCCACACTGTCCTTCCATTAACCGCTGAAGGAGGAAGACCTTTATTTGCGGCCTCTAAAATAAAACAGATACTTTAGTAAACTGCTTTATGCACACTCTACTAAAGTTTACAATATGTTTTTGTTGAAAGCATTGAACTTTTATTTTAACTATGTAAGAACTAAACCAGCAGCTCTGCAGCTCCAGGTGGTTCTTCAGTACCTCAGAGGAGGTTCATTGCAATGTTGACCAAAAGTGGCATGAACCTAAGTTGTGTTTATTTAAATTTTTGCAACAAATGCATAAGATTTTCACTGTAGCTCTACAAAAAAAAAAAAAAGTAGAGCTGCCAGTGCGAACTAGGATTTTTAACAGATTTAATAAACAGCAAACATTATAAATGCATCCATCACTTTAGAACCAAACTTAGCTAAAAGTTTAAGTTTGAATGTCAAGCTAAAAAAAGATTGCTAGCTTGCCTTCTACTTTCTTTGTGCAGCTCTCAGACCTACAGCTCATGAAGTATTTTTCAAAGTACTTAAAAGCATGTAATTGTTGGAAAAACAAAGATTTGTTTATCAATTGTAAATTACAAAACATTTAAGACATGAAAAAAGACTTTGCAGGAAAATACAGGAAGTTAATCTAATATAAAAAAATAAAAAACCTGCCTCTAATATAAAGGCAGTTTATGGAAATATGAGTTGTGGCATTTTGAGGATATTTATTTCATAAATAACCAACAAACCCTTCTTTTTGCTTTTTTTAATAGAAAAATCAAAAACATAAAGGCAAATATTACTTTATTTTTTTCTAAGTGGGCAACTTATTTTACTACCTTCTTTACAAATAGAGAAATACATCTTTCATACTTTTCAAGTCAGAAGGTCATTTTGTGGCTCTATGCAGCTTTTATTTATTAGGATATTTGTAAAAACTTTCTCTGAGGCGTGGTTGGCAGCAGCCTGAAGAAAACAACACAACAGACGTGTGGCTGAGGTCAGACGTAACGCTGGAGCGTGAAAACTGAAACTAGGAGTGAAATAACAAACACGTCCTTCAACACACTCGTAATAACTCGTATTATAGAAGTATCAGACTTGTGTTAGACTGAGTCTACATGCAAATGCAAAAAAAAACCCTCCAAAAATATGCAACTAATTTGGTAACGAAACATCGGAATGGCAGCGAGAAAACCACGCCGTCAGCAGCAAACTTTCCTCTGACAGTTATTAGCTCGAAGCAGCTGCTCGAGGGACAACAAAGACGTTTTCAGGCGAAAATAAACTAAAAGCTTTTTCACAAAGGTCTTAAATTTACCTGAGCGTCGACGGAGCAGGTACCGCGACAAGGGATAAAAAGCATAAAACAACAAACTACCAATCATGTTTTTGCCACCTTAAATCGGCGCATGCGCATTGTGACGTTGTTGTTTGTCAATGGCCCAGAATAGAACGTGACTGGTTTTTAATGTTAGGGCTTTACAATACAAAGTTTAACGAAAAGGAACAGAAGGTAGAGACTATCTTATAAAATCTGCCCCCATTAACAAATAAAATTCTTAATAATTCAACTTCTAACTTTCATACAAACACACAAATATTTGTATTTATTTGTTTATTTAATAGGGACAGATACAAAAACATAGACAAACGGTAAAAACTGCAGCCCCATGTTTGATGCTTTTAGCCTTAGCTAATTTGCAGCATTTGTCCCTAGATGGGCTTTCAAAAACATAGATAAAAATAACAAAGACAAAGTTTAAAACATTAGATTAAGAAATTTACAGTATACTGTTAAAAATTATACCAATCAGTTTGACACGGACACAAAGTGATCACAGCAATGAAGGAACATTCAACAATTACACATGCAAGTAGCGCTGCTGCATGTGACCGTTTAAAATAATACAAGAAATCATGAACCCTGAGAAGAAACATAAGTGAATGGAAACGACTCAAATACTTTTTACAATATTTATATGAATTTTAATTAAAAGGATACCATGAAAATACACTAAATCCACTGCAGTTCTATTTTTCTTTAAACAATTTTGCTGTTGTCTCTTGTTTACAGTTTGCTTTGATGGTAACCACATTAATACATGAAATATTAATCTGTATGACACACAGCCTGAGGGATAGAATTACCTGCTGGACACGTCTGTTCCATTTCAGAGTACCAGTTCCATGGGTTAGCAAACTAAACTCTTCATTTATTTTGTTTTTTCTTCACGTCTTATAAATTGTTGCTGTAAAAAAGTTATTTGAGAAAAGGCTATAATGTCATTGCCATCATTTGATGAGCTCAGTTTGGAAGATGATAACTGTCCGTCACCGACTCGATCACAAGACTCGGACTCTGAGTCTGACCAAGACTTGAAGTCAGATGGTGAGGAAGTGCTTTTTGAATTTCTGAAACATATTTGGATTATTAGTGTAAAGTAATGTTAATACACAGAAAAATATTGTGTACACATTAAATATACCTGCTTAGTTGAAAAAAAAATGTTATTAAACATTTATTTTTGGCTAATTAATTTATTGATATAATTATGTGCAAATGCTTTCTCACTGCTTTTTACTTTAAATGGACTTAACTTTACACAGAAGACATCAAAACCAACAAGGAGATGTCTGTAGCTGAGGTGTATGTACAGGCCTGCAAGGTGCTGGGTGTGGTTCCAGTCTCCTACTTTATTAGAAACATTGACTCTCCCACTCTGACCCTCACACATCACGGCTTGGGACCTTTAGGGTGCAAGGCCCTTGCTGTAGCTTTAGTGGTACGTTCACAGTTGCAGACATGAGCCTCTCTTAATACATTAATTTGATTGTTTCATGATTTTAATTATTTATTCATGTTTTAGTCTGACATGCATATTAACACCCTGGAACTGGCTGACAACCACATTCAGGCCGAGGGAGTAAAATATCTACTGGAGCTGTTGAGGGCTAATTTTACCATTCAGCACCTGGTATGTAATACTTAATTGTGACCACTAGATGGTGCAAATGTGTCTAAAGTTCTTATTTTGAACAAATACCATCTTCTTCATTTCTCTTTGTTTTATTAGGATTTATCCAACAATAGTTTGAAATCTGAAGGCGCTGAACATGCAGCTAAAATGTTGTTGGACAACATTTCATTAAAATCTCTCAAACTTTCAGGTAACATGCTTTCATTCATGTGCATTTTGCTGAATAAAAGTGTTTGTTTTGCACACTTAGAGAAATAAAATGATATGTTTTGTCAGGAAATGGATTCATTGATGATGATGCAAAATATTTTGCTGATGCACTGTCAGTAAGTTAAATTACATTATATTGTGTTTTCCTATTCCTTTGGTTCTTTCTTTTTAATAAAAAAAAATATTTCTTCTAATTTTGTAATTAGGCAAACTCTAGGATTAAGGAACTTGACCTGAGTCATAATAAGTTTTGTGGCAGAGGAGGGGAACACCTAGGGCAGCTGCTAGGTATAATATAATTTAGTCCTGACATTATTTGTTTTGCATTTAATGTATTTTCTGTTTTTTTTTTTTTTAACCTCCCAATTTCCACAGCAAACAATGAAGGCTTAGAGATTCTTGACCTGAGTTGGAATAGCCTCAGAATGAAAGGAGCTGTGGCTTTTTGCGCTGGACTAAAGGTAAGTCTTTAATATCTGCAATGCATATCTGACTTAGCGAGTACACTGTCGTCACAGAAGTGTCTGTGTTCAGGTGAATATCATGGTAAAACACCTGGACTTGTCCTGGAATGGTTTTGGGAATGAAGGAGCTTTAGCCATGGGCGAGGCCCTAAAATTCAACAGCACTCTGATGCATCTCAACCTCAGTAACAACTGCCTCACTGATGAAGGTGTCAGCATGCTTTGCAGAGGCCTCGAATACAACATCACGCTCCGAGTCCTGCTGGTGGGTGAAAATATTATTTACAATATATACATAAACATGATCAGTTATCCTACAAGATGTCATGTTTTTACCTCTGTAGCTGGCGTATAATTCTATAACAGTAGAGGGCGCTCTAGCTGTGGTCAACATGGTGAAGAACACACCTAAAACTGCCCTGGAGGAGATCAACATCTGTGTGAGTGTTGATCTCAGTACAGTTTTTCTACAGCTTTATATATAAAATGAATTCTTTATTAATTAACAAAAGGTTGCATGTTCATTTTTTTCCTTTCATTTTTCACTCGAGGCATTTTGCAGGTTCTTCATTCCGTGTATTTTATTTGGCTTTTGATGCAGAATGTGCTGGTAAATGAGAACTTTGTGAATCTGTTGGAGACCACATGTCAGGAGCATCCTGGTCTGGATGTTCAGTATGGAGGGGTGGGAGGCTTTATTGCAAAGAAGCCACCAAAACGAGTTGATCCAATGAAAATCATTCAGGTCTGTTGGGTCTTATGTAAATGAGACACTATTTTAAAATGACACTTGGTGCATGATGATGACATGTCTTTAGGTTTTGTGTTGTCATCATCTTTTCTCTCAATTTTCTTAAAGGATTTCCTTGACAGCCGCAAGCTGCGTCTGTGGGATTTCTTTCGTAATATTGACAAAGACGGCACCATGCGAGTCCCCGTCTCGGACTTCAGGAAGGCCGTTCAGGTTTCCAAACTAATTGCTTGAAGTTTTGCAGCAACCACCGGAACAGATGATTACCTGGCTGAAATCATATGAAAAAAGGAAACACATTGCCATTGATTATTTGTTGTTTTGTTTACATGAAACTGGTAGCAATCCACCATTCCCTTGAACCTGTACCAGATTGAGGAGCTGATTCAGAGACTTGATCGTGACAGGACAGGAATGGTGGACTACAGGTGAGCTTTCCGCCTCACTGATGATCTTCAAACATTCATAGTCCTGATGAATGAATGTATTAAGATATGGTGGGAATTAGTCCAAACCATCAATAGAGATGTTGTAAATGTTCCTCCTCAAAGCAGTTAAGGAGGTTTTCAGTATTATCTGTTTGTTTTCAGGGGACTGGCAGACACAAGAAAACAAATGAGGAGAGATCACCGACGTCAGCTCAAGAAGGTCGAGTCCCGTCAGAAGAAAGAGAAGCAGAAGAGTGATCGAATCCTAAAAACCTTCCAGAGCGCCGTAGAGGCAGTCACACCTCGCAGCTCCATCATCCTTTCCCCAGGGAGCGCCAAAGAAGAATCAAGTGGCCCCCAACCATTTTCTGCCACCCCGCTCAGTTCTTGGCATCACATCGTCATGTCAAACAGCAGTCGTTACTCAGTCACCAATCTGAGTGGTGAACACGTTCTGCCTATGTTGAGCGGATCAATGTCTTACCGTCCCACCAGCTCCCCAGTGATGCGCTCCTACTCCCAGCCCAACCTGCTGGCTGACTCCACTCACTCTGCTCCAGGAAAGGCCACCTCCGCTCAGGGGATTTGCTCTGATCCAGACATGGACCACAGAAAGCTAAGCCCTACCACCAACAGCCTGACCAGGTCTGGACCGGCTCTTAATGGGGAACAGCCAGAAGGCAACGTCAAAACCAAGAAAATAAAGAAAAGGAAACCAAAGAAACTTGTAGAGAAAGACTCAAAGAATTCTAAAAAAACTGTCAAGTGAAAACATGATTTTGCTGGATTTCTTTTTCATGCATGATCATTAAATAAAGATTTATGTTTTCTCATTCATTTTGCTTCTTGTCTGTTCAACCATTTAAATAATCTGTATCCGTATCTGCATAGATATATAAGGCTAGATGGATCATCTGGGGTTCAACAGCGTAGCTACACGGCAGCTATCTTGTGACAGTGAGCTGATGTTCTGCTCTCTATGGTAGCAGATGGAAGGTGATGGAAGGTGAGCGATCAACTAAAAACACTCATAACTCGATGAAAAATGAACGGATTTACTTTCTCACAAACCTTATCTGGACTCAGATTTCATCTTTCCAGCACCTACCAGTCTGCTCTGAACTTAATTCCCAGACAATTCACGCCTCTAATCAAAACAACTCACCAGGACTCCAGTTGAATACAGTGGAGCGAACACCTCCTCAAGGAGGTAGAAGGAGCTGTGTCACAGACAGAGGAAGATAAGCACATGTAACCGGGGGTTACGGTGAGTGTCGCATCTCCGGCAGTCATTGAACACATCAGTACACCTGTCTGACATTTCTGGGTGATTGCGTACCTTATAAAGACAGGTGTGTGTGTGTGAGTGTGGAGATCAGATGGTTGGAGGTGAACAGAGCTGATGCACGGTCGCTAATTTGGATGAACTGTCGGGTTACTGTTAACGGCAGGTCCGGGTCCGGGTGCAGGTGGATGTCCGTGTGAGTACTCATTTTTTGTTAATGTTTTGATGGAGCGGGTGCATGGTGGTTTAATGTGATTTGTTTCATTCATTGCAGCTATGCCCCTGCTGCTCAATTTATGCGGGTAGATCTGCATTAAACTGCGTGACTCACGCCGCTGCATCCGCGTTATTGTGTGTGGGTGCAGGTTTGAGGATCCAGCACAAACTCTATTAGACCGCCAGTCAGTTTAGCTCTTAGAGGAAGTGGGCGGGGGGAGAGAGAGCCAAAAGTCTCGGTGCAGGAGTAGCCGCTCCCCGTTAGTTTGTTTTAGAGGGTTTATTAAGTGTTATGGGGGTTATTTTCTGAGCTTTATAGTATCTTTCTTTTGTTTCTTTGGGGTGTTTCCATTTATTACTTTCTTTACTAAGATCAGTTTAGTTGAGGGTTATTTTAAACTGATGTTTTAAATGAATTCTAAAATAAAGACTTTGTATTCTTCTACATATCTGTCTTGGTTCTCTTTTGCGTCACCAGACCTTTTTACGGTCTTAAAGGTATGCAAGCGTGCTAAGGGGCCCTTGGCCTTCCCGGTATCACTACACACAGCTTATAAGTTTCTCTCTCCTCGACTACAGACAGAATTGACAAAGCTACTCAGATGAGCAGCGAAACGTCTTCAAAGAACCAAATAAGTCCAGTTGCCTTTCTTTAAAACCCTTTTTTGAAATGTCACAAACTTATTTTTTTTATTGGGGAATTTAGGCTCTTAATGTTCCAGGTCATCAAGGTGAGGGTTTTTTGTTGCTTAGTTGTCATATCACCATTAGAAAATATATTACCACAGGATGATGTAACATTAATGTTGTACTGCCACAGCCAAACAAGAGGTAGTTGGAAAGCCAGCAACAGGAAACAAAAATGAAAACAAATATATAGAACAAACGAAAAATAAATCGCACTGTGAACATATTTAGGTTGAAAGAGAACACAATCCACCCTGGGGCATAAACACACCCAAAAAGAAAAAAATCTCCGTGGTTCGTGACCATCCTTAGTCTAGCAGTCTCAGAACTGATGCCTGCAGCAGGGACAGCCGAGGTAAAGAAAAACAAAAGTAGTAGTGAAATCAGAACTGTCACTTTCAGGACGTCGACCTGATGTAATCATCAGAGCTGGTTGTAAATGGTACAGAAATTAAAAGTAATCGCTCTATATAGTCTTTATAATCAGTCACTTTATCAATAAGTTCGAGGAGCCACAGACCCGCCCCCAAGGCCCATGGAGGACGTGGAGGAGGTCCGGGCCCCAGGCGTCCAGAGGCCACCCAGGGCACGGACACCCCAGGGAGACCGCCGCCAGGGCAATCACAAACTCCCCCCCAGAGAGCGCAGAGGCTTACCCCACGTGGGTCACCCGGCAGTCACCGCGCTAGAGCCCCCAGGGGTCGCGGCAAGGGGCTCACAGGCACCACCCGCAGCCAGCCATCCAGGACAAATCCAGCCGAAACCATAGACCCGAGATCCAGGGGCGAACTGGCCCCAGCAGAAGCCCGACCGCACCAGGGGGCCCAGATCCCACAAGGCAGCCACAGGGGGAGAGCAGGCAGACACCCCCGGCACCCAGCCTCAGACCCCGAGACACCCCAATACGCCGGCGAAAGAAGGCACCACCCAATGCCGAGGCGCAGCCGGGGAGGATAGTCTCAACAGAGGAGGGCCTAGCATGTCTCAGAAGGGGGGGAAAGACCAGACCCGACAGATAAACAGTCACACACAGACACAATCGCACGTTCCCACCCTCATGCACACACACACATCCCTGCAAACATACCAAGACACACAATAGACACTGTACACCCACTCTCACTCCTCATGCATACTCTATGTTCCCAGGACCAGGGACCAGCGCCCTTAGGGTGAAACCAGCCCCCATACCCAGAAGATGATCCCTTCCATACCAAAGTGGGGATGAGAAGACCACCACTCACCCCGCAGCCGCCGAGCAGCCCCCCGCCACAAACCCCGACCAGATGGCTCGCTCTACTCCAGGCCCCAGGCAGCGAGCAGAGAACAGGGGTGTAGGAAGACCCCAAGTCCCCCCCACCCCCCGATGTGGTGTTGATGCGTGTTGTAGTAAGATGTGTTTAAAATAAGGTGCGGGGCAGCACGCCATTCCCCTCCCTGGACCCTAAATGTCTAAATGCAACGTGGAGGTGGGCAATGAGGAGAGGTTAGCCGGCAAGACCCCTCTCCCCCCAGATATCACTGGGTGTATTCTCTCCAAAGACCCTAGTATGTCATGTGAGAATGTAATGAGTGACATTCTCACAATGAATGAAGTGAAAGTGAGTGGAAGTGTTTAAATTGTGCATTAAAATTGGGCCACATGCTGCCACAGGACTGCAGAGATGATATTCCACACCCGTGACATACCTGTAACCCAAAGCCCTGTGTGAGTGGTGATGTGATGGAGCAGTGGGAGGGAAAAGTGCGGGGATGGGGAGGCAAGACTGGGGGGGACAAGCCCTCCCAGTGAGCCAGCTCCCCCGCTGGCCCCAATAAGCACCCCCGGAGATCGTCCAGTTTCTGTTGTAAAACATTAACCTCCTCTCGGGATGCCGGGTTTTTAGCTTCTAATGCTTTGTTAGCGTCCTCCAGAAATTCAATGCGAGACTCTGCATTACTCAGTCGAGCAGCCATGTCGGCTAGCTTAGCCTCTACTCCACTGCATTGGTAGCCTTCTGGATAGCATTGAGCTTGCTTTCTTGTACTTCGGAAGTTTCTTTCAGTAGTGCATAGATACTTGCAATATCTTTGGCCATTTGTTCAGTTGCTGCCGGTTGAGGGTTGTCTATTTTTGAGGCAGATGGAGGGGAGTCAGGGCGCTTAGGCTCGTTAGCCCTCAAATTAGCCGCCTCGCTGGCTCCTTCTTTGTGTAACCCTTTTTAACTGAGTAGTAAACAACTAAAGGGTTCTTTCCAATCTGATATGAATCTAAAGGAAAAAAAATTCTAAATCTCTACTCAATTTGGGTTTCCACTAGGATCGTAAGGAGATTGGTAATGGTGACTCAGTGAAGAGAGACTTCCAACCCAAAATGAAACACAAACAACATTCAAGGTGAATTTAGTTGAATGTATTCAAACATTAAACATTTACCTCCAGAACATAGGCAAAACACAATATGAAAAACAAACAAAAAACATTTGCATACGTATTTTATCCCTTAAATCTTTTGGTCTGGATCAATATTTTAACCTTCAAAAAAACTACAAAAAGTGTTCAATATCACCCATTCAAGTGTCCAGTTCAGTTGAGCATCTTTAATACTCACTGGTTGATCTCACTTAAGATTTGTCTTTCACAGTTCCCTGATGCATCAGTTTATTTATTTGGGTTCAGGCCTGACCCGAGGAAAAAAAGTAGCAACATAAAGTGTCCTGAGATCTCAATATAATTAGGTGAACCAAAAAAAAAAAATCCTTAGAACGATTTTGAGGAATCCTTGTGT
>SSNR01000222.1:352874-398585 GCA_006937965.1 Callopanchax toddi | reverse complement strand
ATTTGAGGAATCCTTGTGTCCTACCACCCTCCAAAGGAACCGGTGCCCTCTGGGTTTGAAGTGTCCTCTGCATCTCAGTTGGAAACTTGCTGTTGATGCTTTGCTTCATCCTTCATAGCAGATTCTACCAGCAAAAAAAACCAGTCTGCACACAAATGTGCAGAGTAATTACTTCATTTGCAAATTAAATATATAATCCATCCAATAACTTTCCTTTGACTACATTTTTTTTAAACTTCCAAAAAAAAACATACAATGCATTTGTGTTCTCTTTTTTTTTCTCCATATATCAAATCCATAAAATTTTTCCTTACCAATAACATATAAACCAGTGCTAATCTAATGAAATCATGAAGATATTACACATTATGAACTCATGTCAAGCTCATGGCACATGGTGTACTAGCATAACTTCACATGCTAGCCTATTGTTAGCACATGTGGGCGAGCTAGCTTACCTTCCACGAGCTAACCCAGCAGCCTTTAGCTGTTACATTTCACACAAAATAGCACTTCCCGACTGGTTTTACAACTCCAAAAACACTTTAAATTACATTTTCTCATCACAAAATGTTCAAAACTCACCAGGATACTCTTCAAAAAAACATTCACGCTCCTTGGCTCAACAGGTTACAGGGCAGAACCTTCCACAGTAACTGTGCACATCTACCAAACAAATTTAACACTCAAAAGCTTATCTCATTGAGCTGATTTACTCAACGGACCCATAAAATTACACAAAAGGTTTTACCTCGCTCCATGCGGCTGATTCCACGAGAGGACTACCAGCTTTGACTAGGGATTTTCCATAAGCTACATTTACTCACTGAGCAGGGAGTTTCCGTTTTCAGCGCTGTGGTGCGTTCATGGGACATACGAAAACCCATACTCAAAAGAAAACTTGCATTTTGGAACAAAACAAATAAAAAATGAAAATAAATTTGTAACATAAACATGGGTTACATGTCTCATTCTTAAAAACATGAAACAATCTTCAAGCCCAGTTGATATTCTCCCAACCTCTTTGCTTCTTAAAGCTTTTGACCTAGTTGGCCCATGCATTGTTGATTTTATCAATCTATCCCTCCAAACCGGCTCTGTCCCCTCCATCTTTAAACACGCTGTTATTGAACCCATCCTTAAAAACCCAGTCTGGACTCCTCTCAACCAAATAACTACAGGCCCATTTCCAAACTGAGCTATATCTCTAAACTCTTAGAAAGAGTTGTGGCTGACCAGCTGGTCTCTTTTCTGGAACAACACAACATTTTTGATAAATTCCAATCTGGTTTCCGTAAAAAACATTCAACAGAAACAGCTTTACTCAAAGTATCCAGTGACATCATGATGGCAGCAGACTCCGGGGAGTTTACAGTCTTAGTTTTGTTGGACCTTTCTGTTGATCACAGCACCTTAGTGAACAGACTCCGTGACCTGGTGGGGATCTCTGGAACAGTTTTAGACTGGTTCAGATCGAACCTCTCAAACAGAAGTTTCAGTGTCCATATAAACAACATCATGTCAGATACTACAGATCTGTTCTGTGGGGTACCCCAAGGCTCTGTTCTGGGTCCACTCCTGTTTTTACTATATATCCATCCTCTTGGACAGATCATTAGTAGATGTCACAATGTCTCCTACCACCTTTATGCAGATGACATTCAGCTGTACTGCTCCTTCAAGGACTCAGAGTTCTACAAACTGTCTGAACTACTGGAGTGTCTGTCAGCTATTACTAACTGGTTAGAAAATAACTTCCTTCAGTTAAACCCTGAAAAGACTGAATGTCTGATTGTTGCCCCTGATAGGATGGTCCCTCTGATCAGTCAACATATTGGACATTTAAGTTCTGCTGTAAAGTCAAACCTGAGGAATCTGNAAAAAAAAAAAAATCCTTAGAACGATTTTGAGGAATCCTTGTGTCCTACCACCCTCCAAAGGAACCGGTGCCCTCTGGGTTTGAAGTGTCCTCTGCAGGCATCTCAGTTGGAAACTTGCTGTAGATGCTTTGCTTCATCCTTCATAGCAGATTCTACCAGCAAAAAAACCAGTCTGCACACAAATGTGCAGAGTAATTACTTCATTTGCAAATTAAATATATAATCCATCCAATAACTTTCCTTTGACTACATTTTTTTTTAAACTTCCAAAAAAAAAAACATACAATGCATTTGTGTTCTCTTTTTTTGTTTCCATATATCAAATCCATAAAATTTTTCCTTGCCAATAACATATAAAACAGTGCTAATCTAATGAAATCATGAAGATATTACACATTATGAACTCATGTCAAGCTCATGGCAGCTAGCACATGGTGTACTAGCATAACTTCACATGCTAGCCTATTGTTAGCACATGTGGGCGAGCTAGCTTACCTTCCACGAGCTAACCCAGCAGCCTTTAGCTGTTACATTTCACACAAAATAGCACATCCCGACTGGTTTTACAACTCCAAAAACACTTTAAATTACATTTTCTCATCACAAAATGTTCAAAACTCACCAGGATATTCTTCAAAAAAACATTCACGCTCCTTGGCTCAACAGGTTACAGGGCACAACCTTCCACAGTAACTGTGCACATCTACAAAACAAATTTACACTCAAAAGCTTGTCTCATTGAGCTGATTTACTCAACGGACCCATAAAATTACACAAAAGGTTTTACCTCGCTCCATGCGGCTGATTCCACGAGAGGACTACCAGCTTTGAATAGGGATTTTCCATAAGCTACATTTACTCACTGAGCAGGGAGTTTCCGTTTACAGCGCTGTGGTGCGTTCATGGGACATACGAAAACCCATACTCAAAAGAAAACTTGCATTTTGGAAAAAACAAATAAAAAATGAAAATAAATTTGTCTGTAACATAAACATGGGTTACACCTACATTAGTGGATTTCTAAAACCTTAAACTCCCTCCAGGTCCCCTGACCAAGATCTGCTCTCAGTCCCCAAAAGCAGGCGGAAAACCAAAGAACTGAAACTCTGAAACTCCAAGATTCTGGAACGCTCTTCCATTGTCACTGAGATCTGTGGACTCATTTAAAGAAGTTAAATACGTATCTGTTTAAATCTGTCTTTGTTTAAGTCTGTTTTTAAGTGTCCTGTTTTTCTTTTTACTTTCAAATTTTGGATTTATGTTCTCATGTTAAGCGCTTTGTGATTTATATCTTCAGGCGCTCTATAGATAAAGTTTTACGTATTCATGATAATGTAATGCATATTTTAATAAGTGGTGACATCCAATTAATTGTAAATAAAGTCAAAACAGCTTTTAAACAAATTCATTTTCTGCATACATGAAAGTCCAAGATAATTCTTTGAGACTAGCAACTCTTTGCCAATAACTTGTGAAATCTTAATTTTAAGTGTAATGTACATAAATATTTATAAAGGGGGTCGATTTAGATATATAGTGATTAAACAATATCCAAATATTCATAAACCATGAGGATTATTTTTGTTTGACTTTAATATGTGACTGGACCTGAAGACAGGTTCTTTGATGTCCAGTGAACTCCCTTTGTTAATAAAATGAAAGAATGACAAATTACTTTATGTCAAAAATCATCAGCTTTATTACTAAATTAAGCAAACAACAAAAACATTAAATGGTCACATGGCTAATGTTGATACTGTATTTGTGCAGATTTATCCTCAGCACTGACCAATGAAATCACATTTCCTAAATCTCACACAACTCTGATAGGTCCAGCTGCAGCATCAATAACACATGTGGGTGTTGTGTATAGGATGCTGCCTGTGCATAACGGGCTCAACTTTAGGAAGCTGATTCAGCTCTATTGGCCATGATTGTGTGTACAAAGAATATGACTTCTGTTTCATGCACACACAGCATACAGACATGTAATAATATGTTATACAATAATATAATATCAATATATAATATTAATAAAACAAAGAAAGCAGGTTGAGGTACTCCAAGGAGGAATGAATCATGAAATTATGTACTTTTTGGGGAAAATTAGATTGCAGACTTATTAATAAACTTAAAACTTTAGATTATGCTATCATAAAATATGGGAATAACATTAACACATTACTGTAAAGCATAAAACACATCATTCCCTGTCCATTCAGGTGCAGGAACTTGGCCAAAATAGGGATCTTCAACTGGACCAGGACCCTGGAGGTGTAGTCGGCACTTTTCCTGTAGATTTTGACAAGAAAAATAAATTAGAAGAATCTTACTGCCTCAACATCATTTAAATAAGCAAAAAAAAAAAGTTTAAATATTAAACAAATGTGCTTTATGTTGTCAGAGAACTAAATAAAATTCAATACAAACCCGGTTGCTACTGTTTTGAAATTCTTGTACTCTCCACATTGTGCTGTTTTCACGTGTCAAATGTATTTTTTGCTACTATTTTACACAACATTAAATCATTAATAAAGATGCTGATGTAAAACAGCTCCAGTATTAAGATAAATGTGTATTAGGGGTGAAATGCATTGATATCAATGTGTTTAATACAAGTTTATGTGCTATTTCAGAGTGGACAGGCAAATTTACGAACTGTACTTGAATGCATCATGCAGCCACTACTACACGGTTCTATGAGTGAGAAGTGCAGATGACATGATCACGGTGCTTAATGCGGACAATAAACTACATCAGAGCTACCGAGGAAGTTTACACAACCACAGAGAATCACAATAGGCCAAGAGTTCTGGTTTTAGAATAAGCTGAATGCAAAAGCTGGACAATCGGCGTTGTTGAGTTGAAAATTCTAAGCAGTAAACACATCAAAACACTATAAACAGTACATTTAGAAATAGTGGCTGTTGTGAAATGACTTAAATTACCTGTGGATCGATTAAGAGAGACGCTACCTGCCTCTCTCCCATGCCAGATTGTTTACTTAGCATGAGCTATTAGCAGCCGCAAATTAGCACAATCAAACAGCACAAGAGCGCCATTACCTCAATGTGAAACATTTAAACTAGTTTGTTTTAAGATTAAATAAACATGTACATTTTTCAAAACAATGTGCAAATGTACATTATTTATAAAATAGATGGATATATTTAAACTCACCTGGAAGAGGATTATTGAGTTCACAGCACTGTGTCTGTCCATGCTTTGTATCAGGGAAAACCAGAGGTTCATTTTGCCCTCTGCTGGCAGGAATAAGTATTACACAGATAAACCAATTTAGCTTTAGCATTAGCATCTACAAAAAATGTTTTNTCATCAATACGTGCTTTTTCTTTGATAAATGTCTCATCCTCGTGAGGTGCCTCTTGAGGCCGCCGTGACAACCCATCGGCATCTTTGTTTGCTTGGCCTGCCCTGTACTTTATGTTAAAATGATAAGTAGATAAGGCAGCCAGCCACCTGTGTCCAGCAGCATCCAACTTTGCAGTCGTTAAAATGTACGTCAATGGATTGTTGTCGGTCAAGAGAACGTTCAGGTTTTTAAGAATAGACTCAAGACCCACCTTTTTAGATTAGCTTTTAACTGATTATTATTTATTTAGTTTTTTATTCGGATTTTATTGGTCATTTTACTATTCATATAAGTTCTCGTTATTTTATATGCTATGCATTTTAATCCTCCAGTGTTTCCTCTGTGGAGCCCTCTGCCTTGGGACCGCTGGTCGGCGGTGGCGGCTCGGGCGCTCCCCGGTAGGACCCGGGCAGTGGCGGGGGTTGCCACCCTCCATACCCGGGTGCCCTTGGTTGGTGTGTTGGCTGCTGACCTGGTTCTACAGCTGACGAGGCAGAGGGCCCACTAGATGGCGTGTTTCTCATTACTGGAGCCATCTGAGCTCAACGTAGTGTTTACTGTGGTTTTTATGTGTATGTGTGGGTGTATGTTTGCCTGGGAATGGGTTTTGGACTGGGAGGGGAGCGTGTCATGGTTGTTCTGTGTGTGGGAAGGGGAGGGAATGTGGGTTGTATGGGTCATTTTAATCTGTCAAGCACTTTGTGTTGCTCGCTGGGGCATGAAAGGTGCTATATAAATAAAGTTTGATTTGATTTGATTTGAAGACTGTAAAACTGGAGCCGTAAAGATAGTCACTAAACTTTTCGCACACGGCCCACTTGAGGGCTAAAAACTCGAGTTTGTGCGTTGGATAGTTTTGCTCACTCTTTGAGAGCCCCCGACTAGCATACGCAATGGCCCTCAGCCTTCCCCCTTGCTCCTGATAGAGCGCAGCTCCTAACCCATCCCGGCACGCATCAGTGTGCAATACATAAGGAAGCTGCGGATTGGCAAAAGCAAGAATGGGTGCAGTTGTCAGCTTTTCGACTATTGTTTGGAACGCAGTTTCACACTCATGAGTCCATTGTTCCGCAAGAGGCTGATTGGGGCTGTGAGCTAATTTGGGTGGCTCTCGCTTGTAAATCTTACCCCTTTTCCGTGGTGGGCGATAACCTGCTGTGAGACGGTTCAATGGTTTTGCTATCTTGGAGTACCCTTCGACAAAACGCCTATAGTACCCAGCAAAACCCAAAAAACATTTCAGTTCCTTAAAGTTAGACGGTCGTGGCCAACTTTTCAGGGCAGAGATCTTTTCGGGATCAGTGTGGACTCCGTTTGCATCCACAATGTGCCCTAGATACTTAACCGAGGTTTTAAAGAAGTGACATTTTCCTGGGGATAATTTAAGCCCATAATCCCTCAAGCGAGTAAGCACTTTCATCAATCTAGCCTCGTGTTCTTCTAATGTGTCCGAGAACACTATCAGATCATCTAGAAAGACCAGCACTTCATTAAGATGGAGATCCCCAACACACTTCTCCATTAAGCGCTGGAAAGTGCTTGGGGCGTTTGTTACACCCTGTGGCATTCTATTAAACTCATAGAAGCCAAGGGGACACACGAAGGCTGTTTTAGGCTTGTCCTCTTCGACTACCTCCACCTGATAATACCCGGATTTGAGGTCCATGACGGAAAACCACTTAGCTCCGCTAAGGGCTGTAAACGTCTCCTCAATATTTGGGAGGGCATATGCATCTCGTACAGTTCGAAGGTTTAGCTTACGATAATCTATGCATAGCCTGATTGAGCCGTTCTTTTTCTTTACGAGTACAATCGGTGAGGCGAAAGGACTTTGTGATTCTCGGATGATACCTGCATCAAGTAGCTCTCTTAGGTGTTGTTTTACCGCTTCCCTATCACTTGGATGTATCGGTCGTGGCCGCTCTTTGAAAGGCAGTTCATTGTGTAATCTGATTTGATGCTTTACGGCTGTGGTGTGGCCATATGAAGTATCTTCAAGAGCAAAAACTTCTGGAATAGAGCGTAACTTTTTCAGAACACGCTCTTTCCATTGCTCTGAGATGGGGGACTCGTCAAGTATGGACGTGAGTTGGTCAGTGATTGGATTGTTCTGATCTGTGGGGTCTGGAGTTTGACCAGGTGCTAGCGAAGAAACATCTTGGGCTGCACAAGCTTGAGCAACAATGCTATTTGGCTGCAATGTAATAACATGTTCAGTCACATTGCGTACAATGACAGGCACTTTGCTGCTGGCATTAAAGGGAATGTCGACCAAAACTGGCTCAAGAAGCAGTCCTCCTGGTAACTTGTATTGCTCATGTGGTTCAAGGACAAAACTCCTGTTTTGGTTGTTCTTTCTTAGCCTCACATTACCCATTAAACACAATTTGTGTTTTGCTGGGATTGTTATTGGCTCTTTTCTGCATAATGTGACAGGACAGGAATGGGTGTCATTTCTTTGTGTTTGGGCAACATGTTGAAGGATCATTGCAAACTGCTTAGAGTGCAGCTTATTAATGAATGTAGGGCCATCTTGATCTAATAATTGTCCATAAAGTCGCAAAAGAACATTTGTCCCTATCAACAGTGGAACTTGACTGTTAAAATGGCATTCAGGAACGACAAGAGCCAAAACAACTAGCTCTTGCTCTTGGCCTGCAATGTTCTGGGGAAATGTAATGAGTGTCTGAATATAGCCCAAGTTTGGGACCTTCTGCCCTCCTGCTCCCTCTATCTCAAGAAGAGCATTTATCACTTCATTTCGCACTTTTCCCCGACATGTTCTGCAAACTGTCCCTCAGCATTCTTCAAATATCCAAAATATGCCCATACTTCCGTCTTTGTATTCTTTGAGGGCTGATAGATACCCTCAGTGCTGTTTTCTCCTCTTTTCGCCGTCATTTTAGCTTTATCTTAAGAAAGTTGTGGATGTAAACACTACAAAGTGCGCAGAAGCTTCACCAGAGGGTACGGTGGCCGGGAAGCTAACCGTGCCAAAATCGCGAACGAGGTTAACCCACCGAGATAATATAGTTTTTTAAAAACATGACGGCAATAATTATAGTCACCATTTTTACCGGGGTTTACCGCGAAACCGGTAACCGTGACAACCCTCATGTGAATGTTAGCTAATATCTCATGAACCAGGACAGATTTTAATGAAACTCTCTGAAGGTAATTATTGGATGTTCATCTACAACAAATACACTTTTGGAGTCGATGCAATACAAGATGGCCGCCACAGCTGGTTGACTTCAGGAAACACAGAAATATCAGGAAATCAGTCAGTTCTGTAGATATTTACAACAAAAGATTGTGTTAAGTTCTGAGAGCTAACTGAGCTGGAGATCCTGTGGTTGGTGTGAGATTGCACACGTTATTTCCTGAACTTGACCCAAACCGCTACATTTACTTGACTTTTATTCCAGAAAAGTAGAAATGATTCCTTCAGCATGCACATGGCCATGTTTTTGCTCAGATTTTTACTAACGTGAGGCCTAGCGTGACTAAATAAGACAGCAGTATAGAAGAGGGAGGAGCTCAGATGATGGCCTTGTTGCTGATAACAAACTCACATTTATTTTCAAGACCAAATCAGTAAAATTCAGAGAAACTGATTCTCATCTTTAATGATGACAAACATAATTCCAGTATAAAAAAAAAATCTGATTTACAAATTCCTGCCTTTTCCTATCAAATACAGTAGACTGTGTTTAATGTATTGTTTGCATGTTGGCAGTTTTGACACATGCCTCATAATCATTTGACTCCAGTGATTTAACAAATACTAGGACTTTTATTCATACAGTATTAATGGAAGCACAGACTCCTCACACATTAGTACTGTTAGTAACCACTGGCTTATTTATACATGAAGCTTAAAGCACAGAGATACAGTAAATCCATTATCTTTAGTCTGAGTAATGGTCACTTCTCTGACTGAGGAGCAAACAGCAACTGAACATGGAGCTGATGAATACAACAACTGTAGTCAACATGGAGAAGACCAAACCTCAGACTGGAGCCAAGAAGTGTCCCCACAAACCATGTGTCATTAATTAGTTTCAGATTATTCTTTTAATTAATACTAATTAATTATATTATTTGAATCATCTTCCAATAAAAACGTTGGATTTATTGAACATGTTTTTTCATATCTAATTGCTGATAAGTATATCATGGACTTGTTTTGACTGGGACATGTATAAAAATGCATGGATGGTAAAGCATGGCACAACATTTTTTCTGTTTCACTCTGCACTAAAAACAGAACTTTAACAGAACATTGAAATCTGAGCAGAGATTACAGTGTTTGACAAACATGTCTCTAATGGACGACCCTATAATGCCTTAGAGAAAGTACACACAGAACCAATAATTGAAGCCTGAATGTAATTCAATTAAAACCGGTTCAATTTTATAACAAACATCACCCAAATGAACGTCGCACTAAATCTACCAGTGATTATAGTAATCGCTACATCAGTTTCTGTCATTAGAGGTGAGCTTTTAGCCTTCAGTGAACATTCATTATCCATTTCATCTCCCTCTGTGCCCATTGCCTTTAATTTACACACACACACACACACACACACACACACACACACACACACACACACACACACAGCTGAGTGGAAGCAAACAGGAGGATGCTTTTGGAGGTGTTTTGCAGACCTGCTTTATGCTTTAAATAGTCTGCTTAATTCACCTTTTTTCATTCTGAAACACACACACACACACACACACACACACACACACACACACACACACACACACACACACACACACAGTGACGGCTCCTCCTGAAGTTCTGCTGCCTCCTTCAGGTGCAGGTATGTGGAGGTTCCCCCACCCCCCAGCCTTTAATTGCATTCCTCCAGGCTCCACTCACCTTCCCTGGTGAGTCAACAAACCTCTTTGTGCCTTTGATCGTAACGGGTCTTATTAACTACCATGGCAACCGCAGGGACTCGCTGCTGTCGGCCGGCTATTATTGGAAACAAATAAAGGGGCAGGCCTGGCGCCCACCGTGGCTGTGGGGAGGTTTCGGATTAAAGGGGATTTGGAATCACAATGGGTGCTGCGCCTTCTCTAAATGTTATCTGTGAGCCGATTGTAATGAGCTCAAGAAGTTTTTCTCCTGCTGTAAACAATCGTTTTAACTTTGTAGGAAAAGTCCTGGCAGCAGTTTAAGGAATATGAATAAATACAGAGTCCAGGGAGCTCTAACCCCCTCTAACGGAAGTTATCATCAGTCGAAGTTGAGCTGCTGTTTTATCCTAAACCTAAAGCTGATTTTTGTCTGCATGGATCCAGATGAGCTGTTATTCAGCTTCATGCATTTAGATTGTCACTTTAGAGACACTTGCATTGTTTAATGTGAAGAAACTGGCTTTGTTTTAGGTTAGTTTGTGCGTCTGTGAATAGAAATGATCAGCATGGTGATTCATTAACACACTGTAAATGTGTGAAAAGTGAAGTGGTGCGTGATTGGCCTGACTCACATTCTTGTTATTCTAATGACTTCATTTGATCCATTTAGAGTAAATTAACCTAGTTTTGTTCACACTGATTGAATCCACCCTAGTAGAAGCTAGCTGGTAGGTTTGGGTTGACTGGTAGTCAACTGGCGAGTGCGCCTCCAAATGCCTTCCGCTGAATTGGGGGTGCCACAGGGATCTGTCCTGGGGCCCCTCCTATTTTCCATCTATCTCCTCCCTTTGGGAAAGATTTTCGAGCGACTTGATATTGGCTATCACATCTACGCCGATGATTGTCTGATCTGTCTGGAAATGAAGGGTCCAAACACTGAGTTGGTACTTGAGGAGTGTCTCACGGAAGTTAGGAGGTGGCTGGCTGCAAACTTCCTCAGGCTAAATGAATCAAAAACTGAATCGATTCTTTTTGCCCCGAGACACCTCTCTCGCTCATCGTTCGTCCCAGATCTTCTGAGTGTTGGCAGTAAACAGTGTGTCACTAGCCTTGGGGTCAAACTGGATGCTGGATTTACAATGGTTCCTCAGATAAATGCGGTTGTGAAATCATACTTTTTTCAACTGCGCCGCGTAGTCCGTTTAAAACCGGTTCTTAAGCGGGCGCATCTGGAATCTGTGATTCACGCCTTTATCACATCCCGCCTGGATTACGCTAATTCGCTCCTTATTGGTTCCCCCGTTTCAGCTTTAAAACGGCTACAGATGGTGCAAAACGCTGCTGCTAGATTTTTAACAAACACAAACAGACGTACCCATATCACCTCTGTGCTGGCCCGGCTCCACTGGTTACCGGTGCTTTTTAGGGTGCGTTTTAAGATCCTTATTTTTGTTTTTAAAGCCCTGAATGGCTTTGCACCATCCTACCTGTCTGACCTGCTTGCCCCCTATGTGCCAGTGCGCTCTCTTAGGTCTGCTGACCGCTTGCTACTTTGCACATGTTCTATGAACTACAAAGCAAGAGGGGAGAGGGCTTTTGTACACGTGGCCCCCGTCCTCTGGAATGCACTGCCCATTACTATCCGCCAGTCATCGTCCATCGCAGCCTTCAAATCACGTTTAAAGACTCATTATTACAAGCTGGCTTTTAGATAGAAACGTATTTTTTGTTGGCTCTTATCTTAATGTTTTTAAGGGTTTTAAAATTGTATTTATTGTATGGTATGGTAGCCTGTCAGTCTGTTTGTGTTCAGAGAAATCATGAAACCCTGAGCTGTTGACTGGAGAGTATGATTTATTGTTAATGCAGTCAGAGAAAAGCTGCTGTTTTAACAATCAGCTGTTTTGACCTCATAGGGCATTTTTCTTGAATATTTTAGTTTTGCATCATCTTGTTTTTTATGATTATTATTTATTTTAATCTTTTCCCTGTAAAGGCATTGATGTCTGAGTAATCCGTCCATTTTCCATACCTCCTCAGCTGCTTAACATTTGTTAAATATCAGATTTAATTACATGATTGCTTCTGCAGCTTTTATTCTTTGATATTTTCCTTCTTTGTTGAACTTTTTCTTTTTGTACTTTCTGCTTCTGTTCCATTCATCCTACTGAGTTATTAGTCAGTGCTGTGATGAATATTTTCTCTCTTGTTCAGACGGTGATTGGCAGGTATTCACCACTGTACATGAAAACCTGAAGCTAGGAGCCTTGTGACAACCGGCTTTGTGAAAGCATTTATGATTATCAGCTGGGATCTCTGATTATCTAATTAGCTGGTATTCTGTAACCAGGTGCATCAAGGTGCGGATGTTAAAAGCATTACATGTTGTGTAATTTGCAGAAGAATTCCTGCAGTGCTTCAGAGACGCCGCAGACTGAGATCAGCGTCGCCTGCTGTGTCACTCCAGTCATGTGACTGCGGTGAAATTGGCAGCACGCGCTCAGCCGGTGATTCAGGCGCCGGGGAAACGGTCGGAGCTTCATTGAATCACATTCTGAGTGGAGGTTAAGATTGGAGCTCGGAGGTAATTGTGGTCTGGCTGCTGCTGATAGCTGCTCTCATCATTTCTATCTCTCGGCCCATTTACACAGTCATGTTTCACATTTAGCTCTGATAGGCTGTAATACTCGCTCTCTCACACGCACACACAGACACACACAGACACACACACAGCGACATAATGCTGAAAAATGATGGCAGAACTCAGAAATCAAAGTTGGTTTATATGATTTCACAAAGTTTGACTTTTTCTATGTTTCAAACACACAAGTCCATGTTCACTATTAGTCCACTGAAGGCAGTGACCATCCTAATAGTCCTACTGATGGTTAAACGAGGCGCTCTAATCATTCTGGCATTGACCTCAGTAAAGTATAACAACATAACTATAAGAAACACATACATATGATTAATATATAATTCATAACAAAGTGATGCCTGATGGTTAAAGTTAGGGTTAGGCTCATTTCCATTGGAGGGTCCGAGGCGGGTCATCGTTGGTTGGTATGGATGGCAGTTTGGACTCTCACTTGGCAGGCGGGGTTAGATGTAAATGCGTATCGTTACATCATACCTCCATGCATTCCTTCCATTTGCACTCCGGTTGTTGCTGTCCTTAACTTTTCTATATGGGGCTTTTCATTTCTTCAGCTTGGCTCGACACTATTCTGATGTCCGTTCGAATCCTTTGGCTGCCATCTGCTGTGAAACCTCTTTATAAACACTTTCATGTTTTACCGATCCATCAAGCTGGGATTTGTTTTGCTTGTTGAAAGCAGTTATGTTTCTCTTTCCCCCAATCAGTGGACTGTAGTTTGACGCCAGCCGCTCCGCCCTCACCGTGCCGCTCCATTGTCCTACGGACCTACAACCCATCAACGTCCCATGAATAGCATGGTCTGGGTCGGTTTAATGGACCGGTTTTACAATCGGGACAGACAAATTACCAACCGTCCCCACCCAGACCCATCAAAAAGAGCCTATCACACTGAAGTGAGGGTGAATCCCAGTTTTAATCTCTTTACTCTGAATCCTGTCATCACCACACAAAGACTCTCCTCTGCTCCCTCTGGTCCTTTTTATCATAAAGTGGGTAAAACATGTCAGTTTACCAGGGTGTCATGGTCGGGTCAGTCCTGCTGCTCGGCCCACTGGGCCCCGTTCTCAACTGGCTCTCAGATCTCAGCGGTGAGTCCGTCACTCGGTCTGAAAGCCAATCCCTTCCCAAGGTGGTGCTGCTCTGATACCAGTGTCTCCTGAGCCGTCTCTGGTACAAGCTGATATCAGAACACCCCCCACCCCCCTTCTCTCTGCTGGGTGTTCCAGTAAGGACAGATTTAGAAATCAATAACCAGAAATGTTGACGGATTAAGAGGTGAGAAGCATCAGTGGAGGAGTGACAAATTGTCATCAGGACAGGTTGAGACAACGACTGCTCAGCGGGAATTCATGTCTTAGAGAGGAGGGAGTCTGATAGGAGGAGGGAAGGGTGTGATGGGTACAGGAGACAACTGATCAGCCATTACATTATGACCACTAACTGGAATCATCTGAATCAAATGTACTGGAGTCAGAGGTGTGTTTCATGGTCATCATGGTAGGGGTACTGGTATTAGCAGGTAGCTTTTCTCACACAAGGGCTTTTATAGGCAGCATCTTCATCTTCAGCAGTTCTTTATCTGGTTTGTGTGTCAGTGCCAGAGTTTTAAAAAATATACTTATGTTTGTAGTTTTGCTGAAAACCTTCCATTTTCCTCTATTTTACTTCTCTATCTCTTTCCATCGCTCTCATGCAGTGAGACCATAGAACAGTGCACAATGCTGACAGAGGGGGGAGCTGCATCTATCTGTTTAGCAGTTGTATTTATCTTGTTTGTAAAGCATTTAATGCCATGTCCCATGACCTGTGTGCCCATTGTTTAGTGTTTTTGTCCTTTCTTCTGGTCTCCTTCGTTTCCTCCTCCTCCACAGGTGTTCTCCCTTAACAATCACACCCACCTGCTCGTCATTCCTTCATCACCTCCCTCTTTATATAATCACTGCTGCATGTTCATTGCCTGTCGGTTTGTTGTTTGTGTTTTTTCTTGCACTTACTATCTTGTTGTTCACCCGTTGGGAACTGAGTTCCTGCTCCTCAGAGGATTTAATACATCAGTTTTTGAGCATCATCCTCCTTTCACCTGCACTTGGGTCCTGCAACAACCTCAACATGACAAATGTTCATATTAAAAAGAACAAATGAAAAAGTGAATCCATGCTAAACGTTTAATAGGTATTTTATGAGATGCATATTTACCTGATGGTTAAACTGCTTCTCATTTGAGCAGTGAAACATCTAAAACCTCCAGGATGGTGCATCATGAGGACTGGATGTGGCCCAATTATTAGGCTGGTGGTCATACTGTTATGGCTGAATAGAGTCCAAAAAATAAGCAGTGGTAACAAGATGAAATTAAACTTTTTAGAAAAATTTCAACAAAGCAAGTGTGAGTTCTGTAAAACCCTTAATATATATCCCGAAGCCCCTGGCATCGGATTCCGTAAGACAAAGTAAAGAATGCGTCACATGAGAAAATAAGAAATCAGATGAGTTTGGATGAGAAGCAGTCTGGACCCGGGACAGAGCAGAACCACGGCTGCATGTTGGCCCATAAAAAGAGAAAGAACAAGTAACGAGAGCAGGCAGCTCCTGGACCGCTCGGAGAGGATTTCTGCCAAATATTGACCCAGATGACAGCTAGCTGCCAGGCCATGGTAGCACACTCACAGCACTGGGTCAGATTCCTTCTGGGGCTCCTTCAACAACGAAGTGAGACTTCTGGTCCGGTCTGGCTCAGCTGCAGTCAGAACGCCGGAACATTTTCTACGACTCAATTAAGTTCCGTTCAGTCACGAGAAGTTTTTCTTTTCTAAAGGAAGCGTGCTTATGTAATAATGAATTCCATTTTCTAGCTGGCTGAGCATTTAGACAGAACAGACAAACAATGGTTTATTATTTCTTTCCTTTGGATGAATCAAATTGCCAATGCTTGTTAATCTACTGGTTTCCTGAGTTTGTTCTGGTTTGGCTGTATTTCTCTTTGGCACCAATGCAAATCTGTGTTCATGATGAATCAGATTCATTTATATTGAAATAATTCACAAGCAAAATGATCATTATAATAACGCCACCCAGTAATAAACTAGTTTTAATTCATATCTTTGGTTACTTTGTAGCTTTCCAGTTATCATACTGTTTGTTGTTGATAAATGTTACATTTTACAACCTAAAGCCTAAAATCATGTGATTCTATCAGCTGGTGGAGAGCTGTGTTTCAGGATTGTGTCACAGACGACACAAACACTTTCAGTCTCTCAGCTCGTCTCATGCTGACACTTCACGAGTCGTTGGAGTCACATTTTAAAGTACCAGGTGTTTCTATAGGACATATTTATCCTGACATGCAGAGAGCTGCACCTTACTGACAGAGAAACAACTCCACACCTCAGCATTAACACAATTAGGACTGAATTCAACATTTTCAGCATTTTTAGATCACATTACCCCACAGTAAGGTCACATTGAGGTCGAGCTGTAATAGAGGGAAGTTCTGCAGAGGTTGCTGATCTCAACTGCATGATTAAACATTATTAGTTAACTTTACTGAACACTCTCTAGTTTGGGGCCTGTCCTTGTTTTTTGCTGATCTGGCTGCTTGTTTGTGTCTTTCTGATCTAATCAGATTGGCTCCATCAGACTGAGAGTAAAGCAGGAAAACTTTACATCAAAACAAGACTCAGTGTTGGTGTAAAATAACTGTTTTTATCGGGTTCATACAGGGTATATACAAGAGTATTTATTACAGGGTTTTTATCAGGCATGTACCTTGTTATTACTGGGGTATATACTGTATATGGTACATACATGGAGTGGTCTGTAGCTCAGTAGGTAGAGTGGCCTCTGGCAACCAGAGGGTTCGATCCCAGCTCCGGCTGGGTTACCTTGTTGTGTCCTTGGGAAAGACACTTCACCCACCTTGTCTGCTAGTGGTGGTCAGAGGGACCTGGTGGTGGTCAGAGGGACCTGGTGGTGGTCAGAGGGACCTGGTGGTGGTCAGAGGGACCTGGTGGTGGTCAGAGGGACCTGGTGGTGGTCAGAGGGACCTGGTGGTGGTCAGAGGGACCTGGTGGTGCCAGATTGCGTCTGGTGACTCCAGCCCCTGACAGTCTGCTCCAGGGCAGCTGTGGCTACAGTGTAGCCATCAGTGTGTGAATGTGAGTGAGTGAGTGAGTGACTGAATGTAGTGTAAAACGCTTTGGGAGTCCTTGAACTTAGAAAGTTCTTTAAGGCCTTTTTGTATTTACATACAGCGTACTTACTGGGAATCCACATGGTACTAACATGGATACTTAGAGGGTGCTTATGGGGTATAAACCAAGTACTGGCGGTATGCTGGTGAAGGTTCTCAGTCATCCAGGTCATGATAATCCAAAAAAGGGTTTTAAATAAAGGCAACTGGACTTATTTGGTTCTTTGAAGACATTTCTCTGCTCATCCGAGTAGCTTTGACAATTCTGTCTGTAGTCAAGATAAGCACAGTTTATAAGTCTCTCTCTCCTTGACTACAGACAGAATTGACAAAGCTACCTGGATGAGCAGCGAAACGTCTTCAAAGAACCAAATAAGTCCAGTTGCCTTTATTTAAAACCCTTTTTTGGATTACTGGGGCTACATACAGGGAAACTTACAGCAGTACACACATGGATACTTGGAGGGTACTAATGTGTATAAATCATGTACTTAGGAGTCGGGGGGACATACAGGGTACATACAAGGGTATACACAGTACCTTGAAATGTATTTTTTACTGTATATTATCCTACAAGTATGCTGTAAATAATCATGTAAGTACCCTGTAAATATTTATTTTAATACACTGTATATATTCCTGTAAGTACCCTGGAAATATTCCTGTCAGTACCCTGTAAATATTCCCATCAATACCCTGCCTGTATCCTGTAAATATTCCTGTAAGTACCCTGTGCATATTCCTGTAAGTAAATATTCCCAACAATACCATTGTCTGTATCCTGTAAATATTCCTGTAAGTATCCTGTAAATATTCCCATCAATACCCTGCCTGTACCCTGAACATTTTCCTGGAAGCACCCTATGCATCTTGTATGTATCCCTGTTAGTACCCTGCATGTATTTTGTAAGTACTGGGCAGTATTATATATTGCTTTCTAATCTGGTAGATACTTCAGGTCTAATGAACACAAGAAGGAGGATGAGTCGGTCCTAATGTTCTATTCTACAATAGTAATAATGTAAATATGAATGTGTGTGTAATATATATTTTTGCCAAATGAATGTAAACAGAATACCTGGAATAAGATCAATAACTGAATCGTGTATTTTGCCACTAAAACATCAAGAGCAAGAAACAATATTTTCCATGATGGCTGCTGAGCATCAGCAGATGGAAAAGTTAGTAAAACTGACATGTTTTCTAAAGACGGTGTTATTTAATTACATGATCTCAGAGGTAAACGAACCTGTTGCTTCTTCTGCCAACACATTTTGGAAAGATGCCTGTGGATTCTGCCGTGGTTCTTCCTGAAATATGAGCTTCAGTAACACGTTGAAGTGTTGGGGCTGCTATTAGACGCTTGTGAGTAATGGTGCACTAATTTTAACAGCACGTCAAACACATTACATAATTAGGCTACATGATTGATCATTTACATAAACTTTGGAACAAAATGTGCTCAGCTAATGCTTAAAAATGATTCACAGTCACTCCTGATAGGTTACAGGAATCATAAGGAACCATGCTATAGTTTCACCAGACGCTGAACATAGGCTGGTATGAAGAACAGGCTCATCATGTTGGGACCTCAGATCATTATTGTATACCTATATGATGATAAATGATGCAGTTATGGCTGTTTTGGTCAGATCTAGAAATAATCTGTGTTGTGAGTGACTCTTAGCTACCAACATCAAAATTTAGCTCAATATCTGTCAAATTAACTGAGTTATATCCAACTGTTTTTTGCTAACATTGATTAGCTGTGGCAGCCATCTTTATTGGGGTTGACTCTAAAGGTTATTTATTTGTAGCGGTACATCCAGATTTATATTTCTTTGATATCCATTCAGTGGTTTATGAGATATTTTGATAACTCTACAGTGAAACGAACACACACGTACACACCACCGAAAGGCAAACAGTGGGCGATAATTAGAAAAAACAATAAAAACTCCGGCTCAACCTTACCCTCAACTCAAACTTAATGAGAATACAGAGAAAAGGTTTGGGGAAATCAAATAAATATATAGATAAAAAGAAGCAAAGTAAAGATAAAACTGAAATGAGTCATCCCTCTAATCATTCAATTGTAAATCTGATACTCAGGATAGATTTTAATGCTCACAAATCTTTCAAATGAGTAAAACTGAAACAACATAAAATGTTTAAAAAAATAAACAATCTATCTAATGGCTGTACCTGGTTAATGGTACACACAAGCAGCTGGTTACTTTCCATGCATACAAACACACGCACACTCCTTCAGACATTTTTTAAAGTGTTAAGTGTTTCAAAGAAATCGTCTTGCAAATTTAGAAATTCTAGTCTAGTCTAACACAAAAAGTGGTTTTGAAACACAAATAAATTAAACCCCTCATAGACATATCAAGTGATTCTGGACTGGATGTTGGTGAATGTTGTTCAGTAACTCAGTCAGGTACTGGTTTAGTATCCATACAGCTACCTGTAACAGGACTTGTTATGGTTTGGAACCATTACCATCTGGTTCAGTTTTGGCTCTAAAGTTGTTCAGTTTGGTTATGGAAACTTTTCAGACAGGTTTACCACATCATATTTAATAATAATAATAATAATAATAATAATAATAATAATAATAATAATAATAATAATAATAATAATAATAATAATAATAATCCAGGACACTGAACAAATTGTTTGGAGTTCATAAAAAAAGTGTTTTGTTTGTTAAAAGTACACTATGTAAATTTTTCATTTTTTAAAATCTTTTCCTTGAGCCAGTATGTGCTAAAATTACTTTTTGAAAAGTCGCTCAGCCCCATCTGCTGCATGGATCCAGGATACCACGTTTAGAACTTCTGAGTGTCTGGTCCGGTGCCCTGAAGTCTCACAAAGTCACGTACTGTATCTTGCGAGGGTTAGGCTAACCCAGTGTGGCTAGCTGTTATGCTAGCTCTGGACTGTTTTTAGCTCATGATTCCTGATTTTCTTTGATCTCTCCCTGCTTGAACACAGCTGATTTCTTTGAATGAGTGATGAACCGCTCCAGTATAAAACAGTGAAGGCTGAGGAGACATTTCAACATGCCTTTAAGCGCTGCTTGGGGGAGCAGTTGGTTAGCGTGTTTTCTCGTCATGTGAGGGTCATAGGTTCAACTCCTGATTAGGACCATTCTGTGTGGGTTGTCTCCAGGTGCTATTGTGTCTTCTAACAAAAACCTGCATGTTAGGTTAATTGCAGGTGTCTGGAACCTGTTTCTGTTTAGTTTGAATCAGAAATTATTAAAAATGTGAGATGACTTTTAAAGGACTTGGGTTAAATTGGAGGACATTTTGAAGGCAACGGCTTTTACAAAGAAAACTACGAAGACACTTTGCAACTAAATTACTACAGAAATTGTGAGATTTTTGGACAAATGTGTCAAACAAACCATTCAGTGTGATCCATCTGAGACTTCATGCATTTTCTCTCAATTTTGTGTCTCCAAGTCATGCTGACAATCCCAGCCCTGAGATTCTGGTTTCACTGATTCCAAAGCAGGGATTGACTCAGAGTCAGCCTCCCTCAATGGATCAATGTTGTCATATTTGACACTAAGTGGAGTTGGAGTCCTCCAGCTTCACATGTAGGTTTGTGTTGGAAGCAACTTGATGTCAGCTTCACTGTTTGTCCAGCTGCAACTGATGGTATCTGACACTGTTAATAGGCTTTAAACACTAAGTGACACATCTGGCATCAACACACTGATATGTGACAATAACCGTGATGAAGTAACACACACACACACACACACACACACACACACACACACACACACACACACCTCAGCACAGTTCAGCTGGCACTCAATACACAACTGCATTAGTCCAATTAGCAGACTAAGCCTCCATATGTTTTAATGGGATCTCTATCAGTTGATTTGAGTCTGTTCATTAAAGCTGCATGGATTACCACATCTCTGTGTTCTACTTGAAAAAAGTGTCTTTCAAATCTAAAGTGGTTACATTTATATTCTGTTCAGCTGCTTGCTAATTTATAGTCCCCTTTTCAAAATGTCAGGAACATAATTGAAGAAATACTGTCTGAGTCACTGTGGTTTTCATGATGGCTGAACTTCTAACATTTAGAGAAAATCTGGGGTCAGCAGGATGCAAGCAATCAAAAATAAGTGGTGGAAATAAAAATCAACGTTTACGATATAGAAAATAGTTCCACAGCTTTACAAACTTGGTTTAACCCTTAAAACTTGCTTTCCAGGAAACTTTAGGATGGCAGAGGGTCCTGATGATCCTGAGATGTAATCCTTCATAAGTAGTTAGAACTCAGAGTGAGTGAAATGAATCAATTTCTATTTTGTAAACATCTATATTCATGTACTTAAGCTGCAGCAGCTCGAGCAGGTGGAGTTCCTCAAGGTACCATTCTGGAACCTGTTTTGTTTTCATGCTGGTTTTGGGGTATGTTTTATCAAATTAACTGTGCAGATGATTTTTTAAAATTTCAATACTTAGAAAGATAATAACTTTCTGAAGACTTAACTAGACTGCATAAATTATGGATGAACTTAAATCTCTTTCATAACAAAACAGACTTTTTTTTTTCCGGTGGAAGGATTTGTTTAGATAACCCTGATGACGTGGTTCTAGCACTCTAACTCTAATCACTCCATCCTCTGTTACAAACCTTGCTCTTGTCTTTGACCTGTTCATAATCAGTTCACTGTCAGTCAGGCCAGGGTGAAGTCCTGCTGCTGTTTTAGTGTTGTTACTCATACGAAGGCAAAGATCAGTTCACTTGGTACAAAATGATGGAGCTCAACTTTTAACTGAAGCAAAACAAACATAAAAAACATTTAGCTATTGGCTGTTTGTGACAGGATTGACTTTAGGATGTTAATCTGAGTTTTTAAAGTTCTTTTTAGGCTCTTTCTTTCCTCCAGGAACTTCTTAAAACACCACTCTATAGGCATATAGATATATAAAACATATATTTAGTTTAATATAAAGAGATCTAAAAAGCAGAGGCTTTGATGTGTTTAGATTTAAACTCAGAAATAGAGGTGATGTGCTTTAATAGTTACTGCTCCTGGTTTATAGAATAACTGACAGATCTGCTCAGTGTTTGGAAAACTTTAAAAGGATATTTCAGTCGTTTTAGTTTTTTAAAGGTGTTTCAATCAATCACATGAAGCACTATGCTACTGAATTTGCTGCTGCAGCGGCATAAACACTGTAAACTAAACAAATGATGGAATAGAGATGGAATGGAGATAGAGGTTTAAAGCAGGTAATAGCTGTGTAATAAAAGCGTTCTAATGTCATCTGTATGATTTGTTTGTGCAAAAGTTGTTTTAACAATCTAAAACAAAAATATAATTAAATATCTCTAATCTCTATATGGGATATGTGCCACAATGATCAACCAAAAAATAGATTCACACAAATATACCAAAATAAAACAACCAAAAAGAAAATTTCAGAAGCAGAAGTGTAAAATTAAAAAGCATAAAAACCTGCTCATTTCCAACCATTCATGTTTTATTTCTTTGGCACGATGTTTTGATTCTCACTTAATTCTGTGTTACTCAGACCATTTAGGCTTTTATTCTGAAGGGCATCTTTTGGTCCTGTTGAGAACTCTTTACTTCTTCTGCTCCTTGATTTTGCTTCTGCTTAAGGTTTTTGCTTTTTATAGATGCTTCAGTGGGAGGAGCTTCTCAGAGCATTGATCTCATTGGTTATGAGGGTTTGGAGTAGGTGGTTCCATATGTATGGCAAACAGCTAGATTTTTAATTATTACTCCTATCTATACATTTTTTACAATATATTGTTGATTTTCTTACACACATCAGAAGTAACAAAATGTGCTAATGCTGGACAAGTTCCAAACTTCTCAGATCCTTCCTTTACACTGTTTGAGTAAAATTCATCTCCAGAGCGGCTGCATTTATTCATTATTATCAAAACGGCTGATAGGAGTGGCTTATCTTTTTCTTCAATAAACAGACCGATATCAGCTATTATAGTTAATCACAGGCTGATTATCAGCCTGCTAAATCTCAAAACCCACAACAGACACAACAGCTGTCTTCTACACACAGAACATTGCAGATTATTGCAAACAATATTTCTGTGCGTTGCTGAACGCTCAACAAAACGTGTGGCGTGGGCGTTGAATCCAAAGTGTTAAAAGCTGCAGGCAAAGCGAAGGAGTCCCTGTTGATGGGTCACTTCCTGTTCCTGATCCAGTTCACTGTTTATCTGCAGTCACCAAAGCACGCTATTATAATGAAATGTCAATAATTTTCTCATTTCAAAAACTAATTATATATGTCCAGCTATTCAAAATGACAGAGATGGGTTTAATGTAAAAGATGGACTTAAAGGTTAAAGACCCACTTCTGCTCTGAAACTCAAGTAGACTAACATCAGGATCCAGTGTTTGATTTTATCTTGTTTTTACTAAATGTCTGTACTTTATTGCAATTTTTTTTTATTAATTGATAAGTAGTGATTACTTTCTTAAAGCTAAAATCCACTCAATAGTTCAGGATGTGTTTTGCTGCAGAGATGATGTGGTTTAAGAAATGAATTTCCCACAAATGAACTCAGGCTTTGTTAGCTGTTTAGTGGCGTTTTTGACCACAAACTCTAACTGACCGGTGGGTGTTGTCCACTCCATGCTGTCCTGTCTCAGCCCGCTCTGATTAAAAGACGATGATGCTTCATAAACGTGGCAGTGATGAATTGGACCTGGCTCTGCTGATGAGCCGGGCCGTGCCCAGTTAATGCGCCGCTCGTTGGATATAATGAGTTTTATTGACACGAGTGGCTCGGCGTGATTAGAGGTGCTAATAGACAAACAACTGTCCGGTTTCATATTCAACAACAGCTTCAGCGTGAAGGAGCTGTGATGGAGGGGACTTGGAGTCAGCGCTCAGTGAGGCCTTCTGCCCTCCAGGAGACACTTGGATTTTCTACTTGAGCTGACATTAGCTGTAAATGTCAGTCTGTTGCATATTTCAGAGAACACTGAGAGCTTAGTGCAGCTGAAAATCAGATCCAACAGGGGGGCTGAACCTTCCCACTGCGGGAAAAGAGGCGGAGAAGAGTTTTTTTCTTTGTTTTAGTAATGGAGCCTATAGCTGCTTCACAGAAACAGAAGACGTTGCATATTTTCAGCTTCTGAAATCATTCTACAATTTCTAAAGAGGAAATAATTCTTCCTATACAATAAATCCATGTCCAATAAGACATGTATGTTTTGTTCTTGTCAAATGTTCATGTATTTTTCTAGTATATTTGTATGAACTGGACTGATGGTTTGGAAGGTTATTTAGAGAAGATGTTTCATTAATGTCTTTCCAGGTCGAGACCCTGGGGCAAACCCAGGAACTTTAGAAGGATTTTATCTCTAGACTGACCTGGGAACACCTCGCGACCCCAGAGGCTTGCTGGACTTGTTGATTTTCTCCAGTCTTTCTGACCTGGACCCAAATAAGCAGAAGACTATGAGATAAAGTGACAACTCATCCTTTAAAAAACAAAAAGGGAGCATTTTCTACACAATCATTTACAAATCAGAAAAACAAAGACTAGAAAGACTTCCTGGTTTCCCAGCTTTATGATTAAAGCTGAAATGTTGAGAAAAAAGATGGAGTAAAATCATTTTATTAGATGTAAAAAATCTGAACCTGCACTTGTGCAACGACCTCTGAGTCCCAGAATGCTTTGAAGGAATCATGTTTTACCACATGCAGTATCTGAAGCTGAGCACAACACATAAACTTTACTGGAAAATAATAATATATCACGTTTTCACATGTTTGGTAAGGATTTGTGAATGTTTGAGACTCTTATTGTGAAGGGTTGAAGGAAGTTTTGTGATCACTGCTGTGTACTCTGGTTTAGGAGTAAAAACTGAACATCCAGCTAATTCAATAAAGTATATTATGTTACTTTATCTAGTAAAAACACACTCAGACCCTCGGGTACAATAATAGTAATAAAACCAGAACAATTAGACCCAGGATCAGGAGAACAACAGGGTTTGTTTCCACAGGATGTTCTTAAAAGTCTAGTCTGACTTTACCTAATTTTAAACTGTTAAACAAATAAAGTGACTCCAAACTGTCGTCATAGAAACTCTCATTTCCTTTAGTTCAGACCTTCTTCATCTAAAGTTGACAAACAGAGACGTTTCTGCTCCAGCATACTGCTGAGCCACTGATGAAATCCTCATAAACATTTTACAAGAGCTGGGAAATGTGCTTGTGATGCATTATGGGTATTGTTCTTCTTTTCTCCCTGTTCCAGTCAGCATCCTTACATAATCTTGTGATCATTTAGCTGTTTTACCCTCATCTTTTAGATTTTTCTAAGACGTGTGCAGTAGAGTCCACGACAAAGGGAGGTGATTTTATCCCACAAAAGACACAAACTGACGTTAAAGTGCTGAGAACTCTAACTGAAGAGACGACCAGAGCCAACGGGCCACAGATGGAGGTTGTGACATCAATCGAAGGCGGTCAAATGAGGTGTTGTTGTGAGGAAAACTTCTTTAAAATAAATGAAACCAGAGCATCTGCTATGACATCATCAGGAACTGAAATGTCTGCTTGTTGTTTTGAGTTTTTATATTTTTCAAATTTATTTAGCTTTGTGTTGATCAGAGAGATTAAGGACGGAGTGTTTTTATGCATATCGCCCATCTGCCAGTCCGCCTCACCAGCACGGTCAGCATTTGTCTTTATCCACACCTCATTGGCTGCTGCAGTGAGACGAAGACTTATTCGGCCAATTAACTCGGAGCGAGACAGAGACCTGCTGTGTAAGCTGTTGTTGTCTCTAAATGTCAGAGGACAGGACAAACGGCCTCCGTACGGCGAGAGCAAGGTGAGGAAACAGGTGATGTGTGACTGTCCCATCATGACTCATCAGGTTATCGACCCACGTCTCAGAACCAAGCAGACGCCGCCGTGATGCCAGCGAGTGGCAGGAAGCTACGTCGATTATCGAACGCGCAGAGAGTTTAAACATCTGAGGCAGAAAAACACACAGAAACAGGAAGAGGAAACCATTCCTGTCACTGTCGCTTTAAATCTGTATGTTCAGACTAGGGCTGGATGATATAGAAAAAAAAAGCCCTTTGGTAAGCTCTGTGTGAGAGGGGCGGAGCTTGGTGACGGAGCTGCCCGGGTCAGTGTTGTTAATTGGTTAGGAGTAAATAAGGACTCTAGTACAATGGTGTAGGTTTGCTTATGACATTGGTGGGGACCAGGATGGGACACGCACGTGGGGGTGTGGGGATGGGGTGTTCAGCGAAACAGGAAGTGCAGATTAAAGCGATTTGTCCTGGTCCTGGGACCAGCCCATTGTTACCATTACCGGGAAAATGCCCAATGGCAGTCCTCATCCAGACCCAGAGCAGAGGCCATCGACTCTGCGCAGGTTACGAGGGGCTCGCGCCGGTTGATTCAGACACGTGTGCCTCCTTACCCTGGACACAGGTCCATCCACAGACTCCACGTACAGCACCAGGTTCACTGGGCTGCACCTATTACTGGTGGGGATGCAGCTATTTCTGCATCTGATCGAATTATTAGTGGTGACAATTCAGTGATTGCTGGGTATTGGTGGGGACATGTCACCTCCATCCACGCCAAAACTACGCCCATGCTCTATAGTAAAAGAAGGAAACTATTTTTTATCACCCCGTTTTTTTCTATTCTGCTACACGTTTAGATATAGATATTATTATTGAATTATCATCCAGCCCTAGTTCAGACTTAGAAAAACTAAACTTTGTAAGACTCTAATCTAGATCCTTTAAGTTGTAGAAACATTTAAATCCTAATTTCTCATCTTAACCTTTTTTTTTTACACATGCTAATTGCTGCTACTCACAGCTGTTAACTTATTTAAATGTAAATGCATTCATTTATTTATAGTCTTAACCTTCTACTGAGGGTCAAGGGGAGCTTCATTTAATTTAAATAATGATTTTGTACGTTTTATTGCACTTTAATATTCAGATAAATTAAATTTGTGCAATGTGTCTCACATGTATTTTCTCTCTCTGGGACTTTCCTTCATTTAGATAGTTTTTATTTCACAGCCTTGTTGTTTATTATTGTGTCTTTTTGTGATTTTAATCACATTAATGTGCACCAACAGGGAGTCACACCTGAACAGCTCTGTGATTAGAAATGTTCGACTCGCCCTCATTGCTCTGAATGTCCACTGGGTGAGGGGACAGTTATAAAATTATATGGAGACATTTAAAGATGGAGACAGTTTTCTGTCCTGAGTCAAATAAAACTGTACAAGTCAAGTATTAAAGAGTTATTGATATTTAATTTGGGATTAATGGCAGCTCAGAGCTGGTTGGTTTTCCTTGGAGCCATAAAAAAAATTATTTATTTTTTCTTTTGTACATGTTAAACACTGTGCTGCAGTACAGCATAAAGCACAGGATAAAATAAACACAGCGAATGGTTCTGAAATGGTCAAGCTCTGAGTTCAAAGGTGGATCATTGTGAAATGGATGAAACTGAACTTTTTTTGGCTGATTGATATTTTGTTACTGTGATCTCAGGTGGTGCTGTCAGGATGGGTGTGACTCAATCTGTCTTTACTGCAGTGATCAATAAATGTGGTTTAATCATAAAATACATGCAGGATGAGAATACCTGCTGCACGATTTGGTCAAAAAATGACACAAATCAGTGGAATTTTTAGAAAAAATGTTTTTAGTTATTAGACAAAAAATATTTTATTTGCTTAAAATGGTAAAAGAAAACATTTAGATCATAACTCACAAAGTAAAATGAGTTTTTATCAGTCTACATTCAGCATGATGCCATAAATCAGCAGAACATTCTCCATTTTAAAAGCACCCACTGGCTTCTTCTAAGTTAAACATCTAGTATGTTTATAGTCAAAGGTTTAAGACTAAAATAGATTTGAAGTTTTAGCTGAGATTTGAAAGTTTATTGAAGTAATAAACCATAAACCAGTGATGTCCAACTTTTTCAAGACACAGCAAAATTCACCAGCAGAAACAAGAACTGAATCCTGATCTTTCTTCAGAAATGCTGAAAGTATATTTATTTACTCAGTACTTTATTTATTTACTTAGTACTTTATTTACTAAGTATATATAGTCAGGTTTAATGAATGGAGGGTTTGTGGTTCTGTTTACCATGAAATTAAATAAAAAGTTTAAAAAACTGGTTAACAAAAGATCAATAATTTGTATCTACGTAACCGTTTTCATTTAAAAAGATTTGGATTTCCCTGTATTTTTGTGTGACCTCCAGTCTGGTAATCTGATTACTCATCCAGACTCAGACGAAGCGCTGTAACTGCTCCGGTAAATTCCTCCGGTTTTGGTAAAGTTCCTCCAGCTATCACGACCAGCACCTCAACACAAACTAAACTCACGGGTTTGTTTTTTACTTGAATGAATAAATGCTCATGTGTCTATTTCTCCTGGAAAAAGTTCGCTTTCTGGATCATTTTTTGCTGCAGCCGCCAAGATTGACACCGGTCAGTCTCCCTCGTCTCTCCCGCTAGTCCTGACCTCATGTTGCGTTCACTAACTCTGACCCTTGCTCCAATACAAGAGTGGATTTCATTGCAGCAACATTGTTGGTTGTTGATATTTTTCCAAGTTGAATTACTTTATTTTTTTGACATTGCATTGCCTGATAAAAGGGGCCATATACGGCTTGGAGGCCAGAGGTTTCCCACCCCTGCTCTACAGTAAATGCTTCAACTACAATCCACAAACTGACCTCAGTTTAAAGCCATCATACCTCACTAGGACAGGGTATTTGACCAAGCATGCTAACTAACAGGAAAATTAAGGAAAAGCTGCAACAGCGTCTTGATTGTTTTAACTCAGTGTGACACTCTGGGAATAAACTGTTGTATGAATCAAAATCACTTTATTCAAATGTTAAAATACATTCTTAATAGTTGAGGTCAAACTGACCACAGCAGCAATCAGCACAGAGTAATTATCAACGCATTATGACCCATTAGGACCTGGATTCCTCCTCAGAGACTGAAACAAACGTCTCCAAACTTCAGCTGCAGCTTGCTATTGGCTGCTTTGGTTCATATTAGCTGAACCATGTCAGTAAATGAAGGTTTTGTGATTCAACCAGGTTTTAGTCAACAGTGATGCTCCCGTTAAAAATACACATCATTTAATGAGCACATCCTGCAACAAATAGAGGCACTTTACCCACACCTACGCTCGCCTCAGTATATTAAAGGTTAATGGATGACATTAGAAAAGCTTTTTAAATGATTCATAACCGCCGATGTAACTTCCAGCAAAAACAAACCACAGAACCACGACGGCCCTCTGCTTATATAATGTCTCCACTTCCTGTCTCAATATTGTGCCTCCTCAATGGTTTACAGCTTTACTTTTTATAATCCATGAGTAAATTAATGATAATTTTTTAAAATCTTCAGTTTGCACCAACATGAAGCTGAAAATTCACAAAAATAAATCATTTATTTCTTAATTTATAATAGAAAAAATGTAGTTTTTGACTCAAAACAGATTTTCATGTTTTTGCAACTAAAAGTGTAAAGATTTGCTTTAAATAAAACATAAAGAAAAGTTGAAATTCTTTATAGTCAGGGTTAATATTTTATTAGCTTAATTGGTCAAATGTTTATTAATTAAATGAGTTTAGTGTCTGATCGGAGGTGGATACCAGTTTAAATGAAAACATCAGGGTGTTTTTGTTTCCTGCTTTCTTCTGGAGCAGTTTATCCTTAAAGAGGATTGATGTGTTTTAATGAGTTTAACTGTCAGAGAATGTAAATTTAATTATTTGTTTTAAATGTCAGCTTGTTAATGAGCTGCTCGGTGGGTTGACCTTCTTGTTTGGTTTGCATTCAGCTGTGAAGAAGTTAATACAGTGTGTTAATGAAGCGCAGTGCAGCTCTGGGATTTCCAGTCTGGAAAAGGTTAAAGACTGGTGATCCTGCAGCGCTGATAGGTGCTGTTAGACTTTTAATGAACCCTGGACTCCTCTCAGAACGAGGCTGATCACAGGACCCACTCTATCACAGACTTCCTGGTGCTTCAGCCTCCTTCTGAGCTGGAATATCTAAGGGATGTCTTGGAGTCTGACTGTTCATCATCATCATCTTCTTTGACACCTTGGCTTATCTGCAACTTATTAGTTCACACCAGTTCAAAGACGTTGCTCCATCAGTCATCTGTAATGTGGATGTTTGTTCCTGGACCCAACCATAAACACGTCTCATGCACTGATTAGTTCTCACTGTTGTCTTATTTCTGGTACCTGGAAGCTCTTAAAATACAAAATAAACAAAATAATAATCTCAGAATATACATTTTTTTTTAAATTTGTGAATATTTCAGATGTTTTCGCCCATCAACTCTATTTCCAGCTATCAAACCCTGAAGACAGGATGGTATGAACATAGAGCCGAGTCCCAGTCGTGTTTAAATTCTGCTTTTTAATCCATCCGTTTAAATCTGGGTGCTCAAAGATGAAAGGCGGACATTGATGTTTCTGAGTGTTTCTGTGTGTGTTCAATATAGGACAACATCCTGGATGGATTTGAATGGAAGTCTTCATTAGATCTACAGCTGATTAACTTTTAAAGTCAACCCAATTCAAGATGGCTGCCACAGCTAATCAACTTGTAGTTTGTGAAACATTGACAACATGGCAAAAAAATTGAAGGTAACAAAATGTGTGCTCATCATCTTCCCACTTATCTGGGTGTGGGTCTCAAGGGGATCATCCCCAGCAGGGAAGCCCAGATCATCCTCTCCCCGCCACCCCCAGGGAGTTCCCAGGCCAGCCTGGAGATATAATCCCTCCAGCATGTCCTGGAGGACATGTAGGGTTCAAACCACCTCCTCAGTCTGAACCACCTCAGCTCCCCTCGATGTGGAGGAGCGGCGGCTCCTCTCAGAGTCCCTCCTGGGTACCAGAGCTCCTCACCCTATCTCTAAGGCTGAGTAGATCCTCCCAACAGGTCTCAACAATTTATAGATTCATTTGTGACGCATGAGTTCTTATTGTAGCAGGCAGAGCAATAAATCATGTTTTATGACCAGTTCACATTTCGTCATAAAACTTAAAAAGAATAACACATTAGCTGCAGCACGTTTTGTAAAAACCCTGGAAAGTTATCACTCTCTTCAAAGCGCTCTGGTCTCCACCTTCAGCTGATAATTGTGTGGAGGCTGTGAAACTTTCCATCGGTTGTAAATAATTTTTCCCTTCATGTGTAGAGTCTGGTTTCTCCTTCAAAGACCAGAAATACAAAGAGATGGGAGGAAAGGAAAGACTCAGCACTCATCAGTATAAATGATTCAGATGGTTGGTGTGTAGTCAGTAACATCACAGTGTGTGTGACTCATTGTTTCTGCAGCACAAAGGAAGATCTTTGTGAAAGTTTTTGTCTCTTTGGTGCTCACACATCTGAGTTGTTGCTCACGATCCAGTGTGACTGTGTGTGTGTGTGTGTGTGTGTGTGTGTGTGTGTGTGTGTGTATAGGTGTATGTGTGTGTTTTACTGTGCTAAAAATAAGACCTTTGTCTCTAGGAAGAACAGCAGAGTTGGAGCATGAAGATAACCTTTATCAATCTGATTTAACATCAGCAGCTCTGCAGGAGCAATTGAGGAAAAATGAAGCAGAATAAAGAAAACATTGACAGTAGAGGAATAAACCAGATGACTGTACCTACAAACTTCATGATGCACATAGATTTCACCTCATTTTCCAGCGTATTGCCTTTTTGTTGGTTTCAACCTCATATGTTTGCATTTATTCTCCTGTAACTTGTTTCAATCAGCTCTAATAGAAAACAGGGGCATTTGCTGATTTGTAGTAATTGCAGAAACTGCTGCTGTTTTCAACAAATCTGCAGTGTTGGTGAAGTAAAGCGTAAATTGCCTTTCACGTTCTGCTTAAGGCAAACTGTCCTGATAGAACTAATCCTGGAAGAAAGCGCTGCAGTTTCAGGTGTAATTTGTTGTTTATATGCAAATGTCCTCCCTCTCATTGTCCTCTTCAGAAGAAACGCCAAGAAACAAATCAAGTTTTAGCTCAAAGCTCCGACAGTTTAAAGCGCAGAATGCATATAATTAAAGACTTAGATGAAATAAATTTGATTTCTAAAAGATTCCAACCTATACAGTAAACGCTGTGTTTCTTTACCTCCTGGTTGATGCATCATGGGTCAGAAATGACTACAGTTTTAAACATTAAACTTCAGTTCACTGTAAAAAGAAAACAGGCGCCTAACATTAAAAAAAGTTTAATTTGTTACAAGTCATTGAATTGGGTTCATCCAAGTTAATTTATTAGGTTTAAAAAAAACAATACATTAGCCTGAAAAAATTTTAATTTAATAAATAAGTTGAAGCAATGTTTAAAAATTAGACCCGTTTCCTAACGGGTCAAAATACGAACAGCTCAATGTAAATGAAAATAACACTTTGAAAATTTGAAACAAAAAAAATAGAAAATTTGAAAACTGAAATCAGAAAACAAATTTGCCAACTCAAAAAACAAAGCAAAACCCATAAACCTAAATCTGTATTTTAAAAAAAAATCCATAAATGAAAATGAGATTTCAAAATAAAAAAATTAAACTTGCAACCTAAGCAGCTTTCATGTAATATTCCTTCATTTGTATTTTCATTTGTATCTATTACTTTCTTTCTCAAAATGCACTAACCACCATCTATTACTCATTGTTATTTTCATATATGACATACTGTATTGAGGTTTGGGGAAACACATAAACAAATATTCATTCAATAACTATACTGCAAATGAAAGCCATAAGACTCATCAGTAACAAATCTTACTACGCACCAACAAACCCACTTTTCATTCGTTCAAATATCTTAAAGTTCAGCGACTTAGTCAACTACATCACAATACAAATGATGTTTAAAGCTGCACACAAACTTCTGCCTCATCATGTCCAGACTCTGTTCCAGATGAAGAAATCAAGCTATGACCTGAGAGGTGCTTTATTATTTAAAAAGCCAAAGATTCGCACCATGTTAAAAAGCCACTGTGTATCTGTTAAAGGTGTCAATATATGGAAAAGTTGTCCAGAAAATATAAGATTATGTTTTAATATGGTTAGTTTTAAGAGACGTTACAAAGAAAATATAAATTTTTCTTACAGTAGGGAAAATTAAGTTAAACCATTTATAATTTTTTATTATTCTATTTGATTTGATTTGTATGACCTTTGGATGTATGTAGCACTTTTCTTTTTTGCTGTATGGAATTACTTTAAGATTATATACTACTGTATGTTTGGTGTTATGGTGATTTTCTAAGGTTAAAGGGGTAGGTGACCATTATGTTTCTGCCTACATCCTTTCAGACACAGAAATCAACTGGATTAAGTTTGTTCATATTGTTTAATTACACTGTTTATAGTATTGTACTGTGCTGAATAAATGTACTTACTTACTTATTTGTTACAACATATTGTTGTTACAACAACTTATTTGTTTTTTTGTTTTTATTTTCAGATCATTTGGCAGTTTTTACGTTTCTCCTCTCTCTTCACTGTCAGTCCTAAACTTACGTTTAAAGTTCATTTTTTTACAGTTTCAATGCTAAGCCCGATTTTACATGGGGGCGGGCTTAGAGCCCATTGGCTATCTAGGAAATGATTGACATTGGGTGAGGAAGGTTTGGTTCATTGTGATATCTGGCTGAAAAATTCATTTTATTTTTGGTGCTGTAGAGTGTGATTTAACACTGTGGTGGTGGACAATATTTCATCAGCATTAGGTTTAATTTTGCGTTCATGTATTGTTTATGCAGTTAAAAGTGTGAGGAATTTTTCTAATTGATGCTTTTATTTTGAAGTCTGCTGGCAGTGTTCTAGGCAATTTCCTGTTGTGATGAAAGATAATTTAATAATAGACGTCACCGATTCAACTCTGAGACGTTCGGTTGCCAAAGTTATGTTTTAGTTGTATTTAATGTGATTGAGTAGTCACTGCTTCATGTTAGCAGCTGAGGTTTGAACTTGTCTGAAACTTTAACTGAATTTTTTGGGTGGAAATGAGGTTGAAACAAACCTCCACATTTCTTTTCACAGTGTTGACTTGCAGACACTAAACACACTTTTAGAGATACGACTCAGATGTTTCCAGAACAAAACATAATCACTAACACTGTTTAAATTAAATTGAAAATATTTAATTTAACCCCTTAACAAGAAGCCCCATAACACACAACAACAACAAAAAAAAAACGCCTGACAAATTCATACCCAAAATAAAGTGCACTGTAGAAAGAAAACAAGAGTTTAACTTAAAAAAGCGTTTTCAATTTGTTACAAGTATTAGAATTAGGTTTATCTAAGATCATTTATTAATTTTATTTTAAACAAACTTAATAAATAAACTTGGGGAAAAAATTAGTTACCTGGAACAAATTGAAGGCTGCATGGTGGCGCAGTTAGTTAGCGCTGTTGCCTCGCAGCAAGGAGGTCGTGGGTTCGCGTCCCGGCTCTGCGGCCTCTCTGCGTGGAGTTTGCATGTTCTCCCCATGCATGCGTGGGTTTTCTCCGGGTACTCCGGTTTCCTCCCACAGACCAAAAACGTGACTGTCAGGCTACTTTGGCTGGTAAATTGTCCTTAGGTGTGAGTGGGTGTGTGGTTGTTTGTCTCGTTCGTCTCTGTGTGGCCCTGCGATGGGCTGGCGACCTGTCCAGGGTGTCCCCCGCCTCTCGCCCCTTGACCGCTGGAGATAGGCACCAGCTCCCCCGCGACCCTCTGTGGAGGAATAAGCGGCTACAGAACATGGATGGATGGATGGATGGAACAAATTGAAACATTTTCAAAAAGTTAAACTCCTGTTGTTGTTTTTACAGTGTGGATGCTGTTCTTGAACACTTTGATTTACATGTAAAAGTTAGTTTTCTCTGTAAATGAGGCGCTGAATATTTTATTTCAACAGTCAAACATATTGTTACTTCAACTAGTCTGTACTCATGGAAGTTGGAACACAAAAACACTTTTTTTATCCTCGCCTGAACTTTCTTTTTGATGTTATAACTGAACATGGGGACATGAAGATACGGACTGGAAAATATATCAGGCTATAGAAATAAACCTTGGCTGTTTGCATCTCAAAATAAATAACAATATCATCAACAATGACTATTCTACACCTGTTGATGTGTGTCCAGATGTTTTTGATGTCTATATTTGGACACTTTGGATAATACTTTATATTTGACCTCCTGTGTTTATTAAGAGAAAACCTCTGAGACCTCCCTACATGTTTTTATACCATTTCACTTCATTCAGATGCTTAGACTTAATTTATTGGACAGGTTAAATCTGCTAATCTCACAAGAAGAAATAATGGAAAATGTTTTCCACATTTTAAAAAGTTTAGTTGTGTTACAGTCCAGGGTTAGGTAGATGTAAGCTGTAGTTTGTAGTTTATTGTCAAACTGAAAAAAGACATTTATTTAAGAAAATACAGTTATGATAACAACCTGGTCAGTTCTACAGAGACTGAGATAACATTAGTGTTGTAGTGGTTGAGAGTCATTCACAACTCAGTTTGATCTCTAGTAGATCACATGGGATCTAGCAGTACTGCATGAGGGGCCACGAGGTATCATTAGGCCCGAGCAGCGGAAGCGCTGCGAAGGCCTCTTGTAATTCCTCCGTTTATTTTTCTTTCTCCTGGCAAAAATAAATTGGCTAGTTGGAGGCCTTAACAAATTCAAAAACTCACCAAATTTGGGGGATTTGTAGAACCTGGTGAACATTTACGTATTTTAAGGGCTTCGCAAAAGTCGCCAAAAATTGGCTCAACAGCGCCACCTAGAAAATGAAAAATCACTCTCCCCGTTGACCCTATTTCACAGTAGAGTTATGAAATTTAGTTCACTTGTAGAACCTACCAAGACGCATGAAAAAGTCTCTTACCATCATGTTCCATATCAAACAGGAAGTCAGCCATTTTGGGTCAAACACGCCATTTTTGGGTCATTTTGGCTGTTTGGAGGGTCCGCAGCTGGTCAAACTGCAAGTAGAGGTTTTGATTGATCTACTTGATTTTGGGTGATTTTTGCTCATAAGGCATGGGGAAGCTTAAGTTTTTTGAAACGGAGGAAATCCGTTAATGTTCAGGGGGCGGGGCCACGCCTCAAACTTGGGCGACTCGCCAAAAAGACACAAGTTGCTATAAATTGGTCATTGAAAATCATGGAATGATGAAACTTGCTGAGCTGGGTCATCATACAACCCCTAACAACATGCATCCATCAAATTGTGATGTCATCAAAGCCACGCCCCCTCATGACTGAAAAGGTCATGTTTTATTGTGAACGGTCCCGATTTGAAAGTTTTCACTTAATCAACACAAATCTTGAAAATAATTTTGTGCACAGATGTGAAAACTTTTCATAATCAGAACTGACATCTCACAAGAAAGAAAAGGAAGGCAGTCGCACACTTTACAACACCAATCAACAGCAGGGTTTTTCCATCAAGGTGTGAATATGATCTGTTCTCCTGAAGGAAAAGTCATTTGTAGTTCTGTCCCTGGTGGCCCCTCATAAACTGTTTGTCATTTTCAAGGTTTGACCAATCTGTATTATAATGAGGTGACTAAGGAGGACCCAGTGGCTGTAAGGAAGCAAGAAACCATAAAACAAAACTTTAATAATATATAAATATGCTAATGTGGCAGAAAGGAACAAAACAACAAGAAAGAATATTACAAGAGAGCTGCACAAGACAACAGAAGTAACCATCTGACAATGTTCTGAAACTGGACAGGGAGTTACTGGAGTGCGAAGCAGCAGGGCTGATGGGTAATAAAGGAATCAGGTGTGATGTGAAGAGATGACAAAAGGAAGCCCTGAACCACAACAACAAACTGAGACTCCATCTAAGGGATCGAAGAAAAGCAGGACTCAGTATAAAAATAAAATTACAAAACATAACTCAATTTATCAATCTGGCGTTAAAAGGCAGTGGGCGCTGTGTTCCTTCAAAGACTGATGGGATGTTAATTATTCATCATGTATTTCTCCACATCTCGCCTGAAGGAATAAACTCGGTCCACTGTTAACTGAATGTTTCTGTATCAAACCTTTTTTTCTTCACACGCTGAAAAGTCAGAAGTTTTCTCTGACAGATTTAACAAAACAATCTCACAACTTCTCAAAAACGTAGGTCAAAAAAGAGTTCAGACTTCTCCATGGATCAGTAACATCTCAGACTGGTTCAGTGCCCTGTATTGTGGATTAAGCCAGTCGTCTCTTCACTCTTTACAACTTGTTAAGAACACAGCAGCTCTCCAGGAAGAAATGATACAACATTAAGACACTGGATTCCTGTTGGTTTCAGGATCCAGTTTCTCATTTTACTACATGTTTTTAGCACCTGAGAACATTTCAGATTTGTTGCACCATCGTGCTCCAGTTGGAGGTCACAGGGGTCAATGACTCAGCTGATCTGAGACATCAGATTCCTAAATTAAAAACACGAGGTGATTACTCTGATCCTCTTCCTCTTAGACAGAAATAGATGAGTCTGGTATTTCCATCAGCGCATTGCAGATGCTGTGTGTGTGTGTGTGTGTGTGTGTGTGTGTGTGTGTGTGTGTGTGTGTGTGTGTGTGTGTGTGTGTGTGTGTGTGTGTGTGTGTCGGAGGTCCTGCCATGTGTGTCCACTAGCTTCAGAGGTCATGTGAGCACTCATTCGCTGCACTGCAATAGGATGTGAAGCTTGTCAGATTGAGGGGTCTCCCATCAGAACCGCGTACGCGCTGGTCCTCAAAGGCGCATTCGGGCTGTAGGTTCTGGTACGCGTGAATGAAATCTGGTTCTTGAGAACTGGCAGACTAGTTATGTGCACCCCTATTTATAGTTGTCTCCTCATTTAATAAATTCACATTGTGAGATGTCACACTTCAAATAAATCAGAAAATGTATGGAAATGAACAATTTCTTGCAGATAAGTACAATTTTACAAAGATACATACATATTTAAAGTTCATGGCAAACAAATCTATTATTCCAGGTGCCAGACATGTTCTTTAATCTGAAAAAATCACAAAACTTCTGTCGTTCTATTAAAAAAAACTCCAACTAAAGCAGTCTCATTTAAATCTGTGGAGGTTCCTAACAGGTCATATAGTGCTTTGACACGTTGTAATGACTTTTCTGTGAAAGTATTGCTCCAGGACTTCAGCTCAGGACCTCCTGCATCATTATGGATCCAGTTGACATGGTCTCCAAAGACTGATCCCATTGAATCTGGTCTTTTTTCCGCTCTGACGCATTTTATCATCCCAACAGTTCTAACCCACATATTTGAATCTCATCCTTAGCTGTTAATAGCATGTTTTGACCACAGTGGCTATAGAGCTCCGGAAGTGACATCACATGATCCCATCATGCACCACGGTGCGCCATATTGGCAGTAAGCAAATTGTAAACAAGCCTGTACAGCACTGCCTGCTGCCGGCTTTGATGTCTCTCAGCCTGTAACTAGCCCACAGTTTTCCAGCTTTCAGACTCGTGTTTTGCTCCTGGGTGCACAAACCACCAAGGTCCGGTTAAAGACGAAGTCTTTTATCACATTCCGAAAGACCCAGCTCGGAGGGAAAGATGGATTTCTACAATAAAAAAAGCTCGGAGCGCGATGAAGAAAATCGAGCGTTGGAACCTGTCGCTCAGTGGATTCCGCTTGTGCATAGACCATTTCATTTCAGGTAACTTCAGCCGAACATGTAATTTAAATTTAAGTTTTAAAATAGTAGTTCTAGCTATTGTAATCAACATATGTGTCCACAGTTTTAATGATAACGGCTTGCGAACGCTGAAAAAGGATCCGTGGCAACAACAGGCTTAAAAGTAAACTAAACGGAAATTCTGTTGCAGTACTCAAAATTTATAGCGACCATAACATTTTTTTCTGTGTAAAATATTATTTAAAGTTGGCACCAGTAAAAGCCTCTGTGTTGTGATCCTCCTGACTTTTGTTTGTTCATGTTGCCCTACAAAATTATGGTTGCTCCTTACCTTTATAGTAACAACAAAACAATCCCTTTGTTGTAAACTCCACAGCTGACACTCGGCCACAAATCCTGATAAAGTCCATTTATATCCCACAGACTTTTATAGGCCTTCAGCGATTCTCCAGTGTAGTGTGAAGTTGATAAGATAGTTATATTTGGGATATTGTAGACTGAGGAGTCCTACGACGCGTGCCACCTGATCTAATATTTTAAAAAGTACACCCAGAGCTAAATATGGATCACTAATCAGTAGTCTCTGAAGTTTAGTGGTGTATCGCTCTTCATCACTTTCCAAAAGTAGCCTGCAACCATCCATTGTAGTTGTTGTTTATCTCTTATTCCCGTAAGCTTACCTGCCAATATGGCGCCATAAACAAACCTGGTCACGTGACGTCAGGAGCTCTATAAAATGTTTAGTTTTTTAAAATCCCACACTGATTAGAGGTTTAAACCATCACTGCTGTAGTTTTTTTTAACACATTTGGCCGATCAGTCACATCCAGACTGGACACATCTGTGAAACCTGTTTGTTCTCGTTGATGGAACCTATTCCTCCTGAGGAACGTGCCTCTTGGTATTAACAGCTCAGGATGAGTGTGTGCAGACAGTTTTCATCTCCCTGGTATAAATCAGGTGGTTCAGCGTTGTCTTTGACTTGTCTAAGTCATCGCTCCAGAGCGCCTCCCTCGACTCCCCAGCTGTCATGGTAATATAAAGCGAGCGACCTGGCAGTCGAAGAGCAGGTGTTAAATTGGTTTTGAGCTTTAGTTCTCCAGGATGTTTGGAGGAGCCACCTGCCTGCCTTCCTGTCACTCCCCCTCCTCACCTTCATGTCCTCAGAGGCAGGTTGTTCAGGTCAGATCGATGGCTTGTTTCAACAGCTGAGAGATGAGAGGAAAATATTCACAACCTCTTATCGATCAGCCAAGCTCAACAAACAATGGTGCAGCAGCACTGACCCATGGCACGCTGTTTTATTTGATTATTGTGTCTCAGAGTGAAGCGTGTGAGGGGGGAGGCAGGGCGAGCTAATGCAGGAGGGAGAAATGCTCCATTATGAAGCAAGATTTGTCCCCCAGGCTCGAGTGGGGCTCATGCATTTATAAACACTTTAAAACACACATGGTTTTTCTTCCACACAACTTTAGATAACAAGCATGAAAGCTTAGTGCACAACAAGCATCCATAGTGTGAGGAATTACCTTCACATCAAGACTGACTCCCATTCAGACACAGAGAGAGAGAGAGAGAGAGAGAGAGAGAGAGAGAGAGAGAGAGAGAGAGAGAGAGAGAGAGAGAGAGAGAGAGAACTTTTTTTTTATTCATCACAAAAACTGATAAACTTGTTAAACTCTACATTCCCTAAAGAAGACGTTGGATAAGAGTAAAATATTTCCTATGTTAACCTGATAGTTTACACAACAGAATGCAAAATGTGTGCAGTTGATCTTTTTTTCTTGATTTATTTGTATTATATTAACAGCTTTATTGGATCTCTTCAGGATCCATTGACTCGTGTCTTGTCTGACCTCTGAGACATTACCTCCTGTGCTACTTTAACGTCTGCTAAGTCTAAGTGTTTCTCACACACAGAGAACTTGAGGTATTATTTTTCTCCTGGTTGTGGGAATCTATCCATTCTGACCTACAAATCTATAAACCTGCTAGTTTCTTTTTCATGGTCCCAGAGATGTGGTGTCTCTCTAGAGGTCATTAGATGAGAGTCGTGATCACACCTGGACAGGTCACTAGTTTACTCACACTTTACTGGTGGTGCCGTTGAATTGTTGGCTGTTAAACAGAATCTTCTGGGTTTGACTCCCAGCTCAGAATGTGCTTGTTCTCCCTGTGCAGGACTGGGTTTACCATAATCTCTGGACTTTAAGCCACTACTTTTTTCACACGCTTTGAACACATGCAGCTTAAACAATGATGTGGCTAATTTATGGATTTTTATAGGCTAATGAGCTTCACGCTCAGCGGAAAATCCTTTACCAAAACTGTCTGCATGTGGAGCAACTGTTGCACAAGTCTGCACAGTATGGGTCAGTGTCAAAGAATCCACCACCACCACCTGCTGCGTGATGAAGAGGACATGTAGCTCATGGGTAAATTCACCTCGGGACCAAAGAGACAAAAGACAGACTGAGGAAGAGTGACAAAGTCATTGTGAGGATGTTCAGTTCTGACTGAAGACAACGACTTTAGTGGTTTTAGTGCAGGAGGAAGATGGAGCTAAAGATCAGAGACTTATCCCAGTATGTACTGGTATTTTTATGATTTTAACCAGCTGTGTTATGGGCACTGTTCAGAAAAAAGCACATATTTGTGTGTTACTGGTACATATTTATTAGAGTTAAATATTCCATGTTGGAACATGGATACCTGGAGGTTATAGTGCTGCCTAAACATGTGTAGTGAGTGTGGCTTGTATTCAGGTGTGCTCAATAGTCCAAGTATTACGGTACTCTGATTTCTTCACACATGCCAAAAACATTCATGGTAGGTTAAAAAGTGTCTGAATGTTGTTTATGTTCCTTATTCAGTGTCAGTGTTTAGGAGCTCCAGATTAAACTGTTGACATTCAGGTAAAAGTCATTCTTATGTTTTCAGATTAACTTCGTTTTAAACACAAATAATAACAACTCATCTTGATGTGTTTACCAGAAAACATCTGTTTTGTGTTTTATTTGATCATCCATCATGTTTGGTTCAGTGCTGCTGAGTTTAAAAGCACAGACAATGTTTGAGTTTGTAACAGAACTCCATTAAACTGATTTATATGTTTATTTATACAATCTTTAAATTGTAATTGTCACATGTAGCATCAAGAGGTAAACAAACAAACAAGAAGGAAACTAGAAGCTGCTAAATATTAGCAGCACAAAATCTGCACGAGATACACGTTAATATTACCGTTTTACGTATTTATATACAGATAAAATTGTTTTTATGTGTGTGTGTGTGTGGGGGGGGGGGGTAAAAATTAAACTACGTTTATTAAAAACTTGTTGCAACTTCATTGTTAAACTAAATTACCGAAGCAGGTTGCATACAGATGTTTTCTGTACCATTGTTTTGATATTCACTCTTTTTTAAATGTAATTACCATAAATTAATTACATCTTTTAAATAACAATTATACTTTTAAGGTGGACTGTAAGCTTTGCGAGTCAAGTCTCAAATAAAAGTGATCAAATGAGGAAGAAGCTGCTCAGCATCAAGTCATTAATGCACAGATGAGTCAGGAAACGTGTTCAAAGTGAAACAGGTCGTTTGTGTTGTAATAATCTGTGAGTGTAATGTTGTTTTGTGCTGAGATGTGTGACACAGAGCAGGGCAGTGACACAGAAAGCAGCTGACGCTGAGGCTGAGATGATGAGGGCCACGTTTCTGGAAGAGAGAGCAGAGAAAATGGACAATAAGAGTCAACGCTGATGTACACGCAGACCGGGATGAGTAACGATAAAACCAAGAGAGACAGCTGAGTGGAAGAGAGGGGATGAAGTGTTGGACAGGACGGAGGGATGAGAGGGAAAATGACAGGAAGGCAGCTGGATGGAGAGAGCTGAGAGCAGAACGAGGCCAGCTCACTGTAAACACTCCATCCTGTCCACGTCTGGCTCCTAATGGCTCAGAAGGGTTTTCCTCTTCACGTCACGCTCCGATGTCTTGGTGCTGTCATCACGGACAAATGGAAAACGCTGGAACGGAGGAGAGAAGAGGAGACAAGCGGAGCTTCAGATGGTGGACTCCTGATGTGGTGTCGGGCGTTTGACAAACGGGGCGGAGGCGTTGTGGACGATCAGAGGCGAGTTGAACAACCTGGCAGGAAATCACAGAGTTAGTCCACAGGCTGTCTAGTACTCATAATACTAGAGCAGGTCCTGGTGCACCACAGGAGCCGAGTTCTCCAGCAGGGATCGGGGAATCCCACCTGATTTAACCACAGCTGTGAGAAACTATCCTAAACAATGTGTCTGTGTGTGGTTAGAGAAACCATGCTGGGAGGTTTACTGGGAATAAAACGTCTCTTCAGTTCAGTCAACCTGACTCTGGTATACCAGGGAGTGTCAGCACCACATAAAAACTAACAGATAGTGTTGAGATTAAAGCTGAAATATAAAAAAGAAAGATGAAATATTATTTCCAGTACATGACCTGGACCGATGGACATCAGTGTTCTGCACTCTGTCATGGATTGTCCAACAGAAATGATCTCACCATTTGTCTCCAATGGCCATAAAAATGGGTGTCAGTTGTCTTTAATTTACATATTATTACCACCATCATCAATGAATGCGTTTAAAGGAGTCAAATGTTGAGATTGTTCCTCCTGAGTTTGTAAACCAACCAGCAGTTTAGACATAAACCATCATTCTCATGTTCTTCAGGACAAACCGCAGCACTTATATTTATTTACATATAAATTCTAACTTTTGATCATGTTTATTTTTTACTTTCATCAAATATAATTAGTTGTTTAACTCACTGGCTGATAGTAGAACTAATGAAAATCTAAAACTAATTAAAAGTAAATAAATTAATCTAACATCTCAAGTGCTTAAAAAATGAATCAGATGCCTTCATGCCTTGTGTCCACATCACAACAGTTTTAACCCTTTAGCTCAGAGTCGCCAAGCCCTGGTCCTCAGACCGCCGATAATAGTCCGTGGGTCATTTGGTACAGGGCCATCAGAACAACTGAATAAAAACATTTATTTGATGTATTGATTATGTCTGAAAGATCTGGCCTGGACATTCTTGCATTACGTCGTGGTATAAAGCCTGTAGCACCGTGATCACCTGCTAAGTGAGATGAGCTACTCTGTACTCCTCCTCAGCTCCAGCTAAGGCAGGATGGTCCAGGATGCAGCGCTAGCCACACAGGGCAAAGTCTGTCCTCAGTGTTGCCTGATTAAATGTTGATTTTCACCTGTTTTTAAGTAGTTTTTGTGTCAGACTGTTTGGACACGTTTTCTAACTTTTACTTTACTTTTAAGTTGTACTTCTTCCCACTCCTTTTCGAATGTGTAAAGCAAAATTGTGCCATGATTATTGATTATTAATTTGTTTTTTTGCATGTTCGAATAAATACCAATACCAAATACCAAAATACTCTGTATTTTTAATATCAACTCACATCAATGGGGGATGTGTTGTGTAGGTCAGTATTTGTCTAATTCATCACTTATAGATGTTTGGTTTGTTGCTTTTGCTGCTTTTTAAACTTTTTTATAATTCCAAGTTCCCCCATTTCAGCAGGCAGAATGAATGGGAACATTTCTGCTTCCACACAGCTCGTTAGCTGCAGAGGTGGCAGGTAGAGTCAGAGCAGAGCCAGCTGCTGCTGCTGCTTCACGGTGTGAGGATTTGTTCTGTCTTTGGGAATTCATTTCCATTGCCTACAGCAGTGGTTCCCAAACTGGGGGGCGCGCCCCCTAGGGGGGCGCAGTGTAACAGCAGGGGGGGCGCGGGATGATTTATTCAGTTATTAATAAAAACATTATTATTTTTTTTATTTAAAAAATATTTATTTTTTTGAGTGCTAGGCAGGGTTATCTGGGGGGGGGGGTGGATGGGTGAGATTTACCTTGCCTCTGCTTTGCTGCCCCCCCTACTCTCACCTCTGGGGAGATGGTCTGAAGTGTGTCCGATTCACCGCAGCGCGCTCAGAGCTGCAGAGAGCAGGTGGGCGTGACGAGGTCGCAGTGCAGCGCCGTGCGCAGAGCGGAACACCGGTTATAATATTAACATTCATTATTATTCATTATTTGGGTAGTGACCGAAAGAACGAGATCGCGGATACAAGCGGCTGAAATGAGTTTCCTCCGCAGGGTGGCCGGGCTCAGCCTTAGGGATAGGGTAAGAAGCTCGGACATCCGGGAGAGACTCGGAGTAGAGTCGCTGCTCCTCCATATCGAAAGGAGCCAGTTGAGGTGGTTCGGGCATCTGGTAAGGATGCCTCCTGGACGCCTCCCTCGGGAGGTGTTCTGGGCATGTCCTGCCGGCAGGAGGCCCCCAGGTCGACCCAGGACAAGCTGGAGGAAATACATCTTCAGTTTGGCCTGGGAACGCCTGGGCGTCCCAGCTGAGGAGCTGGTGGACTTGGCCGGGGAGAAGGTGGCCTGGGCTGCCCGACTTAGAATGCTGCCCCCGCGACCCGGACCCGGATAAGCGGAGGAAGGCGAGGCGAGGCGAGGCATTCATTATTATGAGATCATGAGAAAAAGAGAGAGAAATGAGGGGCGCACATAATTTTTTTTATTGAGACACTCAGGGGAGAACCTGGCGCTGATGCGCAACTCCTCGCGGGGAGGTGAATGGGTTTGGATAGCTCTGTGTTTTCCTGCTGGCGCAGCTTGTGCGTGTCAACCAGTCTTCATAGCCTGAACGCTTATGAGAACTTCAGAGCCACCACAACAGGAAGTGTAGTTAAAATCAGCATCTGATAACGGGCTGTGATCGGACCGCAAAGCTCCCCATGCGCAAAGACGCGTTTGGGCACCTCGTGCGCACTGACGGAGCGCACGAGTCTGGACGATTCAGTAATGAGCGCGCGCGACCTTGAACGCGCAGTGCCGGATCTGAACCTCCACAGACACCCCCCCCCCTCTCCCCGATACACACACACCCCACCTACAGGACCCCCCC
>SSNR01000222.1:278511-352788 GCA_006937965.1 Callopanchax toddi | reverse complement strand
CAAATCGCACACAGGACACTGTTTGGAGGACAACTCAACACAAAGCAGACCTGCAGCAACAAGCCGCTCACACCAGTCACTGAGAAGATGAGAGAACAATTTTTTAAAGTAAAAATAAACCTTTACACTTTTTATTTTCATTTTCTCAGGGAGTTTGTCATTTTTTTAAACCCATTTTGCACTGAGGCATTTTTAAAATTTTCTATTGAGCTGTAAAAGTGGTTAGTTTGTTGTTTTTAAAGAAAAGGTTGAAGTTTATTTTAACATGTAGTTAAATGCAGTTACTTTTACTTGTTCAAATCTCAAAGGTTTGATGTGAAATAACCTGTAATGGAGTTTGAAAATGAGATTTGTCTGTTCGCAGTGTTTGTGTGTGTATGTGTGTGGGCGCGTGCGTGCATGTGTGCACGTGTGTGTGTGAGAGGGGGGGGGCACGGGAAAAAATGTGTAAAATTAAGGGGGGCCCAGAAGAAAAAGTTTGGGAACCACTGGCCTACAGGGAGCTCAGGAGGAGAGCAGAGGCCCTGCCTTCAGTGGAGTTTGGCCACACTGTTGCTGAAATGTGTTGATTGTCCCCAAACCTTTTCTCCTCTGTCGCTGTCTTTTTATTATCATCTGCCACCCAAAAGTAAAAAGTGGCTAATAATGTGTTTACCTCTGAGTGTGTGTGTGTAGGTGTGCATGTTGGGGTGTAAAATACTGTAGCTCTGGACAAATAAGTAATCATTGGTCATTTACTGTAGCTAGAAGAGTAACCTTTGAGGTCAATCTGAATCACAACAGCCAAGTAACCATAAAAACAAAGAATTGTCTCAGATATAGCCAATGTTACAAAGTTTGAGCCAAAAATGTGTTTTTATCACATCCAAGAGTCATTTACACACACACACACACACACACACACACACACACACACACACACACACACTCTCTCTCTCTGAGCTCAGATCACACCATTAAACCACCCAAGGGAATCAATCTGAGCCCCTGCTGGCAGAAAGTTGTTAAAAAAATAAAATTTCAATGAATCATTAGGTTATTAGTTTTTAGTTGCTCTGTTCATAACTACTAACCCATATTATAAACCTAAATATTAACAAGTGGCTTACCAAGAGCTTGACATTTTTACAAAATGATGAGAAAAACCAAACCACAAAGTAGTTTAAAAGGAGGAAGTTTATAGATAACTAAATAACCTAACATGCTCCATATCACATGTCCATGTGCAATTTATTATATTTATTTATAATGTATTTAGATTTAAAAGCATTAAGTTGAATAATACCTGAGGTGGGGAATTTAAAACAATAATTTTGATTATTTAATTAGAAAAACATAACACGTAAAAATAACAAATTCACAGCTTTCATTTGATGCAAGCGGAACTAAAAGTTTGTGGGGCGGAACTAATGTTTGGTTCTGAGTTCCAGCTGTGCATTGCTTTGTGACGGACATGTTTCGGTTTTGTTTAGTTTATGTGACAGACATTAAAGTAAGTAATAGAGGAAAGGAAATGTGTACCACCACTAAACTGTACAGTATATATAGCACACGTTACATCATATTTATGCTGACGTCAGCTCATTGTTCCACAGTTTAATAATTTTCTGGATGCTCTCAGTTCGAGTTTGTCCACTACAGGTTTTAGTGACTTTAACAGAAGTATTTTTCTGTTTCTGTTTACCAATTGTGTTCCCTTTATTTTTAGTTAAACACCGAGCAGAGAGAGATTTGAGGACGTCTACCTGAGGGCTGTTGTTGTTTGGAAGGAAACAGCATGATTGGTTAAAGTCCAGGAGTTTTAACAGCAAATCAACAAATCAGCTGAAACAAACCAATGCTCTGTGCTCTGAGGCCAACCAGAGACATGTTGGAGGACATCAACTTGTTACCTGAGAGCTGATGTTGGTCGTTGACACTCCGTTAGGTAAAATCCAGGGATTGTAGCAGCAAACGGACAAATTACTCCCCAAAGCCTCTCAGCCAATTTGTCAGGCGGTAAATTGGAGGGAAGACTTGAGGATCTCTCTTAGACTGAATTAGAGTTTCAGTCTTTGAGTCACAGTCTGTGAAGCACAAAGCTCAAAGTTCAGGCAATAAAAAGACCTGTAATGTAATAACTTACAGCAGGTTAATATTGTTACACAGCTCATCTGAAGTGAAATTATATGGTTCTGATGTGTAAATATACATAAAGATCCCATATTTAAGGGCTTTTATTTGTCTGAATTCTGCTGTTTTCAGGATATCGGGCATAATCATCATATGCTGCATTTGTTTTGTGATTTTTGCAACTTTTAGTATGATTTCAGGACATTTGCTTGCATCAGCATACAGATGTTTTAAATTTCTCCTGAAAATGTCTGTGTCATATTGATACCCATCTTTGTGTGAAATCTAATTTATAGTTGAGTCTGAAAGTGCAGCAGCTGTGAATTACTCCATTTAAAGCACCAAAACATCCCTTCCTGCAGCCATGATGGACTAAATACCTGTTAGCATCTATTAAAGTGTCTCCAGGGACACATTTTACCTTGTAACATCTTGGTCCTCACTTAACACATGAACATGTTTACACACACACATACACACACACACACACACACACACACACACACACACACACACACACACACACACACACACTAATTTAAACAGCTGACAGCACGTTATTAAACCATGGGGTAAGATGGAGATAATTAGCATCTCTAAGTACCAGGATGTGGACGGCAGCTGACATTTTAGACATTTACCACAATTATGTAAGTTTGAAGGTTTGATAAGTTCTTTAAATTAGAAAATTCATCAGAGTGACTGTTTTTACTTACTGTAGCAAAATGAAAATCAATAAAGAATTTAACAAGCCTCATTTAAACAGATTTTAAAAACACAGTCAAACCAAACACGACACAAGAGTCATAATAAAATCATAAGTCAGATGAAATCTCTGACAGTTCACAGTACTTAAGAAAACATCTACACAGTGAAGAAGCACAAATGTAACTTTCAAAAGATGTTTTCCTCACGTCCAGGTGAGCTTATGTTTTGAAGAGTTTAGTCATTTCAACTTCATAAATGAATAACATGATCAAATCCATTAACAGACTGAAGTCTGAATTTTAAGATGATTCATCAAGAAGAGTCAGAAGTTGAATCAAGAAAAAACCCCATCTTTGTCTAATTATTTTAGAATATTAATGACTAAGAAGAACATTTCTCTGAACTGTAAATCCCATCCGTTCCCGTGACGACTTTCTGTGCAGCCTGCAGGAAGGGCTTATGTGGAGATAGAGATCACTTTTTTCTTTTTATCTACAGACTCTGGCAGGGCACCAGAACCGTCTGGACCGCTGTGGCTCACTAACCGCTGTCTCTTTGGGAAATAACCGAGTCTCTTTTCAATTTCAAACTCTTTCCAATGAAGATAGGCCCTATCAGATGTGACAGAACTTACAAACAGAACTCCAACTTCCAAAGCTGTCTGACTTTGGACTTTAGTCTGCAGAGACAGGAACTGAAAGTTTCAGATCAGTTAATCTTTCTGCAGGACCGAGGCTGAGGCGCCGCCTTAACTGGCCTACAGATCCAATTCTTTCCTCTCCAGGTTATGATGCATACACGCATTCAGATTTAGATTCCAGGATTTAATTCAGCTAAAACTCCTGAAATAGGACTATTTTTAGTGTGTAAACTAATGTAAAGAGAACTCAACTTTAAGAAATAATTTATTTTAACATTTCTATTACAAAATGGCTGAGGTTTGTACCAAAATGCAGTAATAGCATGTCTTTAGTTTTATGGATTTTCAAACACACACAAAAAAATGCCTATAAACTAAACAGGATAAATGGTAAATGGCCTGTATTTATAGAGCACTTTCTAGAGTGTTCTACACTCCCCAAAGTGCTGTACAACAAAACAGTCATTCACCCATTTACACTCACATTCACACACTGGTAGTGATAAACTATGTTGTAGCTTCAGCTGCCCTGGAACACACTGACGGAGGAGGATAATAATAATAATAATAATAATAATAATAATAATAATATTAATAACAGGATGTCCCTGAAACGCATGTTCAGTCATGATGTCCACCCTCAGACACCATCAGACATCGTCACACAACATCCGACATCATCGGACATCGTCAGACACCGTCAGACACAGTCAGACATCGTCAGACACCATCAGACATTGTCACCCAACATCCGACATCATCGGACATTGTCAGACACCGTCAGACACCATCAAATACTGTCAGACACAACCAGACACCATCAGACATCGTCAGACACAATCAGACACCATCAGACATCGTCAGACACAATCAGACACCATCAGACATCGTCAGACACAATCAGACACCATCAGACATTGTCAGACATAACCAGACACCATCAAACACCGTCAGACACAACCAGACACCATCAAACACCGTCAGACACAACCAGACACCATCAGACATCGTCAGACACAATCAGACACCATCAGACATCGTCAGACACAACCAGACACCATCAGACATCGTCAGACACAGACACCATCAGACATCGTCAGACACAATCAGACACCATCAGACATCGTCAGACACAATCAGACACCATCAGACATCGTCAGACACCGTCAGACACCATCAAACACCGTCAGACACAATCAGACACCATCAAACATAGTCAGACACAACCAGACACCATCAGACATCGTCAGACACAATCAGACACCATCAGACATCGTCAGACACAGACACCATCAGACATCGTCAGACACAATCAGACACCATCAGACATCGTCCGACACCGTCAGACACCATCAAACACCGTCAGACACAATCAGACACCATCAGACATCGTCAGACACCATCAAACATCGTCAGACACCATCAAACACGGTCAGACACAATCAGACACCATCAGACATCGTCAGACACCATCAAACACGGTCAGACACAATCAGACACCATCAGACATTGTCACCCAACATCCAACATCATCGGACATCATCAGACACCGTCAGACACCATCAAACACCGTCAGACACAATCAGACACTGTCAGACTCCCTCAGACACAGTTGAACACCATCAGACATTGTCAAACACTGTCGGACACCATCACACACGATCAGACACTCTTAGACACCATCAGACACCTGCATACACCCTCAAACACCACCAGATACAGTTGGACATTGGCAGACATTGGCAGACATTGTCAACGCCCCTCAAACAAGACACCATCAGACACTGTTGGACATTGTCAGATATTGTCAACCCCCCTCAGACACCATCAGACACCTACATACGTACACCCTCAACAAGACCAGTCATTGTCAGATATCGTCAACCCCCCTCAGAAACCATCAGACAGCGCACCAAACGCCTGCTAACTCAGCTGAGATCAGCTGCACTTGCACAGCCTTCTCCTGATTAGAAAACCAGTGACATTTTGATTAAATGGGCTCTTAAACATTGTTAAATGCTGCAGAAAGACAATGTGCTGAAATCCTTCATGCTCAGCAGATTTTTAATTGGCTGGATTTAGCATTTCACTCCAGCTTTATTGAAAAGTGCTCAGTTTATGTATGGAGTAATTTATGGAAATGAGTCACGTGTTTTTAGTTCTCTGATAGAACCCTAACTATTGTTTCATAAATAATGTGAGTCTTTAGTTGACTTTTTAGCTTTTATATGAAAACAATAAGGAAGTAACTGAAGCAGATTTCCTAAGTAGTACTCAGACTAATTGTGGGCCGACATGATGAATTTAATTATTGAAGTAAAAATGACCACATTTATTTAATAAATTATTGTCTAAAATAGTCAAAACATTATTGAAATTGTAGTTTTGTCTGACAGCTGCCATATTTGAATCCGTCCCCTACAACCCAAACCCTTTGCTCTAAGTAGGGGTGTGAACCCCCACCACTGAGGTCGACTTGATTCGCTACCAGCATTATGATACAGTAACAATACAGTGAAGCCCTCTGTCGATGCGGTTCGATACGATTCGTCCCTGCTGACGATTATTTAACAATTTGAGTTTGATCACGGTGCAATTTGAAATGATTCAACAGATTATAGAGAATTTTCAAATCCACATCTGGTTATATATTGTCACAATTACTGTTTCCTCTCTCTTTCTCTGTAAAAAAAATGAGAAAACTCACTGTATAAGCACTGGAACGTGGAAGAAATGACCGCCATCATTTAAACGTGGTGATTTTTAGTGGTTAGGGTGGAAAAGCAACTCTATCCTCCTGTGAAGTGAATGATCTGGAAGATACCATCAGAATGGAGCAGGAGACAAACTGATTATTTTGTCTGATGTTCAGGTAGTTTTATGCTTCTTGTAGCTCATTTTCCAGTATAATTAATTCACTGTGAAGCAGCACCTCATTTCTATGTAAAGACTTTAAGTGAAACCTCCAACATAAAAAAAAAACAATTAGACTTTTCCAATTAGTGTGTCTCTGTGGTGACTCTATATCACTAATGTGTCCTACCGCCATCACTGACAATCATGTCTCTTTGTCACTAACTGCAAATGACTTATTGAATTTATTCAGACTTCTCAAGCAAATAAGTTTAACTGACTCCATTAAAGTGAATAAAAAGGATGAAAGTCCGTCTTTCTGACTGACTGATCACTGATTTAATGTTGTGTTTGTTACCATTTCTGGGTTTTCAGCTGGAAGAGTTAAGTTCTGCTTTTGCAAGAGATCAGATAAAAATCAAAGAGCTTCATTTCTTCTGTGCTTCAAAAATCTTCAAGACTGCGGCTCAGTGCATCCAGCAGATCATTAGAACACACACACACACACACACACACACACACACACACACACACACACACACACACTGACAGGCATCTCCGTAAAGCAGAGGGATTTCCAGTGGTCTGCTGGCTAACAATCGCAAACCTAATTAGCTTCTTGAGTAGAGAACATGATAAGTGAGACACGTTGATGACAGGATGACGTGCTGAGAGAGGAACTGAGAGAGAAACAAACAAACAGAATAATGAAAGAGAAAAGCAGGAACAAAAAGAAGAATGTCCACAGTGGAGTAAATGATGACAAACACCCGTCTTTTCTACACGGCTGAAGCTGATTTTTACCGACAGCTTTTGTTAGTTATCTTTTGGTTTGAAGCTTTTCTTTTCCAGGTTAGAGCAGTTTATTAGAAACAAAGCTTAGAATATAATAAAAGTGCTGAAGCTGAGGGAATTGGATGCTTCTATTAGGTGCATTATGGTAAATAGAATCAACAGATGGGACTCAAAGCATTTTCTGCATAATTTGTTTACGGGCATTTTTAGTTGTTGACACATCAGACCACCAATTTGTTGATTCATTGAATAAGTAAAGTCAAATATTAGTAATTTAGAGCACTTTTTGTTAATAGTTTGGACTAGGGGTGTTTTCACACCTGTAGACAGTTTCTCTGCTCAGAATCAGGTCATCGTTTTGTTCATTTGTAGCTTTTTCTTGTGGTTCAGTGTCTTTTCACACAGAAAACCCTAAACAAACACATACAAACCAGGTGAGAATGTTCAATCTGCTCATTGGTCAGAATGCCTGGGGGCGGGGCTATAAAGTAAATACAGGCAGACGGTTCTATGTTCTGATCCTGAGCTAACCTCTCCTCTCTGAGCTGTTTAAAACTACATATTTGAACTCTTCAGTGTTTTATTGAGTCGGAGCTGATAAATCTAGTAGTGACCTGCTCAAACATCAGTGAGCTAACTTGATTGATCATCCACGTGAGTCATTTTCAGCTAGCTACTGGGTAACTACTGATGTGAAAGTGCGCTGCATCCCAGAATGCAATGCAAACCTAGCTAACATTTGGCTCAAGTAGGCTTGATTTGGTTGTTTTATTGGATGATGTCAGACCACAAACAGAGACCATCTCCTCTAACGGATCTTGTTCCTTACTTCCATCAGATTGGTTACTGTGTTACCACCAAACAGATAAAACCAATCGAGGAGGGAAACAGACCAGGGTTTGATTTAAACAGACTAAAAGCAGAAGGTGTTAAACCACCCTAGGCTACTCATGTTTCCACCCTCCCATAAAACAACCTGCTCTACCTGTAATCAGGGTTTTTGATTTGAATTTTCTTCCAAAATTCACAAGCAAATTTGGGACCAAAAGCCTGAGTACCAAGAGAGAACTGATCCACAACCAGAGCAGAGTTATTAGCGTCTTTAATCTTTAATATCTGACTTTGTGGTTTGATGTGGGTTAGCGTGTACTCCTATGTGTACAACAGCTGAATGAAGGCCCGAAATACGGTATACAGATTAGTAATAAAGCTTTACTGTTGTTTCTGCTAGCTGCGATGCTGGTACAAAGTCATTCCATACAAAAACATAATTTACTGTAGGAATCTGACAGAGAGCAGTGTTATTTGATTAACTCAGGGACACATCTTTATACAGCTTTATGTTGTTGTTGTTTGCTCACAACATCTATGTTCCAACTCTTAGCTATGGTCGTGAGCTTTGGATGGCGAACAAAAACCAACCGCTAATGGAAGAAAGAACAATCTGCTACCCACATGTGTGATTCTAATTAGTAAACTGAGGAATATGCATAGATTCTCCCAGGAGAGATCAATAACTCTACATCTTTACACAATAAACACTTAGTCCAAAAGGTCTGAGTCAAGAAGATGAGATCAGCTGATTCATGTAATTAGACCTCATTCAGGCTTATAATAAAATCTGACAGGTGTCATTTCTGAAGATTTTATCTTTACACTTTCAGTCAAACTGTCTACTACGTATTTGCTTGTGTGAATGAGTTGTTGGTTTCCTGAAAGGAATTCTGTTTTTTCTACCTGCTTTGTTCTCAGTAAAATAACCTTTGTCAACTTGCAGATTTTCTACAGTTCAATTCTGTACGTAAAAAAACATCCTATAAGTGATGTGATACCAATCAGCTGATGCTTCTATGAGTGATGAAATCCAGTACTTGACTGGCACTTTGTCACACCTATTACTTTGTGCACCTATTATAAACTTAATGTAGAATTTCTGAGTTCTATGTTACAAAACTTGCTTTGGATACAAACCAAATAAAACAAATACAGAAACATCAACTGGGGTAAACTTCTGAACATGTCACCAGTTTTCTAAGGAAACCTGTTTCTATAGGAGCTGTGAATGTGAGCAACATTCAGACAAACCTATGAAACACTGGTAGGATCTAGTCTGATCACATGAGACCAGAACTGAACTCTATGGATGACATAATACACGGAGGTCAAAGGTCACTGCAGATCACCCCAAAAACACCAGACCAACAGTGAAGTGTGGAGGTGGAGCATCATAGTGTGGGTCTGGAACGCTTCATATGATGGAAGGAAGGATGGAGGAAAGGCATTCTGGGTAAAAACCTGCTGCCATCAACCAGGATGATGAAGATGAAAACAGGACAATGATCCCAAACAACCCAGAACATCTACTGGTTACAGAGAGAGAACGTCAAGCTGCTAGAACGTTCCAGCCAATCAGCTGACCTGAATCCTAAAGAACATCTATGGACAGAACTAAAGGTCAGAGGTCATAGAGGAACCTTCAGGAAGAATGGAGCAAAATCAGACCTGATCAACACCTGAGACTGGTTTCTCCTCCAGGAGGCGTCTGGAAGCTGCAGCACCAACAAAGACTTTAGACCAAGAATTCAATCCATTAAAGGAAGACACTCAAATACTTTTCCCTGAGTCGTTCTGTTTTATTACACATGAGTTAATGTAGACCTGGATGAGTTGATCTATTTCCAGGTGTGGATTAGATGGGTTGTTATCAGCATCTGGTGAGAATTCCACGTCAACAGAACTTTCAGAAGCAGATTGACTTAGAAGATTGCTGACGTGTTCGATACTTAACAAGAAATGAATCCTGTGACCAAAACAGGCATCTGCTAAATATAAAACTCTATAAGTAAACCCAGCTGTGTATTTGTTATTTAAACTGTTTAATGTGCCACACAGGAAGTTGGTTGAGAACTCTGAATTAGCAGCGTGGCGTTCACACACAGAGCTTCTCTGGGCTCAGCAGCGGTTTTGGATTTGTGGCTGTCCTGCTTCTCAACCTGACCCCAATCCACTCCCTTTGGCGCGTCTATCCTTCGGTTCTTTTGTCTGTGAGCTGCTCACATGCACACAGCCAAAGCAGCAACAATGCTGCTTTATTGTTTGAGAGCTTTAAAATAACCAATCTTTGTTGCTTTTTCAAAAGTGTTGCCTTAGAGAGCTGATCTAAATGCATCAATGCTCCGACCAAAACCCACAGAAGCTGATAATCTAATGGAGACACAGAGTGACATTTTTATTAGTTTAGTTTATTTTTACTCATAAACTGATCGTCCTCCAGCCCAGTTACATAACCACTGATGCTGCAATGCAGCTAACGCTTCAACTCAACGTTCAACTGCTTTGTTTTTTTCTTCTAATTTGGGAAACATTTCCCATAATTTTCATTTGTAAATATTAATTTTTTGGATGAAGACAAAATATTATCTTATGTCTTTCAGTCCCTTTTTTATTTTCATCCCTGAAACATTTATATCTAAAAAAAAAAAAAAACCCACATTTCTTGCAAAAAGGCTGTTTGATTTCTGAGTGTTTAAAAAAACTGTCAAAGACCTGAGTCTGATCAGAAATCTGAAGAGCTGAGGTTTAATCAGAAATAACAAACCGCTAAGCTAAAGTGACTGTACTTGAAAAGTAGTGAACTTTTTAAGAGTTGGTTTACAAAAGATTTGAATAATTCCAAAGTCCTCATAGTTCGAATGAAGTGGCTGCATCATGAAATCAGGATTTTTCAGAAATTCTCATTTAAATAATATAACTTGTTTAAACCCCACAGGGACACCCTGTTGGGGGTGCTCCAGGAGTACGGGGTGGATGGTCTTTTGTTAAGGGCCATTCAGTCCCTGTACCAGAGGAGTGTGAGTCTGGTCCGCATAGCCGGCAGTAGGTCGGACCTGTTCCCAGTGAGGGTTGGACTCCGCCAGGGCTGCCCTTTGTCACCGGTCCTGTTCATAACCTTTATGGACAGGATTTCTAGGAGCAGCCGTGGTGTGGAGGGGGTTGAGTTTGGTAACAGGAGAATCTCGTCTCTGCTTTTTGCAGATGATGTGGTCCTCCTAGCTTCATCAGGCTCTGACCTACAGCTCTTGCTGGGGAGGTTCGCAGCCGAGTGTGAAACGGCTGGGATGAGGATCAGCACCTCCAAATCTGAGGCCATGGTTCTTGACCAGAAAAAGGTGGATTGCCAACTCCAGGTTGGGAGAGAGGTCCTACCTCAAGTGGAGGAGTTCAAGTATCTCGGGGTCTTGTTCACGAGTGAGGGAAGGAGGGAGCGGGAGATCGACGGGCGGATTGGGGCAGCGTCTGCAGTGATGCGGACGCTGAACCGATCAGTTGTGGTGAAGAAGGAGCTGAGCCAGAAAGCAAGGCTCTCAATTTACCGGTCGATCTACCTCCCAATCCTCACCTATGGTCATGAGCTTTGGGTAATGACCGAAAGAACGAGATCGCCGATACAAGCAGCCGAAATGAGTTTCCTCCGCAGAGTGGCCGGGCTCAGCCTTAGGGATAGGGTGAGGAGCTCGGACATTCAGGAGGAACTCGGAGTAGAGTCGCTGCTCCTCCATGTCGAAAGGAGCCAGTTGAGGTGGTTCGGGCATCTGGTCAGGATGCCTCCTGGACGCCTCCCTCGGGAGGTGTTCTGGGCATGTCCTGCCGGCAGGAGGCCCCCGGGTCGACCCAGGACAAGCTGGAGGAAATACATCTTCAGTTTGGCCTGGGAACGCCTGGGCGTCCCAGCTGAGTTGTTGAGGAGCTGGTGAACTTCGCCGGGGAGAAGATGGCCTGGGCTGCCCGACTTGGAATGCTGCCCCCGCGACCCGGACCCGGATAAGAGGAAGAAGGCGAGGCGAGACTTGTTTAAAATCTAGCTGGACGTTTGCTGAAATGATCAACATTTGAACAAAAGGTTTTCAGAGACTTGAATTAGTTGAAGGATTTAACATTTATTTCCAATTGACAAAAGATAAATAAAACACCTTCTCTTAAAATGATAAAATATATTCACATCTGAAAAGTCCTGAAACAGATGAACAGTTTGATCTATAATTGGTTAAATTTTTGAAAACTTGTAAAAAATGAAAAGGTCCAAAAAAACATACAGATAAATAATACAGTGACTCAGCATTCAAACATCAAATCTACTTTTAAATATTAACTCTAATGTGATCCCCAATTTAATTACTTAATAAATAAAAATAAAGTTTTTTAAAGAATGTGTAGCAGAAAACTTTACAAGCAGTAAAAATAAAGGCCTTTCAATCTGTTACGGTCATATTTCAGATTCTAACAGCTGTGTCTTAGTGAACCTCCGTAAAAGTTTTATTTTATATATTTTACAAATACATGTTAGGGGTAGCTGATTTCTAATTTACCTCTTTAGGATGATTTTGAATTTTTTTAAACACATTTCTTCCTGGCAATAACAAAGTGAAGGCTGATTCAACAGTTCTTTGCTGCAACTGCTGGTGACTAATAGTGATAAATTTATAAGTTTTGATTTATAATCACACTATAACAACACATACTGGCCATGTGGTAGTTTACAGTACTGTTTACACATTACAGCTGTTCAAACATTCATGTAGTTTTTTAGTTATAAAACGTCTAAATGATGTTTGTTTAATGTGTTTGTTTATCATTCCTAGCAGCTGTCAGGATTATTGATGTTAGTAGGGATCTTTTAGTTTCATTACCACTCACTGCCATTGCATGACATATTTACACATACTGTAATAGACATTTGGTGAACCTCCAAACTGAAATATTTGACCAAATGACTTTACAAGAAAATAATTCCAACAGTTATTTTCTAAGCAGACACACAGAGGTGAGAAGACAACATGTGTGTGTTTACCTACAGGGTTTCTGTGATTATTGCTGAGATGAGGTTTGTCTTTTTATAAAGTGTACAGTCTACAAAAGTACATAAGGTAGACATTGAGAACTCTTGTGGACATTTTGAGACATTTTCCCATCTTTCACCTTTACAGTTCACACTGAGATACTGACTCTAACAGGAGCTGATACAAACATGCATCTTATGAGACATGGATGTGAGCTGTTTAGTGGGTTTTTAACCCCAAACTTAAATATAAAAGATGTTCTCCTTTCTTTACCTGTGTGATTCCCTCCATCACCTCCTCATGTCCTGCTGAGGATAAAGAGAGATTTTTATAATAATCAACCACAACCTTGTCTGGTGGATATGAAACCTCTGAGCCCACAAACACAACCGTATGTACACAGATATATTGAGTGTGTGTGATAAAGGCTCCTGTGAGTTCCTGAGAAAAGCTCGACTGACTAGATGAAATGTTAAATGTCAGGAGGAGGAAAGTTGAAGGTATGAAGGTAAGGGGCGGAGGCCAGCGGCTGCGATTCTCTTTTCTTTCTTTTATTCCGCCTGTCATTTAGATGAAAGGCAGCAGCAGCAGCAGTTGTTCAGTCTTCTTGTTGGAGTGATACAAACGGCAAATCAGCTGTCATGAACATTCAGAGCAGAGCAAACAGAAATACAGCTGAGAGTCAGAAGAAGCTTCTGTTTGTTTCCTGTTCTCCGTGAATCTGGGCATCGTGCAGTTTGTCACTTCGTTTAAACGTGTTACGGTTTCTCCTGACAGCAGGAGGTTCGCTGTCAGCAGAGGAGAAGGAGGCGCTCACACCGTTCTCCTTTACCGGACAAAGTACTGAATGTTGTTCTGGCCTTTTGCAGTTTCTTCACTTTTTATACATTATTTTAAATAGTTTTTTTCTTGTCTTTTATTTTTTTAAACTTTCAAGCTGTGATTTTTCCTGTAAACACGAGAAAAGGGTGAAACCTAGGATACATTAGGGTATCGGTGCGGCTATCTCATTATTTTCTGATTGTTGAGTTTTTGATTTTTGCAGAAAATGCATACATGGAGTTCATAAATGCTATTTTCTAGTAAATAAAGTTTTTCAGTGCTGCTACGATGCCTTTTGCAACAGCATGGAAGACCAAAAAAGAAAACTGGTTTTGCATAATTTCACAAGACGCAGTTTCTGCATGGGCAGCACTAAATGGGCCTCTAAGAGGATTATATTAAGTCATTTTTATTTTTTAATTAAAAATAAGACACTTCAGATGGAGGCACAATTAGAAACAATAATCATAAAAGGCCTTTTCTGAGAAAACCTTCAGAAAAAGCTAAACTTTAGGAGACAGGAGAGGTGCTTTACTCTCAGACAGGCGTCGTGAGTTAGAATCAAACCACATCTAAAGCAACCAGATGGAGTATCAGTATTAGTACTTTCATCAAGGAAATGTCATATCCAGTCCTCTACAGTCTACTGCCCCCTGGTGGAAAATCTACAAGTGGAAAGGGCCAATTTTATTTTTTATTACTGTCAAAGTTTTGTATAATTATACATAATAAATTGATTTTAGATATTACATTATACATTAATTTAGATTTTGATATTACAGCCAATCAGTGGTTCATATTCATATTAACATTTTGGAAGCTTCTTTGTGAATATCATTCACACTTGGTCACCAGCAGCCATGGCCCAGTGGATTAATGATCTTTACATTTTTTAGTTTTTTTTGGTTTATAATAGTTTTTATCTGCTTCAGTTTTTAATGCTTAGAATAAAAGAATAATCATCAGTTTGTATTCTGTATAATCCAATAATTTTTTGTTGTGTGGTGTGTTAAGTCATCTGAACTGAAGGAACTAAACAATTTATCTCACAACTGAAGAAACCTAATGAACTGTCTGGATAGCAAAGTGACCCTGATGGACGTGAACTGTCCAGGATGTTTAGGAAATGTTTAGACATTGTTTTTAAATTCCCACAAAACAATCTTTTGACACTATCTTATGGCATGAACAATTAAACCACTTCCTTCAGGTGTCTTCACCAACATTACAAATGCATTAGAAATAATATCTCAGTTATTTTGAATAAGTTACCCTTGTCTTTGTTCTACATTTGTCTCACAGACAGTTCCTGTCAGTCATTTTTACTTCACTAAGTTCCCCACAGTAAAACCAATATTTAACATTCTTTGTTTCAACCACACTTTGAATCTCACTTTTAACTGTTTTTATATTCAAATGTATTCAGTCTGCAGCGCAGAGGCCAAATCATCTGCAGGAAGAGAAATATGAATAAATGTTAAGTTTCTCCATCCAGCTTCACTGTCATGCATCAGCCTCACATCAGTGTTTATGATGCAGAAACAACAGTTTCTGTTACCATTCATTTGAAACATGTTTAGAGAAACAAACATATTAAAATCAAAGAAGATCTCCATTTGGTTCTGATTTCTATATATCTGATGGGACAGCTGCAGCAGAAACAGAAATCCTTTTCTTCTAGGATTAGGAAACCTTCCATTTCCAGGAGAGAAGCCTAATGAGCTCTCTGATTGTTTATAGCAGCACACAGAGTGGAGCTGGAGGTATCGGACAAATTCATTATTGATTTTAATTTGGATCATTGAGTTAAATATCTAAACAGAAGTGGAGCAGAATGTTTCCTCTCGGTGAGCGTCCTCTGTGCTGCTAGTCAGACTCGGCCTGCGGTCTCGCAGTGCGCTGAATCGCCTCGAGCAGCCAGGAATTTTCCCCAAAAATGGCTGATATAATGAGATGTCTGCAGCACGACTCTGAACTCGCTGGTGTCTGCCCTTTCACTGCACTAACAGGCTCAGTGTGCAGGGGTTTCCAGGAGCCTGCAGCACCAATTTGAATACAGAACAGTACATTAAAGTGGACCCACCTTGCACTGCACCTCCACCTCCATCTGTCTCTCAGCTCCTCCATGTGTGTTTCTGTGTTTTCCATCCTAACCTCATCTGGATTTCTCTCCAGCTACTTCTGTTTGTGTTTTCTACCTCCTCCAGCTGCTCTTTGTGTTGGAGGCTGATGTTATTTGCAGTGCAGCTCCACGCGTTCACACTCACTGAATACCATACATACAGCAACGCATAAACATTTATGCTGTTGCTAGTTCACATAAATAAGTCTAAGACCATGTATTTATTTAATTTGCTTCAACTAAACAACATCTGAATCACAGTGCTGCTGTACGTGCACTGCAGCAGCATAAACACCATAAATTAACCAAACGCTCTCATGATCCGCTGTCGAGGTTAAAGAACAGGTAATGGAGCTTTAACCATCACTGGGACGTTTCTGAGATAAATGTGTTTGAAAATTAGAAACTAAACTGTTACCAACCTGCAGCAGCGTCTCTCCTGATCTGACTAGCATGGGTAATGCTCCAGTTAGAGGACCACTTACTGTTTCTAACGACTCCACCCACTTTGTGTGATGTCACTGGTGGCTGTGGTTCTTACTGTAGATAAATAACTGATAGAAAGATGCTTCAAATTGACTAAAATATATATTTTTAATTTAAATGATCCTGCTGCAGACGGCTGCCCATCCTGAGCTCGGGTTCTCTGGTTTTTCCCGTTAAGAGAGACGTTTCCTCTCCTCCATCACCATGTGCTGCTCTGGATGGAGGTTTGAACCCCAGAGGAAATGTGCTGCTGCTCAGATGAGACAACGTTCTATCTGCTGAGCCTGATTATTACACAGGGGTGCACATAACTAGACCGCCAGTATGCGCACCTCACATATCATGTGTGAACCAGAGCTGTCATGCGGAACTGTTTGGGGACTCTTTTTGTTGCGACACCTGAGTGTGCGTCGCTAATTAGCTTCCCTGATAGAACTGGTTCATGCTCTCTGACATTGTTTTTCAGCCAGCGACTGAGTGTAGTTCAATTGTGCATTCACGGTCCCGGTGATGCAGCCCTGCAAGCACCCAACCCCCCACCCCCACGGTGATGTGATGCGTAACAACCGTCAGCGCCAGATTCTCCTCTGAGTACCTCAATGAAAACATTGTGTGCTCCCCTGTTGATACAATTGTTTAAATTATGACTTATTTTAGACTAAGCTGGACTGTAGCAACCCAAAATGTAATAACGGCCAGTAATGTAATAACTTATTACATTATTGGCAAAAGGTTATTACGTTATTGGCTCACAAGTTTTATTACATTATTGGCAAGTTATTACATTATTGGTTTTATTACATTTGAAATGTCCAAATTTGTTACATCATTGGCCGTTAAAACATTTTGGGTTCATACATGGACTTTTTGCTTATATAGTGCCCTGAGATTATTACAGAATTAATTATAAATAAATTACATTAAATTAAAAAAAGATTAATAACAAAATATTTAAACTTAATCTTGAGAACAAGAGTGGTTCTGAAATGAGACTTAATTAGAACTGACTGATGACTCATGGGTAAAATGTTTTGATCCAGTGATTCAAAGGTTCAAATTTTTTTTTTTTTTTTTTTTTGGGTAACATGGCGGCCAAGATGGCGGCACGCACGATCTGCTCTGAGTGTGACAGTTGTGGTTCAGCTTACCTGCAGCTTCAGAATAGCATTCATCAGCTTGGAGTGAGTGTTAATCAGCTGAAGAACGACATGAGGAAAAAGGATGAAATCCTGCACAGCTTCATGTCTGTTGCCGTCGATCAGTCCAGGTGTATCTCCAACCTCCAGGAATCACGTGCTAACCAGCTAGTCCTGACACCTTCATCCAGGCTGTCCCAGGCCCTCGTCTCCGACACTGCTACAACTCTCCCGCTGATGACATCAATGTCAACCAGTGCTGGGCCAAACAGTGCTCTGGTTGTCGACATGACGGGAAATCCGGACATTGGGAACGCTCCTGTTGAGGCGGCCATAGACCTCAGCTCTGTTCCTACGGAGGTGGCTCAGCTCCGCGCTAACTCTCTACCGATCCCTGAGCATGTTCCAATCCAGCCGGATGAGGAGTGGACTCGGGTGGGAGCGAGGCCCAAGAACCGGGTCCTCACGTCTACTCCTGGCCAGTCTGGTTCTTCTGCTCCGTCCTGGTCTGAGGTGACTCGCAAAGGTCGGAAACGGAACCATCCGCGGGTCCTGGAAGCACTGCCACCTCATTTGGAACTCTTCAATCCCTTCTCGTCTCTATCAAATGAAGTTTTGAACTTTCCGCCTGACGAGATGGTGGAGCCGCTAGCAGCTGTTGGCGCTGCGCTGCCGTCACCTCCTGGAGCAGCGTCTCGTCTACCTGACCGAATTATCCACACCCGAACATAGCAGGGGTCCAAATCCTCATCGGACCGCCGCAGGCTGCTCTTAGAGGCAGTCATTCAAAGGCGTTCTGGCGCCGCTCATCCAGAAACCTGCCATTTGATTTTGGATGAGGCTGAACCTCAGCTCCAGCCTGATGGAGCTCCTCAGCCTATAACTGTTCATCCTCCGCTGGAGACTGCACTCCAAAGCCAGCTGAGCTCAGATCGTCCCAGTCCTGGTACAGCTCAGTCCGCTCTGATTATTGGGGACTCGATGGTGAGACATGTCCATCTACCTGCAGCAAAAACCTTCTGCTATTCTGGTGCACGAGTACTGGATATCGACTCCAAAATCCCACTGCTGCTGGATCAGAATCCTTCAGCCTCATCTGTGGTCCTACATGTAGGACACAACGACTTGAGGAAGTTGCAGTCAGAGACGCTTAAAACTGATTTCAAACGCCTGACTGACACTCTCCTACAATCAGACCGTCGCCTCATCATCTCCGGCCCGCTGCCCTGTCCCAGCTTCAGGGATGTCCGCTTCAGTCGAGCGCTTCAGCTCCACACATGGCTGAAGGGCTACTGCTGCAGGCTGGGCATCCCGTTTGTGGACAACTTCCTGACCTTTTTAAACTGCCCTCATCTTTGTAACAAACCCAAATGCGTTACTACCTCTGACCTTTTGACCTCAAGATCATCACAAATAATAACCATCTTTTTTTCCCAATAACTTGGAATAAAATGACTGTTGTTATGTTTTAACCTGAATCAACATTCCTCCAGGGTCACGGTCGTATCGGAAGATTTCACCGGACTTTATATAATAATAATAATAATAAAGACTCTTGGTGTCTCTTCCTAAAATGACACTTTAATTTGTTACAGAAATGTCTTAAATGATTAATGCATTTTCTTCCAGCATTAATGAATGTTGATCTGCATCAGTATTATTTCACATACATACTGCTAAAAGGTTATGACAACCACGTCACTCATTACTACAACCAATAAGAGTTAGCGGTCTGAGTCACGTGACATTAATAACTCCTCATTGGGCCACGTCCCCTTTTAGATTCCCTTAACTTCCGACCCCGGAAGCTACAGTTCAGTTCAGTTCAGTTCAGTTCAACGAGAGAACTAGAGAAGAGGAGAGCTGTTCTGGTCTGACGCTGACCAGACCTCCTCTCAGCTGTCAACTCCTACACAGCTGACGCTAGTTGCCGGCTCAACCCTGAGACGGTACCTCAGCCCGTCTGAGCCGATGGAACCAGCTTCCCTCTGAGGTCAGACACCTTCAGTCTGACGCTCTGTGATGGGAATGCCAGCCCTAGACGCTCCCTGCCAGAGATGAGTTATCTAACTTCGTATCCACGGACGACACCTGTGGCCTCCGGCGGTCCTCGACCCCCGCAGCCGTCTGATCCGGACCGAGGGGGAAACCTCACCTCCACCGTCTCATCCGACCTCAACAGTGACGATCCAGGAACGCAGTTAAGTGACCACGACTCTGGTAAAGCTTAAAGGCCTCTTGATAAAAGCTAACAACATTAGCTTACTCAGACTAGTTACTAATTCCATCCATAACTAGTTCCCCTCCATCAGAATCCTTAATCTAAATTAAGTAAATCCCTAGTCTCCTAAAACCTCATGAGACTCAGATTGCTAAAACTTATTTAAGATTCAATTCAAAACACCTTACCATCATGAATGACTTAATGCTGCTTAAACCTGCTAACTACCTCTTTCTTATCTGTGATATTTGTCGTATGTTTCTTAATAAAATAATGAAGTCTATTTCCATGACTCAGATTTCTATTCCTCAATATTAAATGCATAATCTACTCACTGTAACATCAGAATCGAACCTAGATATCCCTGTAAACACTAAAAAGGTTATAGTATCAGAGGGTTTCCTCTGTATAAAACTTACCAAACCTGGTAGTGAATTTACAGAAGTATGTGCCAATTATAAACCATAAAAATAGAGTTTATAACGCTACATCTTTTTAAGTCTGACCGAGTTCATCCAAACCACGGAGGGTCTCGCCTCCTGGCCATGAACATAGATCTGACACTGATGTCGTCCAAACGAGACCTGAACTGATGTTTGGTGAGTCCGACCCATGTTAATGATCATCAGCGTGTGTCACAGATTCCTGTTATCATTAACCATAGACCAGAACTCCATTATTCTCCTGTGACACGCAGAAACCCTAATAATTTACATCAGGTTTGGACTCCATCTACCCGTTATGTTAATAAAAATGGAACATCATCAAACTTCAGACAGGATCCCCGTTTCTCAGCTGGGGCTGACGGGTCACAGCGTCACCGCTGTTTGCTGTCAGTTCCCCGACAATCAGCTGTTAATGACGTCATCATGCCGCCTCCACTCCGGATCGCTCTGCTCAACGCTCGCTCCATCGCTAACAAATCTTTTGCGCTGAACGAACTTTTCTCCAGTGAAGGTCTGGACCTGTTCTTCATTACTGAATCCTGGCAGAGGCAGAGTGAATTCGTCCACCTAAATGAGCTGTGTCCCCCCGGCTGTGCAGTCACTGGGACTCCACGCGTGGACCGCCGTGGTGGAGGACTGGCCACAGTGCATTGGGACAGCTGCTCATGTAGGACAGTGGACACTGAGATATTTCCCTCCTTTGAGTCTCAGGTGCTCAAGGTTGGTTCTTTTAATTTATTTTATTGTGTTTTAATCTACCGTCCTCCTGGTCCTGCTGCTGCTTTTCTCTCAGATTTGACTGAGTTTTTATCTTCTATTATCAGCTTTGAGAAAGTTTTAATGATTGGAGATTTTAATATTCACGTGGATGACTGTAGCTGTAGCACAGCAGCTGATTTTTTATCCATTACTGACTCTTTTAATTTCATTCAACATGTCTCTGGTCCTACACACACACAAGGCCACACCCTGGACCTTGTTTTCTCACTGGGCCTAGATGTCACTGATTTGCTTGTTTTTGATGCTCATGTGAGTGATCACTGGTGTGTATCTTTTAACCTTAGTTTCCCATTGGACCCAGTTCCAGTTAAACGGAAAATCACAAAGATAGTTTTTACACAGGACGCTGCTCAGAAGTTCTGTGATTTATTTGATCCATCTCTGCTGAGTGAGTGCTCAGATGTAAATGCTGCTACACAGAGTTTTAATCAACATTGTGCTGATATTCTTAATTTAGTGGCCCCCCCTGAAAACTTCTGTTGCTCCTCTTAAAAAACCTTCTCCTTGGATTAATGAAACTATTCGCAAATCCAGAAGAATCTGTCGTCAGGTGGAACGTCTGTGGAAATCCACTAGACTGGAGGTTCACAGACTTCACCTCAAAGAACTCTGGCTCGCTTTAAATGAATCTATAAAAAAATCCAGAAAAGAATATTTCTCTCATCTCATTTCCTTAAATCAGAAGAACTCTAAGATCCTGTTTTCCACCATAAACTCTCTTGTTTCACCTTTGACCCCTACAGCACCTGTGTCCTCTAAAAACGACTGTAATGACTTTCTTCAGTTTTTTGTGACAAAGGTCAATAACATCAGAGGAAGCATCTGTCCATCCACACGTCACCATTCTGTTTCTAGCATTCAGCCCACTCAGTCTGTGAGAGCGTTTGACCCAGTGACCTTATCTGACCTTTCACCTATCATTGACAGAATGAAACCATCTACCTCTCCTAATGACACCCTTCCTGTTCTGTTGTTTAAAAAGTTTTTTCCTGTCATTGGTCCTTGTATCGTAGACATCTGTAACTCATCACTCTCATCCGGTGTGTTCCCTAGCTCCTTTAAACACACTGTCGTTGAGCCATTATTAAAAAACAATCTGGATCCAACACAGCTTAATAATTACAGGCTGATTTCAAAGACTCCTTTTATTTCTAAAGTCTTTGAGAAAGTTGTGGCAGAACAGCTGATTTCTTTTATGGAGAAATATGAGATTTTTGATCAGTTTCAGTCCGGTTTCAGAAAGCTCCACGCCACAGAAACTGCGTTACTAAAAGTCTCTAGTGACATTTTGATGTCAGCTGACTCTGGACAATCCACTGTCATGGTTCTCCTGGATCTTTCCTCAGCATTTGACACCGTAGACCACAGTGTTCTGATTAACAGGCTTCATGATACTGTTGGTGTATCTGGTGTAGCCCTAGAGTGGTTCCAGTCCTACCTTTCAGATAGAACTTTTAGTGTCTTTGCGAACCAGATCATGTCTGACTCCCAGGATCTGACCTGTGGGGTACCACAGGGCTCAGTGCTGGGCCCTATCCTGTTCATTTTGTATATTTTCCCCCTAGGCCAACTGATCAGACAGTTTGCTGATGTGTCTTATCATTTTTATGCTGATGATATTCAGCTGTACTGCTCATTTAAACCGTCTGAATATTTTAAGTTGTCTTCTCTTTTAAAATGTTTTAACGACGTCAAACAGTGGCTTAGTGACAACTATTTACAGTTGAACTCTGATAAGACTCAATCATTAATTTTTGCTCCAGAGAACCAAATGAGTGATATTAAGCAGCACCTTGGTTTTCTGGCTGCTTCTGTTAAACCAGACGTCAGAAACCTTGGTATCATTTTAGATTCTGCCATGTCATTAGAGGGACATTCACGAACATGAATCCGTAACTGCTTTTTTCAACTGAGAAATATCTCTAAGATCAGAACTCTAGTGTCAAAAGCAGAACTAGAGATCATTATTCATGCTTTTATTTCATCTCGCCTTGATTACGGTAACAGCCTTTTTACATGTCTGAACAAGAAAGATCTGTCCCGCCTCCAGTCAGTTCAGAATGCTGCTGCAAGGCTTTTAACCAACACACGAAAGAGTCAGCACATTACTCCAGTTTTAAGATCCCTGCACTGGTTACCAGTGCATTTTAGAATTCATTTTAAACTTTTAGTTTTTACTTTTAAAGCCATGCGTGGTCAGGTCCCTGTTTATATCTCAGACCTTTTAAAACCCTACAGTCCTCCTCGTAGTTTGAGGTCTACTAGTCAGAGGCTGTTGGAGGTTCCTAGATCACATTTTAAGTCCAGGGGAGATAAATCTTTTAAAGTAGTAACTCCAAGATTATGGAACACGTTACCTCCTCCTCTGCGTTGCCTGGATTCTGTTGACTCTTTTAGGAAACAGTTGAAAACTCATTTATTCAGGCTCGCTTTTTACTGATTTTAGGTTGCATGATATTTTTGTTTTATCATGTTTTTATTTTGTGTTTTATCATGTTTTTATTTTGTGTTTCATCATGTTCTTATTTTGCATTTTATCATGTTCTTATGTTTTTATCTTTTGCGTTTTATCATGTTCTTTTCAAGTTTTTATTTTGTGTTTTATTATGTTCTTTTCAAGTTTTATCCTTTGTGTTTTTATAATTGTTTTATTGTAAAGCACTTTGTGGCCATTGGCCTGAGAAAGGTGCTATATAAATAAAGTTATTATTATTATTATTATTAAAGAAGAATAAATAATGAATTGGCGCCATCAACAGAAAGAAAGATGGCCTCCACCTCCTCAAGTGTGGAGCCATGATATGTCATAAGTTTATTTGCGCACATATGCATATAATGTCTAATCTCACTTAAAGTTATCAAAAGATGAACATTTTAACAATGTGAATCATCAATTTTCTGAGGTCTAATTAGATTTATAAGTCAACAGCCCATTCAGTTCTATAGAGGAGGCGGGGCTTATTGTAAATTATGTCTAACATTGTAAATATCCATTCATACAGGTTAGCATTCTTCTGCTGACTCTGATTCAACATCATCCCTTCAGTGTGTTTATTAGTGTTTGGCTTTCATGGTTTCTGTGTGAAATTGTATCATGCAGCCTGCATCCTCCATCTGTGTGTTTGTGTTTTCATGAAGTCTAAGTGCATTTTATAGAGTGTCTCTGAGTCTGTCCAGTGCAGTCAGGAGGACGTGGAGTTAGATGGTCACACTGCGATGGAGGCGGTTGCTGCGCGACGGCTGAGGGGGAGACTTAGAGACCCTTGGCCAAATGACTTAGCAGAGCAGAGCTTAAGATGGTTGCACGCTTATCTGTTATGGGGGAGACAGATGGAGGGAGGGAGAGGTTGTGAGGGCAGGAGGGAGGCATGGAGAAGGTGAGACACTTTCAGTAAAGAGTTTGTGAGAAGAAAAAATGACGGATCAGATTGTTGAAAGGAGAGGAGGATGCTGGAGGCAGGAGTTAGGACAATAAAAGCAGGAAAGATGAAAACCAAACATGATTTGACTGGAAACGAGGGAAATCAGAAGAAATATAGAGAAAAAATATGGAGGAAGGAAAGGAGAACCGGGGGAAGGAAGCGTGAAGATTCAGTTATAGATCATAATCAGAAAACATCATGATCCTGCTGAGGACAGATGTCTACGTCTTTACTCTGGAGCACAGCCTGGACCAGCTCAATCTCCAGCTGTGCTCTGCTCTGAATTCTACCGAGAGAAGAGAAGAAAAATGGAGGCTGGTTCAGGAGGGTTTTCTGAAGGCTGGAAATCAACACCAGAACCTAGGCTGAAGGGCTGCTTTATATAGGAGCCTTTACAGGTCCTCTGATGGGGTCTATAATGAGACGATTGTTTAACATGAAGTATTTCTGACTTCAGAGAGAATAACGTTTCCTGTTTTTCTACCTCTTATACTTCTGTTAGACACCAGGCATCTGGATTCTTTCTAACATCCAGGTCCAGGTTAAATCTGCAGCTTATCTTCACTAAAATCCAACTTTAAAACTTTTCATCCACTTTAACTATGAGTGTAAGCTTTCCATCACCGTAGAGATTTCCAAACAAGCAAAACAAAGACTCAAAATCATGTTTCACTATCGTCTCATAAAACTAAATGTTGTTTCTTTAATCAGTTACAGTTTTTAGTCGAAACACACAGATTCTGATTTTCAGGGACTGATTGTTACGGGTGACTGTCAGAGGAGGAGGATTTCCAGTCTGTCCAGCGGCGGTTCAGCACCCTGGACAGCGGCACGCTGAAATCCTGCTCAGCTGCTGCTGATTTAGATTAATCAGGGCTCGTCATCAGACAGGTTAAAAGACAGAGGCTGTCAGTACAGAGGGGGACTCAGAGCGGTACTGACATCCCCTAACTAGGCTGTGGAGTCACAGAGAGCGGCGGAGTAAACATAGAGTTCGTTTTTGTGCAGCATTCTGCATCTCTGTTAAAAGAGCCTTTTCGTTGGTGCGTTATTTTGAATCTTTATAGTTAGCATCCTCCTTAGTCGAGCATCCTTAGTTTAATATAGAGTTTTTAGTTTAGTACAATAGTTCTTAGTTTATTATAATAGTCCTTAGTTTAATATAGAGTCCTCAGTTTAGAAGTAGTGGTAAAAATAGTGAATTATAGAATAGTTTATCCTGGGTCGTAGAAATATTCTCCCCAGTGTTTTGTGTTTGATTATCCTCCCTTTTTAGTTGAAGAGTTTTTCTTTTGTTACTAATAACTCATGTCTTTTCAGCAGTGCCTCTTCCTGCTTGTGTTTTCTGAGGGAGTGCATAGTAAAACTTTTTTTGGTAATCTGTAAACCTTGTCTCTGGAGCACTTTACCTTTTGAACATGTTTGGTTCTGTTTTGTGAAGCACTTTGGGATTTTTTTTTCTGTGAAAGATGCTATATAAATGAACTTTACTTACTTACTTACCTACTTTTGTTAGATCCCTTTTGTTTATTACTCCTAGACATTCCAAGGGGTCGTAACACAGATTTTTATTCAGTTGTGACCTGATGATAGAGACTTTATATGAATCTGATTCATCCTAAAGAATTAAAAATAGCATGATGCTCTTTTCAAAAAATTGTTTTCCAATTTTTTTTTGGTTTCAGATCAGCCATTGAGTCAATCTTGCCAAAGTCTGTTAGATTCTGATGACTAACAGAAGATCTGACAGCACATTATTAAACTGTGCTGGTATATATGCAGGAGAGGGTAATCGGAAGGATGAGGAGCAGCTGAGTGAGTGGAGATGAATGAGGAACACCTGTAGAGGAGTGACAAGGGAGGCTGGAGGAAACAGGACAAAACAAGGAAAATTGCAGCACCCTTTTTAATGTTAATGCAGAGAGAAAATGTTTATCTTGGCTCTAAATGCATTTAAAGCCCTCGTCATCAACAGCGGTCGTAGTTTTACCTTGTAGCTTGCAGTTCAAGTACTTTATTTCCCCAGTAATGTCTGTTCAGGTCACATGTCCACTCAGTGTCCTCTAGCAGCGAGACGTCTTCACCTCTGGACTTCATGAGCTCTTTATGTTCACCAGTCACCAGGTTGGTGACCGCTGCTATGGACAATCATGAGGAAACAAGACATCTGGTTACATTATCACTCAAAGGAGCTGGACTTTTTTGTTCCTTGAATAAATGGTTGATTTGCTTCTGTGGCTACAATGTAGCTTCTCTTTGAAACAATGCAGTTGTGACCACAAACCACTAGCTAACCATAGAACTGAGCATGACCTCCATCAAAACTGATTCTATAATCATGGACTGTTTAGAGGTGTTGGTGGAAGAACATCCAAGCTTACTCTGAAGTCTAAATGAACCATTTTGGCACCATATGTTGATTTTCAGAGGTATGTGAGCAACATTTGAGATGAGAATAATTTGCTAAAAGCTAAAAAATGTATAATAGGTGACGGGTCAAATAGAAAACACTTAAACATACAAGCTGTGTGATCTTCTGACATGCTTTGGTCCCTAAATAAATTCCTGTCTCTTAATTATCAAAATCTCAATTTAATGGGATTTTTGGTTCATTTTGAAGTGGTGTTCTATCAGTTATTTATCTACAGTATAGACCACACCCACCAGTGACATCATTCAGAGCAGGCGGAGTCTCTACAAACAGGAAATAGTCCTATGACCAGAGCTATATTCAAAGATAGTCAGATCAGGAGAGACACTGCTGTAGATCGGTGACAAATTAGCTGCTGATTTTCAGGAATTTAAATCAACTGCTTAGAAAAGTGATATTGATATGTTAGAACGTTATTTCATCTGTTTGTAAACCTCCATCATTTAGCATTAGTTTGAGTTCTTTTCAAACAAACAACGTCTGAATTAATAAGCTAAGGTATGTTCATTATCATCAACAGCATAAAATAAAAAGTAAAATTAACATAAAACATTTTAAATGACTTCCTGATCGTTCATGCTTCTTCCACAATCTCTTTATGAGTCATGCAGCTGATTAATGACAATAAGCTGAATTATAATGTCAAAGTAAAGTTGACCTTTTGATCCGTTGACTCTAAAATGTCACGACTTCATTTAATTTCACCCTGTTAAACACGGATGTCAAACGTTTTCATGATTTCACAACTTGGGGCAAAAAACGACGTGGACTTTAAACTCTAACCAGTTGTGTCTAACACGATGCGCTCAAGGCTTTCCTCAGATTAGATTAGATTAGATTAGATTAGATTAGACTCATAACAACAGGATGGGTCATTATAATTGTGTCATGTGACCCCTATGCTCAGAGTTGTGAACTTTAGAACAACATGCTGGTCCTGTGAGACTGGTTCAAAGTGGCGGATCTTGACAAACACACACACACACACACACATATACAGACACATTTCTGTCACACTGATAGATGACGAGCGTGATGCTATTTTGGATCAGGCCTGAAGCCATACATGGACTCACAGCTTCCCTTCTGTCCACATTTAGTCATCTAAACACACCTTGTCACGGATGGTGGGAAACGTCACACACAGACTGTTTAAAACACATAAATCTACCAACACACTCCCTCTGACAGGATCTTCTCACACACTCCCAGACGCTGACTGACGCTGACAAATGGCGGGTCCTTGGACTAAACTCACCAACAGTGGCGCCGCTGCGTGTGCTTCTTTTATTTTTTGTCTTTAGTGCGGGGCGTTGCCCGGGGAAACCATTTTGCAGCTGATACTGAGATTGAATTTTCCCGTCGTCAGAGTGACAGATAACAAGACACACGCAATCAAACCTCGACAGTATCAAACGCTCGGCCATCAGTCAGAGCTGACAGCTGACTTCAGGCAAACGAAGAATGTGTGAGTGATTCTAGGCAGCGAGGACGGAGGAGACAGTGGAGGAAGCAGGAGTCAAGGAGGGTAAAGTGCTGTAGGTGGATGAGTGAGTCAAAAACATCAAGATATGTAACTGATATGGTCTTTAAGCTGTTGTGTTTGACAAAATGTATGTTTTTATCTGTTTATGAGGTTATACTAACAGGAATAGCATAGTGAAATAAAAACGTCATTCATAACTTTTACTCATACAGGCAGGTCTCATCTAGTCTAATGTCCAAAACAGACCTGTTTAGCATGTCATACAAAAAGTAGTTAACTAAAGCAAAATGATTAAGACAGGATATGTTTTAATCAAAGCTTTCAATGTCAATCAATGCAGTAAAAAATACACTCTCTTTAGACAAGTTCATATCATAATTGATCCTTAATAAACAGATTTATTATATATTAAACGGTTTTAATTCACATTAATTACAGCTTTGTAGGTTTGGATGGTGGGATTCTGGTGTTGTGCCTTCAGTGACGGGACTATTTCAACTGGTTCCTTTTTTCTCATTAATCTAATAATACCTCTTTTCCACTACACTGGTGCTGGTGCTCGGCCGGTTCTGAACTAGGAGCCGCCGTGAACCGGCCCGCATTTCCACTATGCAGGAGCTCAGGGGGAGCCACGTCATGATACGTCACAGGTCACAGGAGCACTTCTTGAGTTTTTATAGTTTTTTATAGGGTGACCAGACGTCTCGTTTTACCCGGGACAGTCCCGATTTTGAGTCACGTGTCCCCGAGGATTTGTTACAATCCCATTATATTGTCCCGTTTTTACCCAGCCTGTGTCCCGGTCGTCCTGATTCTAAACCAAAGTAATGGCTTACAGTGCAATTTTCTTATTAAAATATCAATATTTTAAAGTAAGTTAAGGTAAAAATAAGTTTGATCAATTAATGAAAACAGTATAAAAGCAGAGAAACACAGACGGTCAGCAGAGTGAAGGCAGGCAGCGAGTCGACCCCTCCCCTCCTGTCTCTGGCTGCAGCAGCGAGTGTCCCGTGAGTCGGAGAATGTAAACAGTGTGTGGAGCGATTTTAGCGCCTCAAACAACTTCTGCTGGATTTCAGCCGATGTCCAGATTGATAGAAGTGCTTTGATTTCCTCCACGCTCCACGTTACCGAGCCTTGGGTGTCCGCCTCTTTTTCCTTCTTCTTCGTGGGATTACTCTGCCTGCCACTTGTTACGTCACGGGTTCTCGTGCCTGGACCAGCAGCGTTTAGGAGCCGGTTCGGAACCCGTTTTTTCGGCACTGGCCCCAGTTTTCTTCAGTGGAAAAGAGCGGAACCGGTTCCAAACTGGGGATCCAGCACAGGAACCAGGGCAGTGGAAAAGGGTTATAAGACAGTGTGTCCAAAGTGTGGCCCGGGGGCCACATGTGGTTCTTGGAGTGATTTTTGTGGCCTTCAAATGCAATTCAAGAATGATAGATTTCAGTTGTCCATCAGGATGCTGATCTAGACAGTTTGACATTTTACGTCAACAATAAAAAATAAAGATAATTTAATATTTCTAACTATGTAAAAGGTTTAGTCCATTACAAAATGTCTGTTGGTTATTAAAATTATTCTTCTTTTAATGGAAACAGAACCACAAAATCACTGACTTTTACTAAAAAGCAGCTTCAGCTCTGTTCATTAACCTGACTAAACCCAGCAGCGTGACTGAAAAAAACACACATCTGTTCTAGTTGATGATATCTAAGTAAAAATGTCAAGACCTAGTATCTAAAAAACCATCGACAAATCAAATCCAGATAATTTGATGCTTTTTAAAATGAAAATACATTTTTATGTCTCCTATCTACACACAGATTATTCTCTACATAAAAAGTTAAAACTAACAACTAGAAGAAGATCCGTAGCCCCCAAATAATTTCAACTCAGTGACTTTGGTCCTTGTTTTGAAAAGTTTGGACACCCCTGGTCTAAGAACCCACAGTACCCTGAACAGCCCTCTGGTCAGAGCACAACATGATCAGTGGACCGATAAACACAGAAGGACGTGTCCAATCTACCATGGACGAGTGTTAAACTCCCCTCTTTATTTAATCAGTATTAAGATGAAGTAAACAGCTGTGTTACAACTGCTCAGGTCAGGATGTTTGAATCACTTTGAACAAACAGTTCAGACATCTGGATGGTTGAACCCCTAAGACAATCCACGGTCACGTTGAGATCTTCTGATGTTCTGAAGGTAAATCATGTGTTTGTGTCTGTTCTGATTCTCTCCATGTGCACATGCACTCGTGTTGAGTGGACCTGTGTGCCTCAGAGGATCTGCAGGAAATCAAGAAGTCATGAGCAGATCATGTTTCCCAGCATGCTCTGTCCATTACAGATGGCTGAAAAATATATGCCTCTTGACGTTCAGTCGCTTGAGCATCCTGAAGACCTGGTTTGTGCAGAAACAGCTTATTTGATCTCTATTTGATTTTATTCTTATGTGATTTGCTTAGAAGTGAAATCTGAAATCAAAGTGTTTTTTTTCAGGTTTTCAGAACAGAAGTGACAGACTACAGAACACTTCTTGTTTTCTGTCAGCTGATTTGCATTTTAACAGCTGAGAATCCTTCTGTTTAATTATTTTATGCATAATTTAGTAAAGACTACAGCTGTTTTATTCATGGACCATTCTGTGATGAGTGGTTTGTGTAATCTGGTTTAGATGTTTGTGTTGGTATTTCTATGTTATGACGTAACAGGTTAGTCTTGTTTTATTCAGCAGTTTTTTGGTTTTACAAACTTCCTGTTTTATTTTAAAGAGAACAAAGTGTTTTGAAGTCTGTTGTTTTGTTAACTTTATCTGTTTATATTAGGGCTGGACGGTATGACCTCAAATCAATATCACGGGAAGTTGACCTCAATGAAAATAAATATCCATATGCTCCAAAAAAAATAAAGTGTTTGTACTGCAGGTGGAGGATGTGTTACCTTGATTTGTTGCTAGACTTTCTGCAAAGTTTGACTTTTGTTTTCATCACATCCACCTTTGCTGAATTTATCAAGTTGCCAAATGATTGATGAAGCATTTTTCAGGGAACAAGATTCTCCCTGGACGACAACACTCCAGCTTGTAGTCTCTTTTTTCCCATAAAGTCTCTTTTTTCCCGTGTAGTCTTTTTTTTCCCATAAAGTCTCTTTTTTCCCATGTAGTCTCTTTTTTCCCATAAAGTCTCTTTTTTCCCATGTAGTCTCTTTTTCCCCATGCAGTCTCTTTTTTCCCATGTAGTCTCTTTTTTCCATGTAGTCTCTTTTATCCCATGTAGTCTCTTTTTTCCCATGTAGTCTCTTTTTTCCCATAAAATCTATTTTTCCCATGTAGTCTCTTTTTTCCCATGTAGTCTCTTTTTTCCCATAAAGTCTCTTTTTTCCCATGTAGTCTCTTTTTCCCATGTAGTCTCTTTTTTCCCATGAAGTCTCTTTTTTCCCATAAAGTCTCTTTTTTCCCATAAAGTCTCTTTTTTCCCATGAAGTCTCTTTTTTCCCATGTAGTCCCTTTTTTCCCATGAAGTCTCTTTTTTCCTATGTAGTCTCTTTTTTCCCATAAATCTCTTTTTCCCATGTAGTCTCTTTTTTCCCATGAAGCCTCTTTTTTCCCATAAAGTCTCTTTTTTCCCATGTAGTCTCTTTTTTTCCATAAAATCTATTTTTCCCATGTAGTCTCTTTTTTCCCATGTAGTTTCTTTTTTCCATGTAGTCTCTTTTTTCCCATGAAGTCTCTTTTTTCCCATGTAGTCTCTTTTTCCCATGTAGTCTCTTTTTTCCCATGAAGTCTCTTTTTTCCCATGAATTCTCTTTTTTCCCATGTAGTCTCTTTTTTCCATGTAATCTCTTGTTTCCCATGTAGTCTCTTTTTTCCACATAAAGTCTCTTTTTCCCATGTAGTCTCTTTTTTCCCATGTAGTCTCTTTTTTCCCATGTAATCTCTTCTTTCCCATGTACTCTCTTTTTTCCCATGTAGTCTCTTTTTCCCATGTAGTCTCTTTTTTCCCATGAATTCTCTTTTTTCCCATGTAGTCTCTTTTTTCCCATAAAATCTATTTTTCCCATGTAGTCTCTTTTTTCCCATGTAGTTTCTTTTTTCCATGTAGTCTCTTTTTTCCCATGAAGTCTCTTTTTTCCCATGTAGTCTCTTTTTTCCCATGTAGTCTCTTTTTTCCCATGAAGTCTCTTTTTTCCCATGAATTCTCTTTTTTCCCATGTAGTCTCTTTTTTCCATGTAATCTTTTGTTTCCCATGTAGTCTCTTTTTTCCCATGTAGTCTCTTTTTTCCCATGTAGTCTCTTTTTTCCCATGTAATCTCTTTTTCCCATGTAGTCTCTTTTTTCCCATGAATTCTCTTTTTTCCCATGTAGTCTCTTTTTTCCCATGTAATCTCTTCTTTCCCATGTACTCTCTTTTTTCCCATGTAGTCTCTTTTTTCCCATGAATTCTCTTTTTTCCCATGTAGTCTCTTTTTTCCCATGTAATCTCTTCTTTCCCATGTAGTCTCTTTTTTCCCATAAAGTCTCTTTTTTCCCATGTAGTATCTTTTTTCCTATGTAGTCTCCTTTTTCCCATGGGCGGAAGCGCCAAGCAGAGAGCTCCTGCCTGCAAGTGTCAAGCAGCTGCTTGCAGCAACGAACGGCGAGCCAACGAGTGACACAGAGTGACGAGCTACAAGCAGCCCGCTGCTTCCATATTTGAAATATTTTTCCATATTTTTGTTGTGCTTGGGCTGGAGTCACGTGACTAGCTGTGACATGGATTCAACTAGTCCGCTGTCACAGCTTCTTAAAGGGGCACGGACTAAAGCAACCTACTGACGTCTTTTCATTTTTAAAAATACAGAAGATGTTATGGGCAAAATGGCGTCAATAGGAGTTATAAAATTTGGTATTCTATCATTTTCAGTTTACCACACATCCCTAGTTCATATTAAGTCATGCAGCTTTAAGCAGCAACACTGCATTAACTGGTATGTAGTTCAGTTGGTAGAGTAACTGGCCTGGCAACCAGAGGGTCGCTGGTTTGATCCCAGCTCTGGTTGGGTTACATTGTTGTTGTGTCCCTGGGTACGACACTTCACCCACCTTGTGTACTGGTTGTGGTCAGAGGGACTTGGTGGGTGCTGGTGCATCGCATCCCCACCTCTGTCCGTGTGCCCCAGGACAACTGTGACCACAACGTGGTTTATCACCATCAGTGTGTGTGTGACTGATGTGTTGTAGGCTACAGCGCTTTGGGGAGTGAAGAACACTCTGGAAAGCGCTTTATAAATACAGGACATTTACCATTTATGGTAATGCTTTGCTCGAATGAGCATCACTTTATTATTTGCTGACATCTTGTTCTTCTCCTCCAGCTACAAAGTCTTTAATACCCTCCCCTCTCTCCTGATGGGTTTTCATGTTGATGTTAGCTACAGTCAGGCTAATGCTAGCTTACCTCCAGGCTGCAAAAAGTCACTAAACTCTGTCCCTTCAATAAAACCCCCTCCGTCTGGACCTTGAACCAGTCTTAGTGAGTTTTGTGGGGTCATGATGTCACTGGGATCATTACTTTTTACTGGTTTATTTCCCTGAAAGCTTCTCTGCTGTTACTGGGTGCTTTTATATTCTGCTCAGCTAAAACAGAAAACACACTGGTCAAAACTATTACATTATACTTTCCAATTATAATGTGTGCAATTTAACACAGTAATATCACATGAGTCCAATTATCCAGCTGGAATGAAGAGATGAGATTATCAGAGTCGTTACTTCCTGTTTACTGGGTTTGTGTTTTTCCATATTTGTAGTCCGTTCCACGTCTCTGTGATTCTACTTACTCGTTGATTATTTCTCTTTTGACATCTCTGTAACCTCACAGGACTCATTTTCAGCTATAAATTTTAATTACTCCACTGTTGACCATAAAGAAACTACACAGGTCGGTGGAATGTGCTCACGTGTTTCTGGATAGTCAGCAGTTTACTAAACACTTTGTTTAGCTACTCAGAGAAAGGAAACATCAACTCGCTCAACGACTCATTAGGATTATTTCCTCCCAAACCACAGCTGAGGATCACACTGGAAAGGGAATGTTGTTGTAGTTAATGGAGTCTGTAACAGTGGAGGTCACTTATGTAATAGTTGATTCACTTCCGCCCTTCCTGATTCTTCGACAGCCTTTTTTTTTTTTTGTTAAACATCCATAAAACATGATGCATGGACTGTGAAGTGTATAGTGATTGCACGCAGAAATGTTACGTAAAACTACATGTTTCACTTTGAGTTACAGCAGCTTCAGAGGTTTTGATTTTCTGAGTGTCTGAGAATAAAAGTCCTTAGAATGTCTCTTTTTTCCACAGCATGAATGCGCTGTAATTTCTCACTTTCCCTCCCTTGTGTGAGACTCGAACTCAGCAGCAGCATTTAGGGTTTTCTTTGTACTCGGCCTTGTATGGAGGCAAAGACACAGCTTGATAAAGTCTTACTGCAGGAGGAGTGGCTCCTCTGTAATTACAACCAACACTTGACAGATGCTTATGTAACACAGACAAATTATTTCAGTTTATTTATTTTTTTAATCTTTTTACAGAACAATATTACAAAAATGTAGTGTTTTACTCCTGGTTGCAATTTTGATCATACATCAAATTATGGCAAGGTTTCAGTCTATACTAAGAAAAGATGTTAACTGAAATTTTTCAATTTATTTATACATTTCAGAACCAGCTAAATGTTCTACTTGCGTTTATCATTTATTCCAGGGCCTTCAACGTTCTACCGGGTTATTTTTTGTCTGAATCAAAGATTTATCATGTTATCCATTCAGATGATAAATGTCTCCCTCCAGCAGAGAGCTGGGAGACAGAAACCTCACAGAAGACCTAAGATGTCAGCTGAAACTGAATTATATCAAATCTTCTCTTGAAGTTTGAAGAAAGTCTTCAAGTCCCACCAGAAAGAGCAGCTAACAGCTGACCTAAGTGGACAGTGGTTCGCCCTTCTTGATTTTATACATTTACAGGCCCGTTAGTCTAAACTAACTTTAGTTTGTAGTTTATTGCAGGCTTCAGTAAAATATAGAAGCTAAAATATCACCCCAGTGGTAAAACGGAGGCAGTAGCTCAGTGGTAGGGTGTTGGGTCTTGGATCAGGATCAAATCCCTGCTCCGGCTGGGTTACTTTGTCATTGTGTCCTTGGGAAAGACACTTTACCCTCATGGCCTGCTGGTGGTAGTGGTCAGAGGGCTGGTGGCGCCTCCGTTTCTGGTGCTGCAGCTCCATCAGCATGTGAATGACTGACTGATGTAAAGCTTTCTGGTTCACTGACTTGGAAAAGCACTCTACAAATGCAAGACATTTACATTTTACATTTACAAAAAGTTACAAACTTCCTCTCAGTCAGCTTGTTGCTTTAAAAGCAGCAACTGCTTCATAAAACACATGTAGATGTAATTAAACAGGTAAATAATTAAGACTTTTCTTCCTGATATAAACCATCACCCTGTTCTTGTTTACCCCTGAGCTGTGACTCCTCCCCCTCTGGTCATCCTGCAGGATTTAGACTCTACTGGGTGAATAGTTATAGTTCCTGCTTTAATGACCTCAACAAACAGTTGATCTCTAAACCTGTTATTTTTTTCCAGTTTTTATGTTGTGATTTGAAACTGGTCCTTTAGGATCCTGATCATGTGGAGTCAGACTATAGCTAATCGCTTCTCCTGTTGCTATCCCGCTGTAGTGCTAATCTCCTAGCCTACAGCATTAGCAAGTGCTAAATCTAATCCCTTTTTGTGTAGCGCAGGGCCATGCTAACGGTAATCTGCTGTTGTGTGGTGGTGCTAATGCTTATCCAGCTGCCAGTCAGAAGTGCTGACTGTGGGAGACATTAGAGGACTCACTGTGAGACACCTGGGCTTCATGCTGCGCCTCAGCTCTAATGCCTGCTTACAGTCTGATATCAACTCGTTTTTGTGCAGGTTGTGTGTTATCTTTTCAGTGTGATCACATTCTAACCACTACTGTAGCTGATCTTTATTTCACAGTTTTCACTAAGTGATCCTGAAGTTGACATAAAGCTCACCCTCATTACAGGACTGTAATACTAAAATACTGACAACAGGTAAAAACTACAGCCCTGGATTTTGAAGTGGTAAAAACATTAATGGGCGTTTGTATTTCAGGAGGTCTTTAGTGCTCGGGCCTAATGATGGTTTTCCACAATAATAAAATCCATGACCTCCCCTGCAGCACAGTCAGCAGATTTGATTAAAAGCTGCTGTGAGAATTTAAAATAGGAGATAAATGTATTCTGCTGCTACAGGATGGTGTTTGTGTGCTGATAAAGTCCCAGTGTGTCCTGGAGTTGTTTGTTTTTAACCCACTGGAGTTTGTAAACAAAGGGAAATACTTCTATGTATATTCATATGGGAAAATAAAAGACATAATCCAATAATAATAATAATAATAATAAATTATAAATAAAGTTGTAATGGTTAACATTGCCTTTAACATACTGAAACATTTTCTCTTTGGATGTTTTATTCATTTGGAGCAATATGTGTTATAATAATCATATAACCATTATATTATTAGTATTAAGGGAACACTATTGAGATGTTATAATGCTTCACTTTTTATTTAAACATCCCCAAACTTTAATAAAGATTTTTTTTAGTTCTGAAATTTTTCTAAATTAAGTAAAGTTTGGTGCACATTTGAGTTAGGAAACATATTTAATCAGTTTTAAAAGACTGTCTGTCAGATAAAGGAACATCATCACGACAGAATATTAGATCACAGACAGAAATATTTACACATTTCACCCACGTTCTTTCTTTTGTGGAACTCCTAGGGCCCTGGGTGGAAGTAAAACGTATTAATTGCAAAGTGTTGACAAATTGGACAGCCCTAATGTTTAAATGGTTGAAACAGTGAAGGTGTTTACTAAAGCAGCTTGTCTGATTGCATTGGTGTAAAAGCTAACAGTATCCTTTACATGTTGTGTTCATTCAGATCAGGAAGTTTAAACAGGAGGAGAATTGGCATCTCAGCTTGGGAGGGAGTGCAAGAAAGAGGGGAGAGGGGGATAAAAATGAAGGGATGTGGGTGATGTGAGGGACAAAAGACAGCAGGAACAAATTATCAGGAATGCTAATGAATTAATGATGCAACATGTTGACATTTCTCCTCATCTTCTTCCTATCCCTGCTCTATTTCCTTGATTTGTTTCCAACACCTCCCTCCTCTCCTCCTCCTCTCTTTCTCTGCTGTTCTGCAGGTAGGAGGGTGTCCTTGTTAGCTTGTCATGGTATTGTAACCCTGGAGCCAGTGATGTGACTGGAATCTTAATTCATCATAAAGGGCTGAGTCCTCCTGCAGACTTCCTGCTCCTCACAGATCCTCAGGTAGGTCGAGTGTAATTTGATATTTCACGCTCCTTTTCTCTGTGTGCTTTGATTACACTGTCTGTGTGCATGGGGTACAGTCATTCTGACTTTTAGAGTTGGGGGGGGGGGGGAAACCTGTTTGATTAATGTCTGGTGCAGTGCTGGTGATCTGGCTGTCTGGAAGGTAACATTTCAGGAACTTAACTGAGCTGAAAACATGAAAGAAAGAGCAGATCTCTGGGAGGTGGTCCAGGATTTGGTGCAGTGACACTTTTACTAGTTTCAACTTTAGCAGTGTTTCCTCTTTGACGATGGCTGTCAGTTGCATTGGATTTAAGCTTGAGCATACCTTTTGAAGACATACTCTTGGTAACAGCATGTTTTTTGTCCTACATTTGGTTTGTGTTTAGATTTCAGTGGTAATCTCTTAGACTAGGGCCTCCAGCACTAGTTATGAGAACAACCTGTGGTCGCACCACCAGCACGGCCTGAAAACGTGATGCACCTCCTCGTGTCTTTTTAGGTCTAACCATGTAACCAGGGCTAGTGATGTCATGATGCTTTCAAGTACACCATGTAAACTCACTAACTCACACTGACAAAAGCAGCCAGTTAGATTAGGAAAGATCTCTCTCTGATTTTAGCATCTCCTTGTGACAAGACCAGATTCAGAGTGTTCACAGTGATGACTGAACAGAGCTGGAGACCTGACCTCAGTTAACCCCAAAACCCAGGACAGCTGAGTTACACTTCTAATAAATTTAATTCAAACACTTGCTTAGGCCGTTACCAATCTATGTGATGAAATTCAGACCTCATACAGCTGCACACGGCATGTGTTTCTGCTCTTTTGCTTCTAACATATGTTTTGTGGAGTGACTGATGCCACTGTAACTTGTCCCTTGGGGGTTGGATGACTGTCCCGTAATCTACAGGTCCATCACAATCGACGTATTGGGCACCCCTGATCTAAGCAGAACACAATTCCAACAAGCAATAACACAGCAAAGCGACAAAGAGATGCTAAAGATGCATAACTAAAAATGCCTGACTATAGCAACTTGATGCAGACCAAACAGACAGCATTTATGAAAGCTAACGCTCGACAGATTATAAGAATATCAGCTTCATCCTCTATGTGCAAAGCTCAGCGATCCAGCAGCTGAAGAGGAGCAAAAACAGCCAGAACTAGAACTCACGTTTTGCTGTTTTGTCACTTTAAGTCATGTTTGAGTTCTAAAATCTATCAGAATCAGGTAATTCATCGCCCCACTGAATATTCCCACTGCTTTGGATCATTTTTTCATGTCAGGATCCCATGTAGCAGTGGGTACAGCTAACCTGAGTCTGAAGGGCTGCTCTCTGTCCCATCCATTTTACAGATAGATGATTGGCTGATTTGTCATTTTGCTGAGCCTTTGACCCGGCTAGGCCTTACGCTGGTATCTGTAGAAGTTTGAAAAACAATATTTAATGCTGTTTTGCCCTAATTGCTGTTGCTTTTTTAATTAAACTGATTTCAATGAGATCCTGATGCAAAAAAAAGGCACAAACATATGGGTTCATTGAACTTTCACAAACATAAATAAAGGTTTAACATGTCATAAACTGGATGAGGGATTCTGATTTTAGTGTAGAATAATTTGGTCTGGGTTTGAACTGTTCAAATAGTGTAGTGTTTGAACTAGAGCGGATCAAATATGGTATCAGTGTAAATGAACCAAATGTTGAATTAAAAGCTAACTTCAGTGTTGTGTCTGTGTTTTCTATAATCAGGGCCTCTAGAGCACCTTCCTGCTGCTCTTTCTGTCCAGCTTGTGATCTGGGGTTGGTTCTTTATGACACCACTGACATTGGTTGTACTATAGTGCTAACAAGCTGCACATATCGATCTGTTTTTACTACTGTTACATGATGGTGCCTGTCAGATAGTCGTGAAAACACCATCGTTCCACCCAAAAAGTTAGAAATAATACAAACGGTGACATATCTGATGCTGTCTCGTGTATTCTGCATGGTTTATCACTGCTCTACGTGCACATTTAAATAGAAACGAGACAGTTCAGTGACATCAGTCTGGTTTGATTGTCCTGTGAGAAGGTTTTGCTGCATTACAGTCAGAGAATGGAAAACATAAGGATGTGTGGACTTAATCTGATTAGATGTTTCATATTTACATCTTTGATTCATTTTCCCGTACTTCCAAATGGCTTGAAATCCATTTTATTCAGTAAAATGTCCAATGAAGCCTCAAGCTGAGTCATTTAATGAACCCAAACTCTCAGCTCTGACACAGTCCTCCCTGTTTCCTCCACGGTGGCCGAGGAGAGGAGCTGTAAGAGGATTGGAAGGGTCAGAGCTGCAGCGCTTCCACAAAAACCGAATAAAGATTTCTGAATGCATAAAAAAGAGATCTTGTCCTGTTTCACTGTGGCTTGTTGGGGCATGAAATAAGAGCTGAAAGGGTGAGGAAACCTGACAGTTCCTTTTTACTGGCTGTTCTCTTTTGGCTGCTCAGGTGGGAAAATCAATTCTGACAGAGTTTCGCTGGCAAGAAAACCAACTGCACAAAAAGAAATTCATGAACTCTCTCGTCGCTTGTTTGGGGTTTTAATGTTTTTGAATAAAAACATTCTGAAATCAGAACAGATTCTATGATGCAGCTGTGACATGGCAGCACCGTGGAGGGAGGATCCGCCTTTGATCACCTGTCAGAAACAACAAGGTCTCTTGGGAATTTCACCTGAGGGAGTATTTCTATATGCCATTAATGGATGTATTAGACATTAAAATATTCAATAAACTGATTCACTAAGGGTGCTTAGTTTTCTAATCAAAGGAATAGATGGTATATTCTATCTGTATTCATGTTTTATTCATAAATAAAATATGGTGAAGTCAGTGCACCGGATCCACTGACACATTAAAAAAGATTCAAAACTGAGAAAATCTATAAAAATAAATCACTGGAATATCAAACTAATCAGACAGCACTCCGCTGGTTATGCTAGGCTTAGCTGGTGTTACGCTGAAATGTGTCCCTTCATTAAAACTGTTCCTCCACCTGTTTACATTATCCAGATCCATCTTCTGTAATAGACATGGTTTGCTGTGAATTAATATTCTTCATAAATTAACAAACCCGTTGTATTTTCTACTGAACGCAGAGGAAACCATTGATGTTAGAAAGTGTTTCTCCAGCTGATGAATTAAGACAATTAAAAGTCTGTAGTTTGGAAAATGCAACACTTCCTCATGACTGCTGCAAAAGTCCGCTGATAATGAAGAATCTGGTCTGTGAGCTTCTTCAGGTCTTAACGACGTGGAGGTAGAGACAAGGTGTTTGACAACAATTATGTGTGTTGGAGCATTTTTCTCATCGACAGGCGGGTTGGGGCAGCGTCTGCAGTGATGCGGACGCTGAACCGGTCTGTTGTGGTAAAGAGAGAGCTGAGCCAGAAAGCAAGGCTCTCGATTTACCGGTCGGTCTACGTCCCAATCCTCACCTATGGTCATGAGCTTTGGGTAGTGACCGAAAGAACGAGATCGCGGATACAAGCGGCTGAAATGAGTTTCCTCCGCAGGGTGGCCGGGCTCAGCCTTAGGGATAGGGTAAGAAGCTCGGACATCCGGGAGAGACTCGGAGTAGAGTCGCTGCTCCTCCATATCAAAAGGAGCCAGTTGAGGTGGTTCGGGCATCTGGTAAGGATGCCTCCTGGACGCCTCCCTCGGGAGGTGTTCTGGGCATGTCCTGCCGGCAGGAGGCCCCCAGGTCGACCCAGGACAAGCTGGAGGAAATACATCTTCAGTTTGGCCTGGGAACGCCTGGGCGTCCCAGCTGAGGAGCTGGTGGACTTGGCTGGGGAGAAGGTGGCCTGGGCTGCCCGACTTAGAATGCTGCCCCCGCGACCCGGACCCGGATAAGCGGAGGAAGGCGAGGCGAGGCGAGGCGAGGCGAGGCGAGGCGAGGCGAGGCGAGGCGAGGAGCATTTTTCTTTTTTTTTTTTCTTTTTGCATGAATCTGTGCTGCTGTCGCCATATTCATATCTGGATCTTGAAGAAGATTTTTTTAAATCCTAAACATTAGTCCTGATTAATAAAGCCCATCAGGTGAGGGGCATCACTAGAGTTTCCCTGCTGACCTTGCTCTGTAGCAACATGACGACTGATTGGCTAGTTTCCAAATCACTCCAATTATAGAACGGATAAATGACCACTCTGCCACACAGCATTTAATCAACACCATAGCGTACCAGATTTATTTATAGAGCATTAAAATACCCACAAGACCAAAGTGCTGTGCACAAAATAAGACAACAATTACAGAATATAATAAAACAGTAAAATCATTAAAAAATAAAACAGCCCTGGAAAAAAAAAATCAGGATCAAATACATTTGGTCAAAAGCCTGAAAGAGATGAGCTTTGAGAAGGGAGGTGAAACCAGACCTGGGAGAGGTCTGTCTGATGTCCAGAAGAAAGACATCCCATAATCTACAGTAGGTGCTGCAACAGTCAAAGCATCTTCTACTCTGAGCATACTCAGTGCTGTTGGTCCTCAGTGAGAACATGTCAAGATGTTTGAAGAAGATGTTCAGGGTGTTTTCACACCTGCAGATTTGGTCCCTTCAAATTAAAAGCAGGTTCCTCCTTGTTGTGTTTGTGCAGGTGTGAACACAATAATCACACTAAGGTGTGAACTGAAGAATCAGACACTTTGAAAGAAGAGCTCTCGATCCAAACAAACTCCAGAGCAGGTGATCTAACCTCGATCCACTGTAGGTTTAATCCAAACAGCTTCCTGTAGTGAGGTTTGTGTTGCATTCTGGGAGGAAACACAGTTCAGCAGCTATGGTTCATTTATGGTTTGTAGTAATGCATTCTGTTTGTTTTGGAGTTTTATTGTGTGAAAAGAAACTGAACCACATGAAAAAGATACAATTTAACAAACTATGAACTGATTCAGACTGAAAATACCCTTCGAGTCATTAGCAGGTCCACTTCCTGCTCACTAGCACCAACACTGTGTACCTAACGTTTACTAGTCACTTGGCATCAGATGGTTGTGAAAACATTCCTCTGAGTCTGTTCGGCTTGTTACATTATCAGTTAACTCACAGTACACACACACTCCTCAGTGTGATGTCAGAGAAAATGGATCCCATCAGATCAGCCGAGTCTCCTCCTATCTCTGAGCTCCAGCTGGGATTCCTCTCTAGGTGTTGGAGCAGGTTAACAGTCAGTCTGGACTGATTTGTGCTGCAGTAGGAAACCTACAGCTCAGTCACATGGTTGTTGTTCTGGTAGTGGGTGATCAGATGACATTACATAATCTAATATCTGTATTTATGTGAAAACAATCAAACATTTGTAAATTCTTAATGCAGCAGTAAAGCTGGAACAGGGTGCAGAGATGATCCTGCTAAATGCTCAATTTTAAATGTTACCTAAATAAAAGCTTGAGGTTGTGGTGTTCCTCACCTCTTCTCTGTGTAAACATGTCAGGAGCGTAACCAGCTGATGTCTCATAATTAATTAGCCATGTTATCTTTCTTGGAAGCACAAAAGATAAGGTGTTTGAAACGTTTATTTTAAGGAATCATGAGGGATGTTAATCTACACCTGAGGGATTCCTGCTCTTCCTGTTCTTGACAAGTTTAAAAAAAACTGCTCATACAGCAGGAAGATCCAAAAGATTTTTGTAGTTTTAGAACATTGACTCTTTAAAATTGCAGTATTCCTTATGTCGGTGCACAGCGAGTCACTAGAGTGTGCCCTGAAATCTGCTGGGAGGATGGTGATTCAGACTTGGAGTCCGTCCTCTGCTGCCTCGTCACTCAGATGAGAAGCTGTGGCTGCAGTTTGGAGCGTCTTGCTGCTGCGTTGGCAGAAACACAGCGTTCAGATGAAGTGTCATCACTCTGGGTTGTCCTGCTTCAGTGGGACGGAAGTGAACATATAACGTCCGTGCATTCATACAGCCTCATCCCCCTGCTGTTACATGAACACAGAGATGATTCTGATGATTTTAATGAAGAGAAGCATGAAGAAAGAAGTGTTTAGTCAGAAATTTGGGATGCTTCCTGCAGCTCTGGGTAGATGTATTGAATATAGCGTTGTTCCTGGTGACTAGATCCCAATAAGGACCATTTAGGAGTGGACGTCACAGTGACGTTAGTCTGTCTGCTGGTGGCAGAAAAACACAGGAAATAACAGAAGTCTAACCAAAGCAAAGCACACATCTTGTTGTGCAGTTGATAAAAATGGGACGAAAAGTGTTTTCACTTTTATAGAATACCATCATCAAAGAAACCCTCTGAAGCCGAGGTTTTGATGTTTTCAAACCATTAAACAGACTGGACAGAGGAGCTCCATACCATGGCTAATAACTTGTCTCATTGCCTTATGGGTAAACATTAAAGAAGCCTGGTGTTAGCAGACATAGCATGTAAGCTGGTTTGTCTCCATGCTGATAGACTGCATCACTCAGTTTTAATGCAATCAATAAATAACTCTATCTATGGTTTGACTTTTTCTTTGAATAATGACTGAATACAACCTTAGCTAGCCTGACATGTTGATAACAGTCTTCTACAGCTCTGGTTCATGCCTCTGGCTCAGCAGCATGTCTGTCCATAATACACAAACTCAGCCATTGAATATCCTGGATGTTACCACACAGAAGGAAATTGTATTCATCTAAAGATTTATATACCTTAAGTATTTCCTTCGTATAGACACTGGGTTTTTCCACAAAGGTTAGGAAGATGTATGTGCTCCACCAAGCTGGATCCTTAACCCACCTGGACAGTGAGTAAGGGTCAGGAAGCATCTCCCCCTCGCTAACGGTTAGCTTATTAGTGTGAGACAACCTGTCTTCCACTGGAAACTTGGAAAATATATCTGAATTAGTTATTCAAGATTTAAGATTCTTTTATTGTCAGTTCCCTCTATATGTAGAACATACAGATGACTCGAAATAATGTTTCTCTCTCACCTTAATGCAGTTGTAGAAAATAAAATATTTACAATAAGAAAAGCTACGATAAAACTATACATTATACAACCTTAAAATACAAATACAAAAAATGTGTAGGAGAATGTGAGGGTGTATTATATATGTACAAAACCTGAGTGAGCAGCATAGCAGAAGTTTCAATGTTGAATTTGTATAGATAAGGTAACAGAAGATTAAATAATGTGCAATATACAGAAAGAGATTGTCAGTTGGGCATTTTGTGCAAAAGGTTTTCAGCAGCAGCATGAGTCATGTGTGCAAGACTGTTGCATGTAGGGGGTTACAGAGAGGGGTTATAGAGAATATCATTGAACCAGTGTCCTCCTGGTACAATGAAATTTAATTTCAGTACAGCCATTTCCAAGATCAGAGGGGTTAGAGAGAGGGGGCCGAGAGTACGGGCCGAAACGGGTCATGAAATGGGGGGAGGATGGATTTGATGTCCCGCAGAACCAGCTGCTCAAAGCACTTCATGATGGTGGATGTCAGTGCTATGGGCCGGTAGTCGTCATAGCTGGTTGGGTGGGGTTTCATTGGAACTGGGATTATCGTGGTGGCCTGGACACACTTTGGAACCACTGCTTGGCTCAGTGTGATGTTGTAGATGTCTGTTAGGACATCCTTGAGCTCATCAGCACAGTCTTTAGGACACGACCAGGTATGTTGTCTGGTCCCGCTGCCTTGCGTGGGTTGATCCTGGAGAGGATCGTCTCTACACTGACTGGTGAAAGACGCTTGCTCGTCGGGGGGTGGGGGTGGGGTGATGTCTTCTGTGCTGATGTGGTGTTAAGTGTCTCGAAGCATCCAAAGAAGTTGTTGAGGCTGTTTATCAGGGAGATGTCACTCTCACAAGTTTGTGGAGGGGGTTTGTAGTCAGAAGGTTTGGATGCCCTTCCACAGACTGTGTGTGTCTCTGGTCTTAGTGAAGTGTTGTGATATTTTGTTGCTGCATTGTTGCTTTGCTTCCCTAGTTCCACTGGACAGGTTGACTCTTGCTAGCCCTGAGGTGTCTCCAGATCTGAAGGCTGCGTCCCGAGTTCTTAAGAGTCTGTGGATCTCACCTGTCAGCCATGGTTTCAGGTTAGCATGTATGGTGGTTGTTTTTCTGTGGGTGACATCATCAATGCACTACATGTATGTGATGTACGCGGTCACAGACTCAGTATATTCATCAATGTCTGACAAACAAAAAACATTCGGACACACGCACGCACTATCATTCAACAACAATGTTAGAGAGAGATGGGCCGCTGCGTCTGTAGGCGCCGCCATCTTGAGAGATTTTTGTGACCACGTGGACCAGAAAAAAGTTTAGCTGTCAAACTGGTGACTGATGAATGTCTCTTAGAGACATTTTAATTAGTGCTGTCATGCGATTAAAAAAATTGTGCGATTAATTAATTATGATCTGTAATTAATTAATCTAATTAATCGCATTTTTAATCGCATCTAAAGAAATGGCTAAAGAAAGCCCTCCTCTTGAGTTATTGTCATTTAAATTCATTAAATGATTGTGTCAGACCAGTAGATTGATATAGAACAACATAAATTGTCTTTCTGAAGTAATTTATTGTGTTTAACAGACTTGAACAGATTCAGTCCCAGTGCAACCATTACTTTGGTCAGTGGACTCAGTCTGCAGCAGCTCTGTTAACCCCTCATCTGATTTTAGGTTGTTTTATCTGCTGTAAAGCACATTGTGTTGTTCTGCAGGAAATGTGCTCTATAAATAAAGTTTGATTTGATCTTCCACGAAGAATAAAATTTAAATTTCAAAGGTGGGGGGGCACAACTTGAATACAGGGGTGGGAGGAGGTGGAGAAGAGGGTCTGAACTGTTTAAAAAGAGCCATAATATCAACCCTACACCTAAAAACAACAGCCAGAATCCATTTAATATAGAGCAACATTGTTTTAGACAGTAAAAACTACATGGATCAAAACTGACTTTAAAAACGAGCAGAGGCTACGTCCCCCCTGCACCCCCCCAAACTACGTCCATGTCTTCCATCGGGCACCGCTGACTGGACCGGTTCATAACACCGCCAGTCCAGCGGTGTACTGGTAACCAGTGGTCAGCGCTGTGCTGGACAAGCGGTGGAAACTGAGCCGGCCGGTCGCGCACCGGACCAGCTGATATTTAAGGCTGAAATACACCAGCGGTCAGCGCTGCGCCACGTCGCGCTGTTACTTTGAATATAAACCGTTGTAGTCCGTCAGATCACTCAGTGTAAGCTACTACTAGTGATCAGCGCTGTGCTCCACAAGCGGTGGAAGCTGTCAGCCGGCCGGTCGCGCACCGAACCGGCTGACAGCTACGTGTAATCAGAGCTGTGCTGGGCTGACGGTGGTCATCGGTTCTGGTCGAGTAGCTCGTGAAATGAGCAGGTCGTTTTAATTTGCACTTCCTGTTGCAGCGGGGTCAGATAAATACCGCTCTACTAGGTGATGCCGGTTTCATAACACCGCTATGGCCATCAGCTGTTTGTTTTGTCTCGGCATCATGCGTAGGTCACGTGATCACTTCCTGAAAGTGAGGGGCTCTGAGCATCACAGAGCTGTTCAGTGACACACAAACACCGCGAGGAGACCAGCTCAGCACACACACATCACTGCAGCGGCAGACTGCAGGCAGAAACGGTCAAGCGATTAAAAATGCGATTAACGCGATTAAAAAAAATAACGCATTAATTAGGGCTGTAATTAATTAATCGTAATTAACGCGCTAATCTGACACCTCTAATTTTAATGACAAACTTTCAGCCCACTGCGTTTCACTCCATTACCAGCTACATGATTCGTATGCATGACAGTTAACTCCACCTCCGATCCATGTAACTCCACCAGCCTTCCATCTGTACAATTCTCCAACAGGCTCAGTGTTTATCAGGAAAGAGACAGGTCTGGTGGCAGAAGAGCAACGTAATAGCTCAATGCAAGCTAGCAAAAATTCAGAATTGGCAACTTTGAAGACAAATGACTCGTTTCTAAACAAAGAAAACCAGCCCCGGATCGATCATGCAGGAGTATTATTGTTGCATAGATGAGACCATTTTTCTAGAATTAGTTGCTTTTTTGCTTGGAGATGGGACATGTGTTTTACAGAGAACGACTACCGCTGGTCCATGTGGTCACAAAAATCTGGACAGCTCGTCCATGCAGGAGGCCAAGTGACCATATCGGACCGCTACAGTGACAAAAATGACGTCATTGCAAAGACAGAAAGCATGAACATGTCTGTTTCTGCCTCTAGTTAACAAACATGCTAGTACAAAGTAACTGACAACATGGCTACCAGAGCTAACCCTCCTTTCTAAAAGGAATTCAATTTGAATGATTAACAAACTGTGGGTGTTGATTATTGCTGTGTGGTAGTGATTTGAGCACTTGGCTCTTTCTGGTCTGTGTCCTGCTGTCTACTTATAGTGATTCTTGTGCTTGAGCATCAGTCTGTTACCTGCTCAGTTAGTGAAGAGGACAGCTCTAAGATTTGTTGTTTTTTGTCTTGAGGGGAAAATTACTGAACATTAATTTAGTGACTAAAGGTGGACTTTAGAATTTCATGATACTTTACTACGGTATAGATACACATACGTGTAGGAATCCTGAAGGATTTGTCAAACCTATACTTTAGAGAAACTTTTCCTATCTCAACATCAAATATTTCAAACATCGTTAGACACCAGAATCATCCATCAGTGGTCATAATGCGTTGCCTCTGGAGTCATGTTCCACCCAGTCTCTTTACTCTGTCCCACCAGACCTCTGCTTGTGCTTCATAATGTGTTTAAAATGCAAGAAGAGGAACAGAGTGTTCACGTGGGCGGATTCCTGATTAGGATGATGGGAGATCCTCTGTTCCACAGATCTTCTTCACTGTCTCAGTCTCTTTATCTCAGGGAAGCACACACTGCTGTTACACATGAAAATATGCAACACACACACCCACACACATACAATAACTGCAGATGTGAAGCAGTAGACCAGAGTTAGTCTCAGAACCCCGGGGGAGTTGTTTCTTTATATGTAACTAATCTGATTAGAGTTGGACGTGAAGATAAAGAGCCTGAACCTCCGCTGATGCTGCGTATTAAAACCACTTGAAGTTAATGCAGCATCTGACAGAACTGAATATGTCCTGATTCTGGGCACATCTGTGGTCCTTATTCTAAATTTAGACTCAAACATTTTTGCTACTTGTTCATCTTATAAGAAAAAAACCTCTTTGAAGCAACAGACAGAGATTCAGATACTAAAATAACTTCACGTAATAAAGGAATGTTTTATCAGTTGTCCGTCCACAGAAAAAAACCCACTGGTGACATCACTTAAAGAAAGACATTTAATGGTCACATGTAGGAAAAACGTTGACTCATATGATTTTTTTTAAATCAGTGGATGAACAAAATGCTGTGAACTTTCTGAATGCTACTGATGAAATGTGTATCTGCGGTTCATTATTTTAGTAGCTGGTTGACACGTCTCTAAATGTCTGCCTCTTTATTTGTTCAACATGTTCAGTTTTCTGTCAAACCTGGTCAATTCAAAGTCACAGTGGATCATTTAAACTGCCTCAACATGGTGGTTCAAACTCTGGTTAAAGAGAAAATCAATAATTATTTCTTAAACATACATTTAATGGATTAAATGACCTTTTGTAGAAATCATTAGTTTTAGTTTAGGGGTACTGGGTACTTCAGGTGTTTTATTAAAGGGAGAAGAGGGAAGATTTGAAAAACGAACCTCATGAGCGCATTGTGCATTCTTTTATTATTTGATTGTTACATCATGTTTACCTTTATGCAGTGTTTTATATCTGTTTATTAACTGCCTATATCTTGTTTTCTGTTGTTTAAAGTGCCCATGACTCCATATTTAAATCACTTTATATTAAAGAGGTGTAATCTTTGATGCCTCTAGATCAGCGTTGTACCATTATAACTCAAAATACGCTGTAATTATTTCCTAAGGAGCAACTCAGAGATCAGAAGAAAGCGCCGCCTTCCGGTTCTGCTGGGTTTCTCCTTATTTGGCAGCCTGACACTTCTGCTGCAGTAGGGGGCAGTGTCGTCGCATGAAAGAGAAACAAAACTGAAACTAAACACTACACGGTCTATGGGCGATGGCGGCAGCAGCACTGGCGTTCTCCTTGCTCCAGGTGTCGTGAACGTGCATGTGGGCGGAGAATTTACCATATAAGCAAGTCCGGATCACTATGACCTCATAGCGGGCTGGAGTGAAAAAAAACTGTTTGAAACCTGGGTCTGAAATCTTGAAGAGATTCTCACTAGCTGTACTAGGAGACAGATGGACGCCGTTTTTTGCTCTTTCTGGCAGGTTTAAGGTGAGAACTCAACGTTGCAACATGATAGATAAGTCAGAAAACATGGAAAACCATGACATGGGCACTTTAAACAGTTTAGTACAGCACTTTGTCTCAGCATGTTTGTTTTTTGGCCGATTGGATTGGAATTTAAAAATATCTCTAAGTGACTTTTACAGATATTGAGTTCAAGTCTGGTGTTGAAGCTAAGACAAAAGGGAAACAACCTAATGTGTCAGCTGGTGTCAGGATCTCAGTTAGGACTGGTGAACATTCCTGTTCTCACTAATGAAGGAATTCATCTGGACAAATAGAAACAAATCACATTTTCTACACAAAACAACCAGAGATGGAACAGTGTGAGCTGAAGCTGCTTCACATCATCCCACTTCAAACTGATGAAGTTCTACATTAATGTCACAAAACAAACAAACACCCTGCTGATTGTATTTATTTAGGTTTATTGATCAGAATTGGATTAAAATGCCTTTAAATCCGTAACTTTTGATCATAAAAGGTGGTGAGTGATTTGTCTCTTCAGAGAATTTAATTAAGTTTTAATCAGTTCTTGTTCTGCAGCCTCTGTTGAACCAAACCCAGATGAAATGCTTTTAAATGGTTGTGTTTTAACAGCTGGGGTTTTAGGGATATTTGATTCTTTTTGCTTAATGCTCAGCCTTGGTTGATGTAATACTAAAAGCTGCAGCATGGATCCTGATGGGAGGTTAAACTGGACCCAGTTCAGCCTTCAGTGAACTCTGTAGCTCCACTCTCCTGCAGTGAAGAATCCAGATACTTTCTAACATGATTTCTTTCTGCTGAGACGTTTGTGTTTTCTGAGGATGGTGGATGCTTTGATTTGAAGTTGTCACCTCCACAGCTCTCTATCCGCTTCACTTGCCCCTCTTTTCTTTCTTTTCCTTTCATCCTCTTTGCATCTCTTTCTATTCATCCTCATCTCGTCTCTTATGCCAGTTATTATATGTCGTATCTGTTCTTCCATCTCATCACTTCTCTCCTTTTATGTTTCAGACTTTATCTTCTTCCTTTCTTCCCTTTATGAGTCGCTGTTACTTCAAACTCTCTTTTGTCTTTCAAGTTCTTTGATTGCTTCCCTCCTTTTTTTTCTGTTTTTTTCCATGTCTTTGCCCAGCAGACGATAATGTTAATATCACTTGAGAGTTCTACGATCAAAGAGCCAATGATGAATAATAATTATGAGATAATTACAGCTTGAAAAGATAAGATGGCTTTCTAACACTAACGGACACACACACACACACACACACACACACACATATATATATATACTCACAGTGCAGAGAGTTGGAACACAAGCTGCGTGCAAAACAAAAAGTAAGTTTTCAGTCAGAAGATGTTAAAAATCTTGATTAATGGTATTGTTGATGTCTTTCAGGCTTAGAGAGGGAAAAGGCCTGCATGTCTTCAGGAGAACAATCTTTTGTTACAGAGCTGTTTTATCTGACAGAAAAATACTTTCATTAGTTCCTGGTGAGAAACTGATTATAAGAATAGGCATATCACCCCAAACGGGACTCAAACCCACAACCCCTGGCTTAAGACGCCAGGGCAGAATCTATTAAGCCTAGTTTATACTTATCCATCAGCAAGTTTGCACTCACACACACAAACACATGTACTGTATTGACATTTTTGATTTATACTTCTCTGTAGGTGTTGTGAAGCATTTCTCCTCCAGGACAGCAAAGGGCGTATACCTTTTCTGGCGGGTCTGCAGTGATGTCTCTGGTTGGCTGCAGTTTGTTTACTTCAGCCGACAAACAAATTTTGATTGAGAGTAAACTGATTGATCTTGAGGAACAAACAACATTGTTGAAAAGAATTCAAAGAGAGCAAAGGAGAGAGCGGCGTCGGTGGTATGTCCGTCCACTGAACAGGACAGGACAGGACAGGACAGAGGACGGGCGAACATGCAGCTCTTGTTCAACCTTGTGATGCACTTCAAATCTGTTCACATGACTGTCAACAGATTTGATGAGCTGGTTTGTCGTTTAGAACCACTGAGGAAGCTGTGTCAAGCCGGAAGTGATCTTGGGTTCTTGGACCGACCAATCAGAGCGGTGCACTCTCTGTCGCGTTTGATGGATAGTTAGAAAAGTGATCTCGACTCCGTCTGTCCTTGTGAGCCTGTTGGAGAGCCCTTGCGTCGACGGATAATGGCGTTGCGTGTCTCCGTACTGATGCAGACGGAGAAGTATAAACTAACCTTCAGGCATGTGGAACTGTTTCACTGGTGCTACTTCAGTGTTTTGTGTTAATGGATTCATTGAAAGGACGATTCAAGTTGTGAATTAGATTAATTATCTGCAATCAATAATGGTTCAGCTCGTCAGTGTTTATTTTCCACAATGTAGTAATGATCGTAAAAGTATAGTCTCGTTTCGTATTCTTACACTTGGGTCCGAGTCGTGGGGGCAGCATCCCAATAGGGAGTCCCAGTCCGTCCTCTCCCCAACCAACTCCACCAGCTCCTCCGGCAGGACCCCAAGGCGTTCCTGGGCCAGATTGAAGATGTATTTTCTCCAACGTGTCCTGGGTTGACCTGGGGGCCTCCTGCCATCAGGACATGCCTGAAACACCTCCCTGGGAAGGCATTCAGGAGGCATCCTAACGAGATGCCCGAAGCACCTCAACTGGCTCCTCTCGATACTCCGAGTTTCTCTCAAATGTCTGAGCTCCTCACCCCATCTCAAAGGCTGACCCTGACACCCTACGGAGAAAACTAATTTCAGCTGCTTGTATTCGCGATCTTGTTCTTTCGGTCATTACCCAAAGCTCATGACCATACGTAAGGATTGACAGGTGAATAAACCGGTAAATAGAGAGCCTTGCTTTTCAGCTCAACACCTTCTTCACCAAAACAATCCCCTCATCCCTCCTTCCCTCACTCGTGAACAAGACCCCGAGATTCTTAAACTCCTCCACTTGAGGCAGGACGTCCCTCCCGACCCGGAGTTGGCATTGGAACATGTAAAAGTATAGTAAAAGTATAAATGATCCCAACAAATACTTAAATCTAGAGAAGAGTTGCCTAACCAATCAGCATTGTGCAGCTTTAAAACCAAACAGATACAAACCTGACGCCAGGTGAGTTTCCTCAATTAGCTTTAAAACCAATCCTTATGGAAGACAAAGTGAATGATGTTCTGTGAGATAAAGGTCCAAACGAATCCTCTGTTTCAGTGAGATCTGGGCTCAACGTGTTTCACAGCCTCAGTTTGTTTAAATCTGTTCTCCTCCCTGACTCTGTTTATTAGTGCAGGTTAGAACTAAAGAACCAAACTGAGACCCTTTAGAGGAAACACAACCAAACCTCTTAGTCAGAGCACAACGCCCTCCCATAGCCAGGTTTGCATTACATTCTGGGATACAAGAGGAGCTGCTAGCTCCTGTGGACAAATAACAAAGTCACTGTCTCTCTGATATCTGAGCAGATGATTGGATTCATCAGCTTCGGCTCATGAAACCCATGAAGAGTTCAAATACGTCTCAGAGGGAGGAGGTTAGACCGTGTTGTGGATTTGAGATAAGAGTTCATGAGACTTAATGTCATCTTTGCTTTGAAAAAGAAAAACATTGTTCATTTAAAGAGGGTTCAGGTTTCTGGTCAACAGTCTGGTCCCAGATAAACAATAAAGTATGGATGGACATCAGGCTAGAGTGATGCAGTAACTAGAATGACTTAGTGGGTAAGAACATTTAGTTTTATGATGACTGAAGTCTAAATGATCAGGGGTGTTTATGGATGAACAGATGAGAGGGGCCATGTTTCTTTTCTTTATTCCGTGGAATCAGGAGAGAACATGAAATGTTAAATGGTGAGGGCTTATCCCCATCTCTTTACCTGTACTGGTTTGTATCAGTGTTCATGTAATATCCCACACCCTTCATCCTCTGATGAACGTACACATGTGAGAAATCCTCCAGGAAAAAACCTAAAACTCATCTTCTTCTAACCCTAAACTTAGAGCCTTAGATCTGAGCAACAAAACCCGGATGTTAAGACGAGTTTTATGGATTTATTCCAGAGAAATGGTTCAACTCCATCTTCCAAACCGTTAAAACATCTGGGTTTCCTGTATTTTTGTTGTCACTGATAAACTGTGCAGACTTTCTCCCATAATTGTTTCACATTAAGTCAAATAATGTTTTATATATTTTAAATGATCAGAATGGAACCAAAATGACTGGATGGTTTATATCCCTGATGAGAAATGTTTTTTTACTGCTAATGAGCTGCAGCTCTTCACACAGATTACTGATCCTACTAGCACCACTGGATGATGAAGCAATCAGCAGATCTCAGATCAGTTCATTCAGGTCTCATTAACTTCAGAATGTAAATGGTCATTAGCATCGTGGCTCTGTGGCTAACTGATCATAGCCTGAGTTAGGTCATATTGATTCTTAAGTGGAGTTCTCTGATATTTCATGGCTCTGACTGCAGTCTGACTGGACCCTCTCCATCTGATAGTGAAGTAGTTTTAGTTTGAACCATGATGTCTTTCAAATATGCAAACATAGCCAGTAGAGACAGATGTTAGAAGGATGAAAGATGTTTCTTTTAGTGTTTTCATTTTGCTTAAGTCAGAAATTAATGTCAGCATGAACTCATAGAGGTAGATATTGGTCATTTTAAAGTGGCCAGTTATTCTACAGTAAGGACCTTACCATCTGGTGACATCACTCAAAGTGGGCGGAGTCTCTGGACACAAGAAGTAGTCCTTTGACCAAAGCAATTATCAGATGGTCAGATCAGAGACAATTAGCAGCTCATTTTCAGGTATTTTAAACAACTTTTTAGTTAAAAAGAAAAAACCCAGAGAACCCAGAGGAAACCAATGCATGCATGAGGAGAACATGCTAACTCCACACAGAAAGGACACAGCCTGGATTCGAATCTGGGACCATTTTATTGCGAGGCAATAGTGCTGCGCCACCATGCAGCCCATAAACCAATGACTGAACCCTATGAGTTTTTGGCTACGTTCACACTGCAGGCTGGAGGGACATAAATCTGACTTTTTTTATGGCATTCTATATAATATCAATATTTTGTTTCAAACCCAACCCGGGTTAGTTTCATATGTTGTCCTGAATCAGATATGTATCTGATGTTTCAGGAAGATGCATCAGTCTGAACGGTCGGGTCACATTTTATTGGACTTTTATGTCAACAGACCTAAGAAATCTGTGCTGTGTCACTTCAGATCATTCCTACTGGTGTCTGGTAGACGAGCATTGAACTATAATGTAAACAACCACGCAAAAACGTGAACTGAGCATTAAGACCTGCAGTGTGAACGCCTGAGCTTTGACAACAGATACCTGCATCTGGAGTGTATGTTGTCTGTTTTAACCAAGCAACATCTGAATTACTACGACGGCTGCTGCTGCCATATCACTCCACCTGATCGGAACTATATTCTGATTCATAGATAATAAAGATTACTGTAGAATAGATGAAGTATGACCAGTGATCATACTTGATCACTGGTCAAGTGACCAGATTTCATCTGACCTGATGAAGTCATCTGTTGTCAGAATAAAGATGCAGCTTTTTCATGTTAAATAAAACCAGAGGTGATCTTTTCTCACCAGCAGGTCAGAGTTCATACGCCCAGGCCGTGGTTCCTCCTGCACAAGTCGCTCTTTTTTCTCTTCACAACTCTTCATTTACAGGGAGTGCAGAATTATTAGGCAAATGAGTATTTTGACCACATCATCCTCTTTATGCATGTTGTCTTACTCCAAGCTGTATAGGCTCAAAGCCTACTACCAATTAAGCATATCAGGTGATGTGCATCTCTGTAATGAGAAGGGGTGTGGTCTAATGACATCAACACCCTATATCAGGTGTGCATAATTATTAGGCAACTTAACAAAAACAAATATATACCCATTTCAATTATTTATTTTTACCAGTGAAACCAATGTAACATCTCCACATTCAGAAATATACATTTCTGACATTCAAAAACAAATCAGTGACCAATATAGCCACCTTTCTTTGCAAGGACACTCAAAAGCCTGCCATCCATGGATTCTGTCAGTGTTTTGATCTGTTCACCATCAACATTGCATGCAGCAGCAACCACAGCCTCCCAGACACTGTTCAGAGAGGTGTACTTTTTTCCCTCTTTGTAAATCTCACATTTGATGATGGACCACAGGTTCTCAATGGGGTTCAGATCAGGTGAACAAGGAGGCCATGTCATTAGTTTTCCTTCTTTTATACCCTTTCTCTCCAGCCACGCTGTGGAGTACTTGGACGCGTGTGATGGAGCATTGTCCTGCATGAAAATCATGTTTTTCTTGAAGGATGCAGACTTCTTCCTGTACCACTGCTTGAAGAAGGTGTCTTCCAGAAACTGGCAGTAGGACTGGGAGTTGAGCTTGACTCCATCCTCAACCCGAAAAGGCCCCACAAGCTCATCTTTGATGATACCAGCCCAAACGAGTACTCCACCTCCACCTTGCTGGCGTCTGAGTGGGACTGGAGCTCTCTGCCCTTTACCAATCAGCCACGGGCCCATCCATCTGGCCCATCAAGACTCACTCTCATTTCATCAGTCCATAAAACCTTAGAAAAATCAGTCTGGAGATATTTCTTGGCCCAGTCCTGACGTTTCAGCTTGTGTGTCTTGTTCAGTCGTGGTCGTCTTTCAGCCTTTCTTACTTTGGCCATGTCTCTGAGTATTGCACACCTTGTGCTTTTGGGCACTCCAGTGATGTTGCAGCTCTGAAATATGGCCAAACTGGTGGCAAGTGGCATCTTGGCAGCTGCACGCTTGACTCTTCTCAGTTCATGGGCAGTTATTTTGCGCCTTGGTTTTTCCACACGCTTCTTGCGACCCTGTTGACTATTTTGAATGAAACGCTTGATTGTTTGATGATCACGCTTCAGAAGCTTTGCAATTTTAAGTGACTGCATCCCTCTGCAAGATATCTCACTATTTTTGACCCATTTTGCCAAAGGAAAGGAAGTTGCCTAATAATTATGCACACCTGACATAGGGTGTTGATGTCATTAGGCCACACCCCTTCTCATTACAGAGATGCACATCACCTGATATGCTTAATTGGTAGTAGGCTTTGAGCCTATACAGCTTGGAGTAAGACAACATGCATAAAGAGGATGATGTGGTCAAAATACTCATTTGCCTAATAATTCTGCACACAATCGTTTGCTGCTCAGAGGAACAGTGAAACATAAAACTGATTGGTGATGTTGAACTCTGCCTCATTTGAATGGTCTAAATCCTGTTTTATGTTCCTACTTCTGTCTTTTTATCTATGTTCTCTTCTCCTGTTTCTCCTCCCGTAACGTCATAGTAGATAGTCAGTCTGTGAAGACATCATTCTGACTAAACTGACTCACTAGTTTACACAAATTAAAGATGCATGTACAATTTGTGAAGTAACTTTTTAAAAAAACTTCAATTTTTGCGGTCTCTGATACCACAAGAGACGACTCTTCTGCTGAGCGTGAGAAAGATGACCCAATAGGAACAGGCGACAGAGGCGCTGTTCTTCAGTTTGGATGAATCGTTGCCTTCATCTCATGAGCTGAGACAAACAGCCGGTATCAGTTGAGAGCTGCTTCACAAGTTTCCAGGCCTTCCTGCTCTTCCTGTGGTTTGTGCCTGTACTTATGTGGTTTTACTTTAGCTGAAAGTTTTTACGGTTCTGTTCTAGGATGTTCCTCGTCTGCTGGGATGGACTCCAGCCTCCCACGTCCTAAACAGGATGAAGAGAAAAACAGATGGATTTAATACTGAACCTGTAACGTGTAGGCTCAGAGTTGGTGTAAATAGTTTAATGCGTACTAGACTTTCTTCTTCTTTAAGTGTGGTGGGAGGGGCTGGGAAAAAAGATAAGAAAAAATGCAAAACAAAATGAGAACAGCAGCAATGGAAAGAAAAAGTCTGATATTTTAACATGTAGTTTTACTTTGCTGCAGTGTTTAATTTTATCACAGGACTGTTGTTGTTCTTTAGGTGCACCTTTCTACACAGTTTGCCAGGATATGAAACAAGGTCAACTAAAAGCAAACAATACATAGAATTCATAGAAATCAAGAAATGACAAGTATAAGAATAAAAAAAACAATTAAATTAAAAAGAAACCAAAAAAGTCATGGTTACATTTCCATAATTGCACAGAAAAACAAACTCATCTGAGGATTTCTGTCATTTTTAAATGAAAACAAGGTTACAGGACCAGCAGCAGTGGGACAAACACACAGACCAGATCATAGAACATAAAAACAGCTGCAGCGTGTTGATTTCATGTGCATTTGTTGATTGTCACCACAAAAAACAAGTACATAAAAATACAGAGGGAGGTTCAACATCCTAACAAGACACAGTTCAGGTTGACTTTACTTCCAGAAGCTAAAATCAGACACTTTTGTATTTATTTTCCTCTTTGTTTGCTGTTTGTTGTTTAAAACTTGAAGAAATGTGAGAAAATAAAAACAATATATTGTAAATAAAAAACGTTTGGTCAGATGCAGGCAGAAAGAAGGAAGAATTGAACTACTAATGATGAGAGCTGATCAGACCAATCAGAATCCATCGTTCTGTAGAACCACTGTGTTAAACTGGGATCTCCTCAATTAGAATCCAGCCGTTGTCTTGTGATGTGATAGTCAGCGTCCTGTCAGTGTGACGGACTCATTCGCTTATATAAAGCATGAAGTCCAATCTTAAAAGAGCTGACCGCCCCCTGGTGGCCATCTGTAAAATAGATCCCAAGCCCCGCCCCTTCTTTGTAAACCAACGGGACATTTTCCTGATTTAAAAACAATTATATCCTTTATCCAGTTCTTGACTCCTGCTGATTGTTGAGATTCTGACTTGCCATCAGTCAGTAACATCCTGACTGTGTGCAGGTGGGTGGGCGGGACTTTCAGAGCCACATCCTGAGTGCTCAGACCAGATCCCAGGGGCGTCAGAAGCAAAAAAATATGTGGGGGGGACACTTCCCCAAAGAAAAAAATCTTTGTCGTAGATGCCATTTTCTGCACTCTGGTGCATTTAACAAGTTGTTAAACACCTATTTTACCTACAGTAATAAAAACTGAACTCAGTAACTATTTCAGAGTCAGATTCAACAGGAAGTCTTCATTTTAAGCAGCTGTGTTCTCTATAACACCATCAGCTGGATTATTCAAATCTTAGAGAAAAGACTTAAGAAAACAAATCAGGGAAGTACAATGACCTGCAGTGGTTTCATGTCAGAACTAAAGATGTGAATACAGTGACAAACTCCATAGTAGTTTAAAGACATGATAATGGTCTGCCATGTCTCCAGTTCTGGAAGGAACTCATTAGACAACCAGCTGTTCAACCCTTAACTAGTCAAAGCTCTACCAGTTCTCTATTGATAACCAGGTGAAGTTCAGTCCTGTTAGTACTGGTTGTTTAGAATGATGTGACTGACTGACTGACTGACTGACTGACTGACTGACTGACTGACTGACTGACTGACTGACTGACTGACTGCAGCATCTTCCACTGAAGCGACAGGAAAAGTTTTAGTTTGTCGTAAAGTAACTCAGTCTGGTTGCTCCTGAACTACTGAAGTAGGGAACTGGTACAACTACTACAAAAAGTACCCACTAAGAACTGATTCAACAGCATATCTAACTCCTAATCAAATGTTGAATGTGTGTTTCTTTATTCTTGTTGATAATGAGAATACCAGCAGGTGGCGCTGGACTGAATCTGAATTAATTTAACCTTTTAAACATTTAATTAAAAACCTCACCTCTTTGATATTCCTGTTTTATATAATAATAATAATGTAATTTTTTTTTCGAGCCCAAATAGTATTATTACTAGTCAAATAGAAAATACAGATATCCACACGTATTTTGTTACTAGTAGAAATTCTATTTAAGGAAATCCAACAACTGAACTGATTTGAACTGAAACCAAATGCTTAAACTAAGGTGGTCACTTTAACATTTATTATTCAGACTGATATGTATTCAGATATCTAAAAATCTGCTGTTCCAAGTAAAATCATAAAATGTAATATTCCAGATACCATTCTGCTATCCACTCTGAACACTTCAGATAACTTCAATGTCATTCTTAGGACACATTTAGTCACATTTCCCATTCATGTATATTATTGGGTTTGAAGAACAACCTCCACTAATCTATTCTTCCTGTCTGGAATAAACATGGTGGAGCTCAAATTGAATTCATGCCATTTTAAGTAGTTATAATTTAACTGTACTAATGATGTCATTGTAAGCGGACTATTTCAGGCTAAAGAGTTTTATGGATAAGAGGAATTAAATAAGTGACATCAACTATTTAAATGTCAAGAAGCTGATTGTTCTTCAGAAGACTGAAGATCTACCTATCAGAAATGAAAACAGTACTGCCTTTTTTAATGTCTGTTCAGATATTTAAATAAATTACTGACAGCTGGAATAGTTTTCATTTTATCCAGTTAAAATAAACTAGTAACAGTTAAATTATAGGTATTTAAAGTGAGAGTTTCTCCTAAGAATATAATTTTAGCTATTGTGGAAATCCTAATTTTTAATAAGAAATATAGATTTGATCAGGATAAAATACAGGTCTAATATTGATGATCTTTAATGCTCTCTTTTGTAAAATAAACAACCGTTGTGTTTAAATGTTACACGTCGATCCCCAAATTAAGTACCGGTACTTATTACTTATTATTACTTATTTTATTTAGATGCATTCACTTTTTTATTAGACAACATGTGATTATCTGGGGATTTACCTCCTCTGGTCATTCAGTTCTTATTCCTGTCCCCAGGGCCGGCCCTGGACTGAATGGTGCCCTAGGCGAAAAATGATTTTGGCGCCCCCTACTGCCCAGAACAGAAACAACGTAACTTTTGCAAATTCTAAGTAGTAAGCAATGTACTAAAGTTGGATAAACTTGAACTGATGACATTCATTCATATAATAAGTAGGGGGCACAACAGCATGATAGCCCTTTAGTCTTAGCTAACTTGCTAAATGATGGTCCAGGAAAAATGTTCACAATTTCATGTATATTAATTAAATACCTCTACTTTGGGCCTGTTTTTCCTCCTCTTCCTTTCTTCATTTCCTGAAGGCTGCCCCAGAGGGCTTGCTTTGCCAGCGACTTTTAACAAGGTGCTATCACTGACAACGTCGCAGACTCATCATACATTATCTACAGTGTTGGGCAAGTTAAACTGTAATGCATCATTTATTACTGGTTACTGTCATTTTTAAGTAATCCCTTACATTACAATATTACTGTTTTTAAATGTAAGGCATTACACTACTTTTGCATTACTTTTAGTTACTCTGACCAAAATAACTGTAAATATGGATTTGACCATAAATGTAGCTCATTCTACATCCAGTGGAAGGTGATGTGATGGATACATGGAGATATCCAACTATCTGGATATGCATTTATCTATCTATCCATCCATCATTTATCATCCATCTATCCATCCATCATTTATTATCCATCCATCCATCTATCATCCATATCTCTCCATATATCCCTACCTATCCATATATTATTCCATCATATCTATATACAGTATATTTAAATCTATAAAAATATATCTCTCTGCACAAGAAGTTTGACTGACTCCTACCTCCACCTGTGTGCTTCTGCTCCACCTGTCTGCTCCTCCCTCCTGCAGCAGAGGCTGCAGAGGGAGTGAGAGAGAGTGAACTCTCCAACTTCTGACGTGAATAACAGAGTGACTCTTTATCATGAAACTTCTTCTCAGTTCGCTCCCTTCAGTTTACGGAGTGCTGCATGCGCTCATATGTCTTAACGCGCCTTGGATGCCGTGAGCGCGCACGACTCGGGCCGCATTTTCCCTCTGGACCGAGTTTCGAACCGAACCACGCATGAGTGTCGGACCGGACAGAACCGGACTTGTTTCACTGGCTGCAGATTTACTCCTCTCTGCTCTGTCTGACCACATTTTTCACTGAGTGACGTTTCTCCTCTGAAGAACCCACCACCTCATTCCGGGTTAAACGTGCACTGTAACGTGCACTGACGTTAAAATATTACAGCTTTTTTTCTGTAATGCCTTACATTACTGTGTTACCGAAAAAAGCAATGCATTACAGTAATTAATAACCTTTGGAAGTCGTTACTCCCAACACTGATTATCAATAAACAACCGGACGGAGGGATGCGCGCAGCGCGCCTCTCCCCCACCTTACCTGATCACAGCGGCAGCAGCAGGAAGCCATGGGGCGCCACGTTGACTGTTCATGCAGCAAAAGTTGTGCTTTTTTATTTATTTACTTAGTTTATGTATTTATTTATTTATTACTTACTTTGCTTTTTACATGAGATGAATGGTGTGTCCAGCAGTTTGTCAAAATAAATGTAAAAATATTTTTTAAAGGGACAATTTGGCGCTCCCTCCAGCAGAGGGCGCCCTAGGCAGTTGCCTAATCAGCCTATGCCTAGAACCGGCCCTGCCTGTCCCTCTCCAGTCTGGACCTCGAGTAACCCTCCGGTTCTGGTCGACCTGCTTCGGGTTCGGTTTGCTTGGTTCAGGTAGGAGGAGGGGCGGTGCAGCGGGTGAAGCGCTGACTGGTTACAGCGTGAACACCTGAGCTGCACTGGATCGGAGCTCACGCGTCTGTTGTCTTTATTGACAACCCGTCCTGCCAATCACTTTGATCGGTTTTGTACCGGAGCAGTGTAACCAGGAAAACATGGAGTGGACTTCCGCGATCTATGTAAATTCTAATGAATCAAATGGAATGGATTTCTTTGAGAACAACCGAAACAGCGCAAAGCAGCTCGGTAAATGTGGGGGGGGGTCCAAATGCCTGATTTTACAAAGTGGGGGGGACACGTCCCCTCCTGACATAATGGTTGCGATGCCCATGCCAGATCCAAAGGTTCAACATGGCACTGGCTGTACAAGGTGCTATATCTAGGTGTTATTTCTAATTCAATGGACAGACTTACCATTGAACACAAGATCAATGACGGCCTGCAAAAACCACAAAACACTGCTGGATATACCTGCTGTGACTGGCATCTATTAGCCAATGACAGAGCAGCCGGAGCGTAATGGAGACAAACGCTGTCAGCATTCATAGTTAGACCTGTATCTCTGTTGGACCTTTGTGATGTGAATCTGCTGCGTGGAGGATCCTTAAACAGTCAGACAGGTTGGAATCAAGCTCACAGTGTGACACAAACTTGTCCTTTATGATCCTTTTTAAATCTCAACGTGCCGACCTTTCAGATCCAGAGTGTGTGTTTGAGTATCTGTACTTTGACAGCATCAGCAGCTCATTTGCATTTTGTTTGTTTGTGTGTGTTTGATTATGCTGCATGTATGCGAAGCCTCTTTCTTGCTGAGTGTGATCCGACTCTGGTTCTGATTACAGCAGCTGTAAATAGGTCAGGCTCGCTAGCGTTTTCTCTTCTGATACGGACGACTCCGCCAGGAGAAACAATCAATAGCAGCTCAGCAGGAAGAAGAATCGCTTCTATTTGCATCTTCATCTGTTCGCTTCATCTGTGCACTTCACTAACACGCCTTTCTGTTGACATCTATCTATATTTACCTCTGTTGTCGAGGCATCGTCTGCTTTGTCATAGCATCCATTTTTCAACGTCAGGCTTAGAAAAGATCAGAGAATCAGAGAACAGAAACCTTTTAAAGTGACCTGATAATGTTCCTACTTCAACACAAAGAGTCTGTTTTTTTCTTTATTCTACAAGTCTGGTGATAGTTACTGTTTTACCAGCCTGTGAGTTAACAGAGTCCCTCCTGGTGAGGAGATGGAGACTCAAAGGCTAACAGATATACAAATATTCAAGCACCAGTTTCATTTTAGCTGTTACTTTAATACATTTATTATATAAAATAGCTTTTACAGGTTTGACTGTGTAGATTCAAAGTGAGAACTCCTCACATCACAAAGCTGAAAGTGGAGGATCGTTTGTTGTTTTTATTTGATAAATTAATCAAATGATTCAATTTTTCATCAGAGCTGCTTCTGTTTCCACTGATCAGAGGTTTTACAACAAATCGTTCTTTTATGTTAGCAGAGTTTTAAAACATCTCTTTTTATTCCAGTTGTCTTTCACACCCCGTCAGGTTAAAACGTTTTTATATTTCATGTTAAAGTTAAATGTTTGATGTGTGCTTTTCTTAAAAAGCAGACGAGCTGCCACCAGCGCTCCTGGAGTCGTAAACCATCAGGATGCGTTAGACGCTATAAACACACAGGATGCTCAGGACTAACTACACTTTACTCTTTGATGATTTTCATTTATTAAAGTTGCAGCTTCTTTAAGAAAACACAGATATGAAGCATTTTCAGTGGATGAGTTACAGATTTTAGAATTGTTTTACTCTTTTTCTTTTAAGCACTCCATGTCTCATATATTTAGGTGGACAGACCCACAGGATAGTGAATCCTGGTCCTATGAGCTGCACTCCTGCTTGTTGTCAGACTATCTTTGTTGCTCCTGCTGTTGATTACCTGGATCACTTGTGTTCAGCCAATCAGAAGCTGCCAGTTCATGCATGTTTGGAAAACAAGCATGTCTGGGACCAGGGTTCTTTAGCCCAAGTTTGCTCAAACATGTTTATATTTATGAGTAATGTAGGTTTAGTTTTTAGTTATATATGAGTCAAAGTAAAATATGAGTTGCGGCGGCATTAGCTCAGTTGGTAGAGTGGCCAGTCTGGTAACCGGAGGGTCACCAGTTTGATCCCCAGCTCCGGCTGGGTTAGATTGTCGTTGTGTCCTTGGGCAAGACACTTCACCCAACTTGCCTACTGGTGGTGGTCAGAGGGTCTTGGAAGGGCGCCGGTGCATGGCATCCCCACCTCTGTCAGAGTGTCCAAGGGCAGCTGAGACTACAACATAGTTTATCACAACCAGTGTGTGTGTGTGTGTGTGAGTGTGAATGGGTGAATGACTGATCGTGTTGCACAGCACTTTGGGGTGTTCTGCACTTTAGAAAGCTCTCTATAAAATCAAACACGCTCTATAAATACAAGCCTAACCCTACCATTTGCAGAAATGCCTTCATAAGATTTTGCTAACAAAACAAAAAGTGACATTTTAAATGTTCGTTACAAGTTTTTTGTGTTTTTCTGCTTGTGGCTCATGTTTTCTCACCACTCAGCTTCTAAACCTGTTCATGAACTAGTCACAAAAGTAAAGTTTGGTTCATTTTAATCACATTATTTATATTTAATCATCATGTGAAAACTGTTGACGGACAACATTTCTTGATTTGGATAAAACAGTTCCAAAAGTAGGAGTTAGAGGTGAAACATCTAATTAAAGGTTGTAAAAATTTGTCCGATTTAATTTTATAACTTTAACTTAACAACCCATGAGTCTATGCAGCACTGTGCATTTAAACAGCTTTTATAGATTTTTTAATTTCCAGGTGTTTTAAAATAATTGATCTCCCTCATCACCTTCAGCAGATCTGATCAGCAATAAGAAACATTTTGAAATGACTTCAGCTGCTCTAAATGAGCCGTAGAACTCTGAATTAACACCAGCAGACTGAAATGAGTTTGGAAATGACCTCTGTGAGAAAATAACTGAACATTATAATGAACAATTAGCTGTTTTCTATTCTAATGGCGTTGCTGCGTTCTGACTTTAGTGAGTAAAAATAACCTTATTATTAGAAAAATGATTGAAAACAATGTTACATCAACATCTATCTCTATGAAATGAGACTTTGTGAGACTTAACTGCTTAAAGCTGACAAATGAATGAGTCACTAACATCTAACCTAAAATAAAGAGAGAGAGAGAGAGAGAGAGAGAGAGAGAGAGAGAGAGAGAGAGAGAGAGAGAGAGAGAGAGAATAAAAGTGAAACTGATCCAGTTGAGAGGACTGATGTCATTGATGAGAACAAATAACCAAAGAAGAGGTTGTTGTTAGTGAAGATAACATGTTTTAATTTATTGGATCATTCCTTTATTTAGTTGCGTTTTTCTTTGCAATTAAAATGTAAATTCAAACTGTGAGACTTGCTGAGGTGGGAAGTTCCCTAAAAGACGTTCTTGTGTCTTCAATCTTCAGAATTTGTCACCAACATTCATGTGATTTTTATTTGTTATTTTTTCTTTCATGTACTTCAGCTTATTTGCATGTGAAATGAGTGTTTTATTACTTTCCATCAACATGAACAACAGGCTTGAAGGAAGCAGAAATGAGAGGACGGTGAATGTGTTGAGCGTGAATAATTTCCCGTCCCCCTTCAGCCTGAGTAAACATGTAATCACCCAGAAGATGTCAAACAGTCATGTGACTGTGTGAGTCTTCTAATCAGCGGCAAACAGAAATCTATTCTTCTTGTCTTTTTCTTGTCTACAGTATTTCTTCCATTTTGCTCCTGCAGCCTGCAGGCCTCCAGTGAGTCTGCAGGCTGTAGTTTGTTTTAACAGAAACCAGAGAGACGGAACAGGAAGGCTTCAGGCTCAGGCGTCCATCTCATTTCCTCACAAAACGGTATTTTTATCATTTTTAATGAACCACGAAATGTGTCCCTTTAATGACTGGGAGTGAACATGTTGCTGTTTATTGTTGTGTTCCTGTTGCGTTCCCGCAGACATTCAGAGGCAGGTTGGAGGTTCCTGAGGTTCAGTTATGGTGAAGGTGTTGATTAAAGACACGTCTGTTAGACCTGCAGGGAGAACTTTATGATGCAACCCTCAACTTTATGTTTCTGTCTTTACAGTCAGGTGTAGTTACTGTTCTAGAAGAAAAAAACCCTCATTATGGTTCATTTGTTTCTTCTAATCCTCCAATAATGTCAAGAACCAGAATGTTGTGGGTATTATAGGAGAGTATTTTTAAAAAGCATTTAAGTTCTACACTTTCAGAAATGAAAGGACATAATTGTAACTTTTTTTGTCACTGGGGTGGTACCTTTAACTGGGGGTTATGTCCTAAGGGGTACATATATGTACATAATTGTACCCCTTAGGGTACATATGTGTCTCCTAAGGGGTACAAATTTGTACCCTATGGTACAGGTTTGACTAGTACTACAAGAGTAAACATGTGTACCCCCAGTTAAGGTACAAAATTGTACCTTTTGAGGGTACCATTTTGAACCTTAACTGGGAGTACAAATTTGTACCCCTAAATGGTACAAATATGTATCCTAAGGGGTACATATGTGTACTCTGCAGTTAAAGGTACAAAGTTGTACTTTTGAGGGTACCACCCCAGTGACAAAAAAGGTACAATTATGTCCTTTCATTTCTGAGTGTGTATTTACAGTATTTACAGTAATTATTTTGTTGACAGAAGCACATTTTAAAATTATTTGATGTTCATAATCATCACCCACCTTTAGACATGTGGTGCAGGATTGAATCATGTATCATCTCTTTTTTTAACTTTTATCAGATCAAAAATTCAATTAACTACTAGACAGGATTTAATGAAACACTTTTAAACACGTAAACAAAGCCCATATTTATAATGAAGAAAAAAATAATAAGAACCAACTCAGACCAACACACCCTCTGTTATTAATCAAAACAGCACAAGTACTTTAAAAAGTTTTTAATATTCCCAGACTCAATGATTAAGGAGGACTGCTTGTGACACAGAAGTATTAATACATGTTAGGAGCCAGAGCTGGACAATAGAAGGAGGAAACTATAGAATAACTTGGACATTGTATTAAAAACATGAATCAGCTAATTATTTCAAAAGTCCCATATTCTGCATTTATGTCTCAATAACAGGTCACAGCTCTGCACTGGTCAAACTGACTCTTATTTTAAGGTCAGCTGTTGTTCTTCCACCCCTAATACAACCTCCTGAAGCTAAACTTTCCTTTCAGATGTTTGGGACAGTTGAGGAGCAGAGCTCCTCTAAGCTCCGCCCATCTCTCCTCTTCACACTGCTTTGTGAGGCATCGGTCTTCAGGGTCTCAGATGAAGAGAGTAAAAAAGACCTTTGTTCTCATTGATCAACCATCTATGAAGCAACTGCCGTGCTTTTCTCGTAGCTTCACCATGACTGTTTGCTAATGTAGCGTAATATAACCTGATTTTATCGTTATAGTACGGACACACTTCTACAAGGTTATCAGCTTAGTTTTGTCGGTTTTATGCTAAGCACTGTTAGCTACCTTCACTCAACTGATGGTTATGCAGGCATTCTAGATTCTCTTTGATTCAAAGGGAGACCTACGCACGTATATTTGAAAGGTATAACCCAGAAGCTGACTTAGACTTCAGTTATTTTATTAAAGAAAACAGATTGAATAAACAGACAGATGTGAGGTAGGTAGTTGCATCTTAAGAGATTCTCCTGATGTTATTAAGCTGAGAGTTAATGACGAGAGCCCGTGATATGTTATTATCTAGGGATCTCGGCTAGAAAGGAGGGGAGCTGAGCTAACTGGATCGAGTGTTATTTATCAATAGCCTCGGTTTTACCAGGTCGGGTTGGTACCTGCTAAACCGCTCCAGATCGCCTCGGCGTGTGATGGGGGTGGAGGTTCGTCGGTGTGATCGTTGATCTGACGAACCTCAGAGTTATCCCCGGTGACGTGACGTTACCGCAGGCACGGAGGAGTCTGTCGAGCCGGTCTAGCTGGTCCATGATCGGCTGGTGTAGAGGCTAACCGGCTTTCCCATGGCAGGTGGAAAGAAGCAGACAGATGGTGTCTGGCTTCTTAGCCGGAGCAATGTTCTCGACCGGTGAGGCTGGCTACTCACGAGCTCGGTCGGCACCCGAGGCCTTCCGTGTAGCGGAGGAAAACGGAGGCCGTGTTCTCTCGTCGTGGGGTTGACGAGAACACACACTCTCGGTAGCTTCCAGGCAGGAAGCTGACAGAGGGCACTTTGGACGCGTGGCCCAATGGGGAAAGAGTTACCAAGTCACGTGGTTCTCGTCATTAGAAACCCAGGAAGTTTAATGGATTACTAATATGTTTTAACCTTTTAGCAAAAGTAGAAATCATAAAATAATACTGATGCAACATCAACATTCATGAATACTGGAAGAAAATGAATTAATCATATTAAGACATTTCTGGACAGTGGATTAAATGAAGTGTCTTTTAGAATGAGACATCAAAGAGTTCTTAAGTTTAATTATTAATTAAAGGAAATCTTCTTAGTCTTCCGACACGACCGGTCCTGGAAGGAATGTTGATTCAGGTTACAACATAATAAAAGAGTCATTTTAATCCAAGTTATTAGGAAAAAGATGAGTTATTGTGGTGGTGAACCAGATGTCAGAAATCAGAGAGATAGTAACGCTTTGCCAGCGCTACATATCCCCCCTTATTTCAAGACGAGGACCCCTAGCAGAAGGTCGTTGCCTTGAAATACCAATCCGATGATGGAGGACATCGTGGGTCATCATGAACCAAGAGGGAAGAAAGGTTTGTGGTACCTTTCCACCAGACAGAGTCAATCAAAAATGAATCAGAGCTTGAGTTTTAGAGATTACCAGACACAGGGGCACCTGTGTCATTGACCTTCAGGAATTTGGAAGCATCCCACACCGGAAACAGAATCAGGAGGAAGGCACCTATCCAAACGGTGCCAGGAGACTGAGGACTGGGGCAGTCCGTGAAGGGGGTCGGCAGCAGCGGGGCGTCGTTGATGAAGAATTCCAACCCAGAGCAGCGTCGGCAGATGAGTTGCAGACGAGACCAGTTGGGACCTTGGACGTCCGGCGGCTGGACAGTAGAGCAGAAGAAAGGCACAGCACAGCAAAACAACCACAATCTGGTAAAGGGGCATTCAAAATGTGTGAATGAAGGCAGATTTGGTTAAAATAAACTAGAAAAATTAAATTGATCTAATTTTAAAAATAAGGCTATGTGTCATGCCATTACATTTAATTAAGGATTTAACCTATTTAAATGATTTAAGAGCTCTATTTGTATAAAACTCTGAAGAGATTGACTTCACTCCCATGAGGTTACTCTAGGAGTGACACTTTTAAAGTGAATTTGGAAAGACATTACGTCATATTTTAACCTAAGTTTAACTATTTAAAGTTTTGGAAATAACTTAGTAAACTAAGGATGAGTTTTTGATAACCAAAAATTGAGTTTTGGAAATAGTGAAATCAGTCATATTAGATCTGAAATCTAAAGTTTTAGAGGACATTTGTGTTAAATGGCCTAAAGTATATTTAATCCTTCATTTTGATTTGAGGAAGGTATATTAAAATGGATTGGCTCGCATTTACATTAATTATTATGATGAAATAATTATTGTAAGTAATAGAAAATTAAACATTAAGTTTGATTTAACATAAAGTAATTTTACTAATTTAATACAGCATTAGGCTGTAAAATAAAGGAACTCTGGCTTAGTGTTTACCAGGATGGACGCGCAGCTGACTGGAGTACAGCAGGCGACGTCAGCAGCTCAACCAGGTCTGTTTCCCATAAAAACACATGGTTAGAAACACATGGTTAAAAGGGAGGACATGAACGTGGACACACATTCACGCCACACACACCGAAAAAGGGGACAACAGGTGGAAACCTGGGAGGCCTCAAGTCACATCACCCTCTGAACCTGGCGACGGCTCAGAGGTACCGAAGCGGACTTTGTGAGGTTTGATCTGATTTCTGTGAACCCACTTGAGGACGGGTTCTTTCGGACCCTTAGGGATCCGTAACTGGTAAACGACGGGTGAGAGTTTGTCGGTTATACGGAACGGCCCTTTCCACTTTGGGAGAAGCTTTTTAGCGAGTCTACCAGAGCCGACCTTTGTCTGCCCTGGTCTAGGCGCGTAGTCGTAAAACCAAGCCCGATCACCCACCTGGAGTTCGTCATGTGAAGCTTTTTGGTCATAATAAGCTTTCCTACCTTCAGCCGTTTTACTCAGATTTGTTTGAGCAAAGGAGAAGGCAGACTGTAGATGTCCTTTTAAGTCCTTTAGATACTTCTCATTAGTGTGAGCTGGACCAGCCTCACAGTCCCTAGGCCCATAGAGCAGGTGAAGTGGGAGTGTCATCTGCCTACCGGTCATCATCTCGAATGGAGAGACACCTGTAGACTCGTTGGGCGTGGCTCTGATAGCCATCAGCGCCAACGGAAGTTTCACATCCCAGTCCCTGTGGTTGGCTGAGACATATTTCTTCAGAATAGAAACCACTGTGCGGTTCGCCCTTTCAACCTGGCCAGACGATTCGGGGTGGTAACCAACGTGGAAGTTGGCCTTCACGCCTAACATCTGCCACAGGTGTTCCATCACTTCAGAGGTGAAGTGAGTGCCCCTGTCGGAGTTAACCCGAGAGGGAAGGCCAAACCTGGAAAAGATGTGATTCATCAGCAGCACGGCGGTGTTTTGAGCCGTGTCTGAGGGTGCAGGCAGACACTCCACCCATTTGGTGAATGCACAGGTTACAGTCAGAAAGTACTTATTACCCCTACTGGATTTTGTGAGGGGGCCCACCCAATCAAACTGCAGGTCGGACCAAGGTGAAGATGGTCCCCTGGATTGAAGAGGGGCTCTGTGGTTGGGGTTTGAGGGCTGATGTTGACCACAAACCAGGCAACCCTGAATGTAATCTGTGATGTCCCTGCGCATCAGTGGCCAAAATCCGATTCGGGCCAAGGCACTGAACATAGCCTTGACACCTTTGTGTCCAGCGGACGGAGAATCATGAGCCTGAGAGATCATTTCTTCCCGTAGTGAAGGCGGCACCACGAGGACAGGTGAAGAGGGAGGCCTAGCCACGTGCATAAGCACCCCCCTTTCCATCCTCAGAGTGGCTCTAACACGAAAGAGAGAACGAAGTTCAGGTATAGAGTCAAGGTCGGCTGGAGAGGGTTGAGAAGTTTTTGGATCAGCCAGAAACCGGATCATCCTGCTGATAGCAGGGTCCTGGTCCTGGAGAGAGACAATGTCGTTTTCAGAGACAGCTGGAGTGACAGAGACAAACCCATCCGACGGTTGGTCGGAGGACGTCTTGGCGGCTTGAGCTCGCGTCACCACGCACACCTCTGCAGGTGCACGTGAATGAGAAGTGTCACTCTCAGGGGGTCCCTGGGAGTCAAAGTACCATGGCGTGCCNAAAGAGTTACCAAGTCACGTGGTTCTCGTCATTAGAAACCCAGGAAGTTTAATGGATTACTAATATGTTTTAACCTTTTAGCAAAAGTAGAAATCATAAAATAATACTGATGCAACATCAACATTCATGAATACTGGAAGAAAATGAATTAATCATATTAAGACATTTCTGGACAGTGGATTAAATGAAGTGTCTTTTAGAATGAGACATCAAAGAGTTCTTAAGTTTAATTATTAATTAAAGGAAATCTTCTTAGTCTTCCGACACGACCGGTCCTGGAAGGAATGTTGATTCAGGTTACAACATAATAAAAGAGTCATTTTAATCCAAGTTATTAGGAAAAAGATGAGTTATTGTGGTGGTGAACCAGATGTCAGAAATCAGAGAGATAGTAACGCTTTGCCAGCGCTACATATCCCCCCTTATTTCAAGACGAGGACCCCTAGCAGAAGGTCGTTGCCTTGAAATACCAATCCGATGATGGAGGACATCGTGGGTCATCATGAACCAAGAGGGAAGAAAGGTTTGTGGTACCTTTCCACCAGACAGAGTCAATCAAAAATGAATCAGAGCTTGAGTTTTAGAGATTACCAGACACAGGGGCACCTGTGTCATTGACCTTCAGGAATTTGGAAGCATCCCACACCGGAAACAGAATCAGGAGGAAGGCACCTATCCAAACGGTGCCAGGAGACTGAGGAGTGGGGCAGTCCGTGAAGGGGGTCGGCAGCAGCGGGGCGTCGTTGATGAAGAATTCCAACCCAGAGCAGCGTCGGCAGATGAGTCGCAGACGAGACCAGTTGGGACCTTGGACGTCCGGCGGCTGGACAGTAGAGCAGAAGAAAGGCACAGCACAGCAAAACAACCACAATCTGGTAAAGGGGCATTCAAAATGTGTGAATGTAGGCAGATTTGCTTAAAATAAACTAGAAAAATTAAATTGATCTAATTTTAAAAATAAGGCTATGTGTCATGCCATTACATTTAATTAAGGATTTAACCTATTTAAATGATTTAAGAGCTCTATTTGTATAAAACTCTGAAGAGATTGACTTCACTCCCATGAGGTTACTCTAGGAGCGACACTTTTAAAGTGAATTTGGGAAGACATTACGTCGTATTTTAACCTAAGTTTAACTATTTAAAGTTTTGGAAATAACTTAGTAAACTAAGGATGAGTTTTTGATAACCAAAAATTGAGTTTTGGAAATAGTGAAATCAGTCATATTAGATCTGAAATCTAAAGTTTTAGAGGACATTTGTGTTAAATGGCCTAAAGTATATTTAATCCTTCATTTTGATTTGAGGAAGGTATATTAAAATGGATTGGCTCGCATTTACATTAATTATTATGATGAAATAATTATTGTAAGTAATAGAAAATTAAACATTAAGTTTGATTTAACATAAAGTAATTTTACTAATTTAATACAGCATTAGGCTGTAAAATAAAGGAACTCTGGCTTAGTGTTTACCAGGATGGACGCGCAGCTGACTGGAGTACAGCAGGCGACGTCAGCAGCTCAACCAGGTCTGTTTCCCATAAAAACACATGGTTAGAAACACATGGTTAAAAGGGAGGACATGAACGTGGACACACATTCACGCCACACACACCGAAAAAGGGGACAACAGGTGGAAACCTGGGAGGCCTCAAGTCACATCACCCTCTGAACCTGGCGACGGCTCAGAGGTACCGAAGCGGACTTTGTGAGGTTTGATCTGATTTCTGTGAACCCACTTGAGGACGGGTTCTTTCGGACCCTTAGGGATCCGTAACTGGTAAACGACGGGTGAGAGTTTGTCGGTTATACGGAACGGCCCTTTCCACTTTGGGAGAAGCTTTTTAGCGAGTCTACCAGAGCCGACCTTTGTCTGCCCTGGTCTAGGCGCGTAGTCGTAAAACCAAGCCCGATCACCCACCTGGAGTTCGTCATGTGAAGCTTTTTGGTCATAATAAGCTTTCCTTCCTTCAGCCGTTTTACTCAGATTTGTTTGAGCAAAGGAGAAGGCGGACTGTAGATGTCCTTTTAAGTCCTTTAGATACTTCTCATTAGTGTGAGCTGGAACAGCCTCACAGTCCCTAGGCCCATAGAGCAGGTGAAGTGGGAGTGTCATCTGCCTACCGGTCATCATCTCGAATGGAGAGAC
>SSNR01000222.1:249762-275247 GCA_006937965.1 Callopanchax toddi | reverse complement strand
ATGTAGCGTAATATAACCTGATTTTATCGTTATAGTACGGACACACTTCTACAAGGTTATCAGCTTAGTTTTGTCGGTTTTATGCTAAGCACTGTTAGCTACCTTCACTCAACTGATGGTTATGCAGGCATTCTAGATTCTCTTTGATTCAAAGGGAGACCTACGCACGTATATTTGAAAGGTATAACCCAGAAGCTGACTTAGACTTCAGTTATTTTATTAAAGAAAACAGATTGAATAAACAGACAGATGTGAGGTAGGTAGTTGCATCTTAAGAGATTCTCCTGATGTTATTAAGCTGAGAGTTAATGACGAGAGCCCGTGATATGTGATTATCTAGGGATCTCGGCTAGAAAGGAGGGGAGCTGAGCTAACTGGATCGAGTGTTATTTATCAATAGCCTCGGTTTTACCAGGTCGGGTTGGTACCTGCTAAACCGCTCCAGATCGCCTCGGCGTGAGATGGGGGTGGAGGTTCGTCGGTGTGATCGTTGATCTGACGAACCTCAGAGTTATCCCCGGTGACGTGACGTTACCGCAGGCACGGAGGAGTCTGTCGAGCCGGTCTAGCTGGTCCATGATCGGCTGGTGTAGAGGCTAACCGGCTTTCCCATGGCAGGTGGAAAGAAGCAGGCAGATGGTGTCTGGCTTCTTAGCCGGAGCAATGTTCTCGACCGGTGAGGCTGGCTACTCACGAGCTCGGTCGGCACCCGAGGCCTTCCGTGTAGCGGAGGAAAACGGAGGCCGTGTTCTCTCGTCGTGGGGTTGACGAGAACTCACACTCTCGGTAGCTTCCAGGCAGGAAGCTGACAGAGGGCACTTTGGACGCGTGGCCCAATGGGGAAAGAGTTACCAAGTCACGTGGTTCTCGTCATTAGAAACCCAGGAAGTTTTATGGATTACTAATATGTTTTAACCTTTTAGCAAAAGTAGAAATCATAAAATAATACTGATGCAACATCAACATTCATGAATACTGGAAGAAAATGAATTAATGACATTAAGACATTTCTGGACAGTGGATTAAACGTAGTGTCTATTTAGAATGAGACATCAAAGAGTTCTTAAGTTTAATTATTAATTAAAGGAAATCTTCTTAGTCTTCCGACACGACCGGTCCTGGAAGGAATGTTGATTCAGGTTACAACATAATAAAAGAGTCATTTTAATCCAAGTTATTAGGAAAAAGATGAGTTATTGTGGTGGTGAACCAGATGTCAGAAATCAGAGAGATAGTAACGCTTTGCCAGCGCTACACTAACGTTTGTGAGGATGAGCACTCCTGTGGTTTTAAAGGGCGGGGGCGGGGCTCAGGTAGCCAAAAGTGCTCGTGATTGGCTCTGTCCTCTAGAGAGGAGTGGTCTTTCCCCGTCTTGACATCAGCAGGGGAAAGATTTAGAAACCACTCGTTTTAGCATTAGCTCAAAACACATTTCTCAAAAATGAGAATCAGGAAGTGAAAACTGTTAAAATATTTGAACATTTTTGGGTCTCAGACACAGTCTGTGGGACTGATATGACTGTTAGAAGATCTTTAGAAAGTGAATTTAGCATAATATGGGACATTTAAGATAATGTACGTCCAACAGTTTATTCCATAATACAAAAGTTATTCTATGTCAACCCTTGATGTATATGGTTGTTTGTGTACATGGTATACATCCATGTTCACGCACATTTGTCTTTATATGTTATCATTATTATTTACATATTTGTTAACTGGCTGGTATTTGTTGTGGATGAATCTGATGACTTGAAAAATGTGTAAAAAAATCTACACAGGCATACAGAAGCCAGGATTCAGCCTACAGCTATTAGTTTTCTGATTTTTCTTTCATTGTGTTTGGCTGTTTCCTAATTTTCTGATAAAAAAAATATTTCAAACTTTTAGAGTCAATCCTATTCAAGATGGCCGCCCAACCTAATCAACTACACACTCTAATGGATCAAATGCAAACAAATTTATAAATGTGGAAACAAAAAAATCCTCTCCTAAGAGCTGAGAGTCATTTAGAAAACACTCAACAGTCTGTGTGAGATCACACATGATGTCAGGTTTAGATCAAAACCGCTAAAAATGGATGATCTGAATTTAAAACTGTAAATAATAGGAGCTGATGATATGTCATATTCTAAAGGAATGATGGAGGTTTATTCCTTCATTCAGTGATTGATTTACTCTATACTTGATCTTTAGTTTACAGATGTGACTTGTAGAGAATGACATGCTGAATTATCAGGTGTTTTAAATGAGACACTGAGACCAGCTCAGGTCACAGAAACCTTTCAGAAACAGAACAAATGAACATCTGTAATGTTTCTGGTCTGTTTGGAGCTGGAAGCAGCTTTAGCATTAACATGTTTAATATCCAGAAGAGTAGCCATCTGTTCTTTGGGGTTTTGATGCCAAATGTTTGTATATGTGATTATGTCAGCGCCCACTGGGTGAGCCAAGGTCAGGAGAGGACAATTAAATCAAGTGTGTGGCATGAAAATATGTGCTTTTCATGTTTTACACTCGACTGCAGAAGGAGTCACTGATGTATGAACAGAACTCTGGACTCGAGGCTCTGATGAGACGCTCATAAAGAGGGAGGAGTTCTGACAGAGTGTGGGGTACCAGGGATTCAAACTTCTTCATAACTGCAGTATTCTGAAGACCTGACAGTAAAGACAGACATGATCCAGTGTTTACCAAAAAGCCTACAAGTGTCCTACATCTGCATTCTGACTATTGACCAGTAGGAGTTTAGAGGCAGAATGAGGAAGTGACTCATCTCCTCTTTTGAGACTCTAATAAACACGTTTTGAACTTTGTTATGTTTTTTTTTGCTTGTTCCAACTCTGTTTAAAGAGAAATGAATGATTAAACAATCTTAATTTGATCAAAGCTGCTGATCTGAGGCCAGTTTCACAATATTCTGAGCAGATAAAGTTTCAGTTGGGATCACTCTGAATAGTTATGCATCTAACACAATGTTGATTAAAATAAGAAGGGTTTAGACTAGTGGTGGGACTCGATTTAAAAAGTAATCAGAGGCTTTGTAATTGTTTAATCTTGAATAATTGCTTTTAAACCATAGAAGAAACATGTCCCTGGTGTAGTTCCTTTGTAGCAGGGCAGTGTTTAAACTGACCCACTGTCTTGCTAATTGCGATACTTACGCTAACAGCTCTTGCAGTTTCTGTGCTGGCTGCAACCTGTTTTGTGTTTTGATGGTAAAGCAGAGTGGAAGTGTTTCGGTGATACGCACACTCCTTTTTGCACAGTTTGCACAAAATCACGATAAATCTGAAAGCTAGACCATCCAATTTTATAGCTGCTTACTTCCGTTTTTTGTGGTCAGTGTCATCGGTGTACCAGGAAATTGTGCACTGACAAATGTTCCCCTTTACTTCAAATGCGAGCTGTGATTAAATGCATTATTTTTATGACACTTTTTTCTAATTAATTATTTGCAATTAACCCATTAAGTTCCCACCCTTAGTTTAGAAAGGTCACATATGACCAAACTGACTCTGCAAGTACTTGGAAAAAAATTTTTTTTTTAAACATGTTTAAAATTCTACTGACACAAGAGCAAAACCCTGAAACCTGTAAAGAAGTTTAAAGACCTTGCAAAGATTTTAAGACATTTTGGAAACTTCCCTAGTCTCAACCAGTGAGACACTGGCTTTAATGTGACTCTGAACATGATTCTTCTTATTTAAAAAAACAACAAGGGTGATGGTCAGAAACACGAACAAAAGGTGACCTCATACAGATCAGTGCTTTGAGATCACATTGATCTGACCTTTAGCATGTCAGCCAGTTTCTGAAGGACTGCTGATCACAGAGCATTGATTATACAGCCGCTGTAATGATTAATAATCAACATGTTAGTTATATTGTGTTTGACATTTATGATTCCTGCTGATAGTTTTATGGAATCACATCCATAAGTTCTTCAGTGAACAATGAGAAAATGTCTGGAGATCAGGAACATATAATTAAACATTTTACAGCGGACTTCTCCTCGGCTCTCTGACAGAAAGAATATAAAGAGGCAGATCAGTGATACGGTAAGGGAGACAATATACACATAAAATACAGGAATAGATAGGCTGCTCATTTTATTAAGATAGGAGATGCAGTAATGTCTGACTTTAAACAGTGAGTGAAAGTATTTATACTCATGTATCTTTGAGGATTTCATAAAGTATTGAGGGAGTGTGTCCTCTATCTGATGGGTCATATTAATGTTAATCTGTCCTGTTCCTACAGTCTGGTGAGAATGATGCCTCCACACTGTTACAGCAGATTTAGATACTCCTCCTGATGCATAGTTAATTTGATTGAATTTACAAAATGGCAGACCTCATCTGTTTTGACACAAAGTGGACAGTCAGAGAGACACGAGACAAATGACACAAGAAAACAGAAAGAAGGGGAAGAGGGGTGGGAAAGAGACAGAGGGAATAACTATAATGATGGGGACAGATTAGCAAGGTAAAACAACACTAAACCCACACAAACAGGACAAATATGTATTTTAATAAATCTTAATGGAGATTGTGAAATCTTGTGATGATGTCACTGCAGACCTTCACAAAAAGAAAAAAATACTACCTTCATTTAGCAGTTTTACAACCCTGTGTTTAACGTGTAAGTTTGGGAAATGCTAGTTGACAAGGCGTACAACGCTAAATAAACATCTGTCCTCAGTGAGAGCAGCGCTTCAGGGCCGTCTGCCTGAGCTGCTGTCTTCCTGTTTGGAGCTAGCTTCTAGCTCAGATGGTTCACAGAACTTATTGAACAGATTTTTGTTCAAAGAGCAACTTGCAGTTCAATATGAGTGAGTTTATTTTGGTCCTGTGATCATTTTTCTTCACTTTATATAATAATATTGTGTAGAATCTTTTTTAAAAAGCAAAAAATACGTATTTGTTCTTTGCTAATTTTGCTCACTAAGTTACAAATGAATTTAGATTTTATTAAGAATTTGATAATATGTATCATAACTCAGTTTACCTGCATTTTAGTTTTTTGTTTGTATGTATTTAATCAGTTTATTCTCATTTTTCTACTAAAACACCCTGAATTCCTGTAAAATGAGTGGACGTGGTTTTCACTGAACCAGCTGTGCTTTTTATCTCTTCCATCACACTCCACAGCCTTTGATGCTGATGTTGAGAAATATGATCTGACAGTCGTTTTTTCTGCCTCACTTCCTCTGTTGAATAAATTGTCAGAAGACAGGTCCCTGAAGTAAGCGTCGTTAGAGGACAATAGTCAGGACTTTGATACTTAAGTGACTAAATCAGTTTCCAACAGACCAGGTGACTTTCAGCTTCATGTAAGTTTAAGTATTTATGTTAAAGTTCTGTTCAAAGTTTGGTTCATACTTTAGTCTTCAGGTTACAAAGCTGACATATTTTTGGCTTTTGAAAGTTAAATATTCAATAAAAGTCATGTTTCTAAGCTGTTTTAGCTTACCAACACAAGTTGTATCACTGAGTAAATATCAGCTAAACTCACACCAGAGTTTATTATCTGATCAACTGCTGGTGCAGAACAGTAGGTGCATTTCCAGCTGTGTCTGTAGAGTGTTATGAGAGGAGGGTTAGCGGACAAACTACCTTAAACTCTGCTGAAATCCAGACATCGTTCATCTTACAGTCAGTGCGTTTACATGCACATCTGAGTCGAGCTAGATCAGTCTAGGTCGATCTTATGTTAATAAACTGGGAGTCTTTATCCTAGTTTACATGTCTGTTAGAAAATCAAACTCTCAAATGAAGTTCGCTCCACTCCTCTACGATAGGGGGCGACATGCGCCCCTTCCTGTCGGTGTTCTGCTGGTTGTTTTCTTAGTGTTTAAAAACTCTTGTTCTAAACGCTTCTATCGGCCACGATTTTGATCGGGCGTCTTCGTGTACCCAGCACTGGCAAGCTGTCCGTTTGTTTTTGCTGCTATCGTCTTTTACCGCTACTGATTTGTTTGTATTCCCACTTCTGCGGTGTCGTCACTCCCGGAGGAGGAGCGCCCAGACAGCATTAGCTCGACTAAGCTGTTTACATGGAGGAGGAAGTCGAGCTACAACCGCATTATCTGGGTGCTTTAGCTCGATTAGATCCAGTTGGACTTCAGCCGGACTAACGTGTTTACATGCAGTTGAAAAAACCGACTTAAGTCGATTTAAGGCAATAATTCGGTTTTCTAGACTGCATGTAAAGGCACTGAGTGAGATCTGAGCTCAGGTAGACTGCTGTGTGTTAGAGCTGAACACATAATGTGTGTTTTCACACCTGCAGAGTTTAAATTGAACCCTGGTCTGATTCAATTTGTTTGTGCAGGTGTGAACACACTAACCTAACCAGAGTGAAACAACACAACCTTATGACTGGTTCACATCATGGCAAGATTTTACATTTGTTGAAATACTTTTGAAACAAGAGAAAGCACACACGACGATAGACAGTACTGGTCCTACAGTGTGTGGTAACATCAAACACAACACAGCACACGCTAACACGTCCAGGTCAGACGGTGAATCTCTCGAGATCAAACGTGACTTTGAAGTAAAAAACATGAGTGACACGGAGGAGACATTGGTGAAATAATGTGGACTACCTGCATCAGTCACCTCGCCTTCTGATTGGCTAGTCAACAGGCTACACACGTGTTTGTCCTCAGGGAACACCACACATGCTGGAATATCAGGTCAAGACAATCCAACATGTTGACTTTTCCCCGTTTGTGATCAGATCATTAAATATCCTTGAGAACTCTTAAAGGACCTATGTTACGCAAAATTGACTTTCTAAAGATCTTTTAACAGTCAGATCGGTCCTAAAGGCTGTGTCTGAGACCCAAGCTCTCCAACTGCCCCTCCCATTTGAAAGGGAAGTTCAGCTACAGAAGGTTGGATGAGGGGGTGGAAGAACAACAGCTGACCTTAAAGTAAAGGTCAGTTTGACCAATGCAGAGCTTTTACTTGTTATTGACATGTAAAAGAAATGATTCAGAGTGGATAGAAAGTGCAGAAAATAGGATCTTTAACACACCACACACAACAGGAATATCTGATGAGCTTAACTTTAAAGCCTAGAACGTTGGCTCACTGACCCGTGGTCGGGTCTTAAATTTAAAATGTTAAAATCAGCTGTCTGTATGTTGCATCACACTGTTATAATATGGCACCTATGCTGCATTTAAAGCTGGGTCTCCCAAAGGAGGACATTCAGTGGGTTGTAGTTTGCAGCTTTCATCACTAGATGTCACTAAACTCAACAAACTGCTCCTTTAATAAACAATGGCTGCCTGTTGGTGAGACAGTTTCTGCTCCACCTTTGGTTAAAATGATTAGGTCTTTACACACATAGGCAAGGATCACAATTTAAAGGATGTAACATCTGACTTTCTGTCTATTTGTGACTTTTTTCATTTTTATTTTCAAGTCTAAATAAAGTGACCTTACATGGTTCTTTCCTGTATGGAGTTTATAGGAATGTACAAGAACAATGCAAATAAAACCGATTTATTTCCATCACATAACAAATTGCTGCAGTGAAGTCAGCTTAGATGCTAACTGAAGTTGCTAAATATGATCAGTTGCCATAAACAATACCATTATGTGAGTTTTTGTTGATCCCTGACCCTTCAGTGGACTTCCAGGTGGTTTAAGTTCTGCTGATAGTGAGATGAGTATTTGTGTCTCAAGCAGCCATTGCATGTCTGTAACTTAAAATGTCCGTTGATAATTATCCGTAGAGTTCCTCTGGTTTGTAAAGTGATAGCCATCATGAATATTTAACAGGGATTAATACCATCAGGCTTTAGTGCAGACCACCGCTCAGGAAATCAATGCGATGGTAAGGAAGTGCTGAGAGTTGCTTTGCTCGATGCATTTTTAATGAAGCTCAAATGCACGGCCTCACAGGCGTACTGTTGTCCACCCAACAAACACACACAGTCTCAAACACGCGCTGCACCTCACGCACTCTCAGAGGAGCGCTAATGAAAACAGATTTAGTCCTCCTCTATGGCTGATTTACTAAAATCTGTGTGATGAACGGGGCTGCTGATTATTAGCGCCTCAGCTGCTTCAGCTCCAGCAACTAAATCATAAACGATGAATCAAAAGGACCAACATGTCTGAGGTTATCAGCTATTGAACGGTTAATGTTTTTACAGGTGTCTCTGATGTAAATGTTCTTAGTTCAGAATCAATAACTCTGATCATTAAAGACCAATGTAAAACACTCTGTTTACCCAAACCTGCAGCAGCTGTTTTATTAATCTGCATCAATAAACACGGCTCTGATTTGTGTTTATTGAAGTTTTTTTTTTTTTTTTTTTTTTACTCTGCTGTCTCATTTCTCTCCAGGAAATGAAGAAAGTTTTGTGTTTGTTCTCAAGCATGTTGATGGAATTACTGTCTAGAAGCAGCTGCTTTGGAATTCTAATATGATCTGGTTATTATTCTGTATTGAAAACAATACAATGTTTATTAGAATCTATAGATAAAAACTAATGGAAAAAATAGATGAAAACAGTTATTTACTATGTTTGACACAATAAGAGCTGATTAGGAGTTCACCCATACTGGTCTGGATACAGTGTTTGTTTGTTTGTTTGTTTGTTTGTTTGTAGTTTAAATAAAGTATAAGTATCCAATTTTGACTAAATACATAAATTTTTTTATTAAATCACGATAAGTATGTAGAAATATATCTATGGATTATTTCAATCTTCAATACTAATAAAACTGTAAATGCTCAAAGTACATGAAGTAATTCCAGGAGCTTCTGCTCAGATTCGGAGCCCCTCAGGCTGTTTAATAAATGCATCAACTCATTTATTCTGCACATCAGAAATGAACTTTTAATTTGCTTTCTCTGTGTCCCCTGAGGGGTTCTGTAGTTTCTTTTAGGAAAAACTACAAGTTAACTCTTTTATTGCAACGCCACGATGAAAGCAATAAAAAAGTGCATGTTTTATTAATGTTGTGCAACAAGGGTTAAAGTATAATGTAGGATAATAACAACGTAAAAAATCTTATTGATTTACCTATGAATGTTGTTTTTTAACACACTCATATTTTGTATTTTTTTCCTGTTAGGTTCAGTGCTTCAGCTGGTTTATCCACAAGAATGTGCTCCACCCAGTTATGACCTGCTAAATAGAAGGTCCATCATTTGGATAAGGTTTTAGAGCTACAGCTGAATGATTTAGTGTCTCCCATCTTTTAGAATTAAACACACCGATGTCAGTAAGTTAATAAATTGTAATATTATTACATTGAAACATTACAGGTTTTGTTTTTTTGTCCTATGAAGGGATACTATGTAGTTTTGCTTGTTTTGGCACCCCCTGATGTCCGTTTTAAATCACTGCTGTAAAAAGGTTAGCACCATTGTTTCTGCTCAGAAACAAATCTAACTGTTGAAATGTCTCCTCAGCCTTCACTGCTCTCTACTGGAGCGGTTCATTAATCATTCAAAAAAATCAGCTGTGTTCAAGCAGGGAGAGACGGAAAAAAGCAGGAATCATGAGATAAAAACACTACAGAGCTAGCATAACAGCTAGCCACATTGGGTTAGCCTAACCCTCGTGAGATACGTGACTTTGTGAGACTTCAGGGCACCGGACAGGAGAATGAGATCTTGCAATCGTGGTATTCTGGATCCAAGCACCAGATGGGGAAGACTGACTTTTCATGAACCATGCAAAGGGTTCATACTGGCTCAAGGAAAAGATTTAAAAATACAAAGAAGTTTCATAGTGTGCCTTTAAATAATCAGGATAATGAGACAACTGTGCTAAAGGGAGTGTTTGTGAAGTGTGTATTGTGTTTTTGAGCTGCAGCTGCACGTCAAGGACAGATCAGAAGTCGGACATTTAAACTGTGAACGAGTCATCATCACTGCTGTATCAGGCTGTTTGGCTGCAGCCACTTCCAGGAGTCCATTCATTAACGGGTTTCGTTTCACAAGCAAGTGATGAAGACTTGTTTTGGTTCTCAGTTTGTTCCCTGATCTTATGAAGAAGAGTTTGAACCTATGATGTTAAAGATCATCATCCATATAGAATGTAAGAGTTTTTCTAGGTTACGTGTTAATCATACAGCTGGAATGACTGATGAGTTAGTCCTCATTCAAAATGAGTTTTCACCACAGGGTTTGTCACTCTTCATGTTTAAACTTTGCCCCTGTGATAATGAAATAGTTTAAAATGAAAAAAAAAATCAATTCCAACATTCAGCTCCACTCTTAACCTTCAGATTCCCAGAAGTAATCACAGTTTCAGAGTAACTGACACAAACACGCTTCACACAGATGGAAAACATTTCTGTTTCTTGGTGTGAAAGAAAGAAACAATGTGTCATTTTTAACAGTTGTCACCAGAATAAGAGCAGTTCATAAATCATTACAAAATTACAGGAAACACATTCTGACGAGGTCAGCCGTGTCACTCTGGAGACGTTTATCACATCATTCTACGTATCTGTAGGATGGAGTCAAATATCAGGATCGGATTGTTTCTGCATAGGTGTCAAAAAGTCTTCAAATGGTCAAAATGACTCGTGAACCATAAAGAACATGACAAGTTATTAACACATATTTTCAGTAATCTGCTGCAATAAACGTGAGCTCTGTAAACTCGAGGGAAGACAAAGACGGATGATGTATTGAGATTAAACTTAAAACCTTAATAAAACAGTTAAAAATTTTGGGAAAAGTTGAAATAATTTTTAGAAAAAATGATTAAATTAATCTATTTTAAGAATGTCTGGAGGAAGTAAACCAGATTCATTGTATGAGGTGCTGCTTATGGGCTACTTTTTAGAGCAGCGTACACAGAGGAACGCAGCACTTCCTCCAATCCTTCACAATAAGAGCCTCAAACATAGACATGTACTTAATACAATTTAAAACTTATAAAATAATCTAATAATATGATTCTCTGAGTTTTGTCAGGGGAGTCTTAACAGTGTTTTAGTTAACTCAGTAAAAACATAATAATACCCTCTGGTTTTAATAATAATACATGATGACATCAGACGTCTTCTTCAGATAAGAGACTAAAACATGAGAGGAGGTCTGTTCATCTAACCAGACGTTTCAACCTTCCTAATATGTTTTAAGTCTTTAGTCAGACAAATATACTTTATAAAATATAACCGGTAATATAATACAAAAATAATGACTACATCATTAATATCAATACATCAACAAAACAACAGAGGTTGAGTAAACGTCTAAGCTATTTTATTAGTAAACAGTTTGAAAAGACTTAAAGTGATAATATGCAGTTTTGCTTGTTTTGGGCTCCCTCTGGTGTCCGTTTTAAATTACTGCATTAAACAAGTTACCAGATCGTTTCAGCTTCTAAACGCCAATATCTACCTGTTGAAATGTCTCCTCAGCCTTCATAGCTTTCTACAGGAGCGGTTATTTACTCCTTCAAAGAAATCAGCTGTGTTCAAGCAGGGAGAGATTGAAAAAAAGCAGGAATCATGAGCTAAAAACACTCTAGCGCTAGCATAACAGCTAGCCACTTTGGGTTAGCCTAACCCTCGTGAGACACGTGACTTCCTGGGTACCGTGACGGCGACGGAGATCTTGCAATTGTGGTATTCGGATCTAATCACCAGATGGGGCTACGTGACTTTTCATTAACTCTGTAAAGGGTCATATTAGCACAGATTGGCTCAAGGAAAAGATTTAAAAATATGAAAAAGTTGCATATTATCACTTTAAAGCTGCACTCGTTGATTTGGTAAACAATGTAGCTTAAAACGTTTTTTTTTTTACATGCCTCTTAACAACATTTTAACATAGTATAGCTGGAGATAAAAAAAAAGAAAGTAATAAAGTGGTTGTCCCGCAGTTCTCTAAAAACCTCAGCCAATCATACGTTACGGACCGAACGGCTGTCTGTCTCGCCAAAGCGCCTCACTTCTCATATTTTACACTCCTCATTGAGGTTTGTCCATAGTGTCGCCTCACTGACTGAAGCCCATCAGTCCTCCTGGGAGGATGTTTAAAGAATAATTCCCCTCTAATGTCACGCCTTCTGATTTCAGGTAGTTTTTAATATTCACAGGTAATTTTTTTATTATTATTTTTTTATACATAATTTGGGATGATTGAAACTCAACCAAATCCTCAAACTTGCAATGCACTTGATTTGATAAGCGGTGCATTTGATGGCTTTTTAAAAGTAGTTTTACTAATAAATCTTGTGCTTTTTTTGAAGAATAAAAACTAGAATAGTGTTGGTTTAGTGTCACCAAACAACAGAATGGAAATAAACAAACCTGCTATCAGACTAGTCATCTTACAGGTAATTATTGCTGTAAGAACATCATGAGCTACATTGGAAAGTTTCACCTCTGATCACATGACATACAGGTTGATCACAAGACGTGAGTTCCAAACCAAGTTTAGAGTCTGAAGAGGGCGTGTCTAGTCTTGTTCTAGAGTTGGAGTCTCAGTCCTGAGTCCCTCTCTCTGGCTTGTTGTGGTCCTGGTCCTGGTGCTGGTTGTTGATAGGCTGGACTTGAGGTTCATATATTTTGGAACTAGTTGAAGCTCAGTTTCATCCATTTCTCCAGGTCAGTGTCAGGCTGACCCACATGAGGGTCAAATGTGCAGAAATGTTTGTAGAGGTTATTGGGGCAAGTTGCAGAAATGTTGAAATTGGAGCTTCAAGGGTAGTAACACAAAACTCACATTCACACTGTCTCTCACACCCACATGCACTTCAGACAAATTTTTGCCCCAATTCTCCTCTTCTGATAATCTTTACGATGCCCCTGATTTCTGTACTGGCTCTAACGATAACCTTATCAGATATTCCTGTCATGTGTAATGTGTTAACAGTGCTCTGGTCCAATCAGAAGAACATCGGGGTTGCTCTGATCACAAATCAGGGAAATCCAACATGTTGCATCGTTTTGACCTGATATCAACCTGTGGAATGTGACATACAGCCAATCAGAGAGCGAGGTGACAGAGATACGCTGCACGGAGTGAGGGGAGTCCCACATCCCAAATTATTTGTTATACTTGGCAACGAAACTGTCACAAGTGCATTGTTGTTTATAGTAAAAATGAAAGCTGTCACGTGTGTTTAATCCAAAGTCAAATCAACCCCCCAATCATCAACCAATCATCAGCACCAAAGATCCAATTATGTGCATCCCTGCTGATTTACCCCAATCACCCTGTACGTAATAAAATATCAAATAATTATTCATATCAGTTTTCTTTTGATTAAAAGTGAAAACAAGTCTCAGACCTGAACGCCACACAAGGGCTGAATTATAGTTGGAAGTGAAAATGTAGATTTTCACTCAGAAATAGAGAGGAAGGAGTTTGGAAAGACGGAGCAGCTCAGAGAGTCCACTTGACTATAAATGGGAGTCCTTCACAGTTATGAGCAGAGGTGTTTCCAGCTCGACCCGCCGCCTCTCAGCCGCCTGTTAAGAACACTACAAAGAACTCTCATTGTGTCATTATCCAACCAGCAGCCACGCTTCCTCCTTCTCTGCAACCATCGCCCTGCTTTCCTTCTCTCTCTCTCTCTCTCTCTCTGTGCTTCAGATGTTTTCTGTTTATCGTTTCTGTAATCTGAGACGTTACGGGTTAAAACATCCGTGCAGGCGAGCCAGTGGAGTAACAAATGGCTGAGTTAATTATCTGTATTAGTTAATGACCATTTGCTGAGTGACCTCCATTGACTTCCAATTATTTGAATGACCGAATCGATCAGCGAGCGTCTGTCTTGCTCACAGACTTAAAAAAAACAACAACACATTCCAGGACTCACACACAGACTCACAATGACAAACATCTCAGAACACATCAAAACTTCAGGATCAGGTTGACTCAAAATAACTAATAATTTATTGAAGTTTCATTGAAGAAAATTAAACTATTTTGACATGATGGCAAAAATCAGAGCCTGAGCAAACATGGAAGTCATAAACTGGGATTGTAATGGTGACAGAATGTTTAACAAAATTAGGTCTTTTTTTCATTAATTTATCCATTCAACCTAAAACCATGTCAGAGTAAAGCTATGAGTTGGGATTAAAAACACATTTTGTTTTTCTTTCTAAAGCTCTAATCTCACATTGCTGCCCCTGTTAGAAACAAGTGTAATAAATAATTTTTGCAAGAAATGGTGCAAAATATCCATCAGAATCATGTTAAATTGGCACTTTGAAGACTTGAGCGTGACATTTGTGACATTTGTGCCGCTGCTATGTACATTTTATTTGTTGCAGTTTGTCCTAATATGCGGTTAGTCCTGCTCAGAATGCAGGTGTTTGCTTTTGTTTCTGTCTCCAACCAGTCATAACTCTGTTTCACAGGCCATCACAGAGTCAATTTATTTTCTGAATGTGGTAGAAGTTCTAGCCACTTGTGCATGACGCCCTGCTGCTCATGAGAACACTGAAAATCCTCACAACAATTTTGAGACATTACAAAAACCCTTTCACAAACGCCTCTCGTAATTTGTCTCAACGTCACAGTCTAATGAGATGCTGGCTTTAGAGACAGCCAAGAAAATCTTATTGTAAATCAGAGGCTTTTTGGAATGCTCTACATCCCGGACAGGCCCCCAACACTGAAAACAGAAAACATTGGTCTAACCTAAAAAAACAGGGGTCTAACTTAAAAAAATTGAAGTAATTGGTCACAAGTAATTTAATTAGGTTTATCCAAGTTAATCTTTTTAAGTTTACTTTGAACAAACTTAATAAATTAACTTTGAAAGAACTTAATTTAATTACATGTGACCGATTACTTCAATTTTTTGAAGTTGGACCCCTGTTTTCTTTTTTTTTCAGTGAATTGATCAGGCTCAAAGACCATTAGAGAAATTAAAGATGCTAGAAAAAAATCTCTAATATTGTTTGACAAAACCAGTTAAAAGAAAACCACTGAAACAAAAAGTTAAGATGTGTTTGGGTGAAATGAAAGGATACAGGAGGGTCTCCCTGCTCCCAGGTGGAGGTGGATCTTACATCCTTATACCTCCAGTTTCCAATCAGCACCACAAACCTGGAAATCTAAAACTAAACAAGTCCACATGTTCAACACAAAAGAAACCAGGTCAACAATAAGGACACTGTATAATAAAACACAAGTCCTGATTCGGTGCAGCAGATATTAGACGGCTCACTGATCAGAGAACAGTCTAATCAGTGGTTAAACATCACTTCATGTTTAAACGAGCTCTGATTTTGAGTCAGCTGACAGCAGATCAGTCTACACCCTCCATGTTTTTTTACCACATGCATTTATTATATTGTCTGATCAATAAAGGATTGTAAAGTTTTAGTGAAACAAATGGATTGCATCAACAGTAAACAACTAGCTGTTATGTTCAATATCTACATTCTGCAAATTGGAAAATGCATTTCCTCATTAGGCTGGTGACAAACATAATCTCAGCTGCATTGATTTCCTCTCTAAGTCTAACACACATCATTGCTTAGTGATAAACACAACAAACGCTCAGGCTGCCTGATTGTGAAGGTTTTATTTCTCAGTAAAAAGGTCATGAGAGTGTGTGAAGGAGTGGGACGGCGAACTAGAAAGATGTCTGCTGTTTTTTCCTCCTCAGATTTTTATGGACCAAAGCGTGAGTCCAGCAGCCAGACAGTCTGGTGACACTGGGATTAGCCACTCGTCGTCCCTCCTGTCTGGCTCTGGTTTCACCGTTAGATAAAACCACAGGTCTGATTTCACTCAGCAGCACACTCACTAACGGGATGGGACTTCTACAGGTTGACCCAATCAAGTTTTAGGTAGAAGGACTGAAAGTTCTGAAACTTAAATGTTTTAACAGCAGAGAAACACTGTTTTCTACCAAAGAATCCAGAGAGGACCTGTTTTTGTGTTTGTGGTTTTTGACTCCTGAAAGATTTACGAGCTGCAACAAGAAACCGTGGCCTGAGAGAAACCACACGAGAATCTGACTTATTTATTCACTTTTAACATTTCCCATTTATAGTCCACCGGTGTGGTGCAAAAAGAGCAAGACTGTCTTTGTAGAAATTAGAAGGATGAGTTGACCAACTTCTGCAGATTATTCTAACAGATCATGAACATTTCTAAGAATCCAGTCCAGTCCAGAGTCGGGACTAATAGCATTTTAGGTAAAACAACTATATCCCTGCTAAAAACTCCACACATGTTGAATTTACCTCAGAGTAAAAACCCTGGACAAACAACAAAAACAGCTGCGGGGACGATGGAGGGACAACTGAAAAGAAAAACCCAAACATTAGGAGTTCCTCCTCTGATGAAAGGACAGCGGGGGTGGAGGAGATAAGATGAGGAGGACGACATGAGAGGCTGCTGAGGCTTTGAGGAGCCTGATCATTATCCTCCCTCGTCTTCCTCATTCTCATCCATCCTCACATTAATTACGTTTAAATGGAGAGCCTTCTCAGTCTGTTCAGCTCTCAATCTGCTTCTCTTTATCTCTCAGCAGCTCTTTCTTTCATTCATTCATCCTCCCATCCACTCAATCTCCTCCTTTTCTCTCTGTGTTTGACCTCATGACTGAAGGAGGGATGGACTAATAGAAGTAAACACTAAGTTTAAACATTTCACGTCTAATTGAATCAAATTCACTCTCAGATATTTCAGGTTAGAAGATGTCAAACTCTGCGTGTTTTTGAGGTCAGTCAACAGGTCAAATCTTTAATCCAGATAGAAAAGTCAGCTGATAAATCTAAACGTTTAACAGGTCAAACTCATGGTAGAGTTCACAATAACCTCAACCTACTGCTCAACTTAACTAACAGAAACCATTCGATGTTTGGAGATTTTTCACATTATTAACATTTTATGGTTACTGAACTGTGTGTAATTCAACTCAGGCATCCACTAGTCCACTCGTAGATGAGACTCTGAGGTCGTTCTGTGATGATGAGGGACTGAAGCCTGATGATTGACTCTGTAGAGTGTTAAAGTGTAGACCAAACTTCCTGTAGAAACCTATTCCTTTGATGTTCTAGTAAATGTTTTTATAGAGCACACTTCATTTGGGTTCTTTTTTGTTTGTTTGTTTGCAATAAACATAAATTAATAAAAATGTTTAAAATAACTTCTTCATAATATTTATAATGCTGCATGGTGGCGCAGTTGGTTAGCACTGTTGCCTCGCAGCAAGGAGGTCGTGGGTTCGCATCCCGGCTCTGCGGCCTCTCTGCGTGGAGTTTGCATGTTCTCCCCGTGCGTGCGTGGGTTTCCTCCGGGTACTCCGGTTTCCTCCCACAGTCCAAAGACATGACTGTCAGGCTAATTGGGCTGGTAAATTGTCCTTAGGTGTGAGTGGGTGTGTGGTTGTTTGTCTTGTTCGTCTCTGTGTGGCCCTGCGATGGACTGGCGACCTGTCCAGGGTGTCCCCCGCCTCTCGCCCCTTGACCGCTGGAGATAGGCACCAGCTGCCCCGCGACCCTCTGTGGAGGAATAAGCGGCTACAGAAAATGGATGGATGGATAATATTTATAATCTATTAGTTTAAATTATTATTACATTGCAGCTCATTATAAACCATATTGGCCCAAATAAATTCCACAATTATAAGATGGTTTATTATAGTTTTATCCATAGCATGATGTTAAAAATTAACTGCATATTTAATATCCTTTTATGTAACTTTTTTAGTTTTTCTTTCCTGGATGAAACTTTTATCCGTTCATGTTTCATTAGAAAACTTTTATCTCTGCATCCATTCCTGTGTTGTTGTTTTCTGTAGAGTGAACGTTGCTTGACCTTTGCCCTTAGGTGTTTTAGACAGTTTGGTTTTGATGGATTGTTTCTGTTGATCTGGTTGAGAGATTCACATTAAAATGATGCTAAACTAAAAATGGAGGCTCCTTCTGTCACAGATGAGTCAGGACAGGAGAATGAAACCGTTTCCCTTCTGGTGTCCATTTCCTGTCTCCCTCTTTGATAATAGGATTTATAGTTTTCTTTTAGCTCTGTGACTAAATGAAGTTGAACTTCAGAAAGTGGCTGCTGCTGCCGCTCTGTGGCTGGATCAGCAGCTTGTGAGCAGGATGAGTTTCAGGGCTCCAAAAGAGAGATTTTGACTCAACAGAAACAAGACGGTGACATCATCATCACCATCATCGTCATCATCAGTGCTGCTTGGGTTCAGTTCTGTAGAAACTGCCTTCTGTCGATGTGCTGCTGCTGCTGAATTTCCCAGAGGTTAATGTTTCCAGAGGGATCAATAAAGTTATCTATCATATGTGAAACCTGAGATGTTGATCATATTTCATTGATCAGGTATATAATGATACCTGTTTGATTACTCAGTCCTGCCTCTTTATGTTTGTGCTTCATGAATATCTTGATCCCAGCTGATGTGCTGAAGCAGCTCAAGGCTCAAACTCCCTGATTTTCACTGTGCAGTTTGTATTAATCCATGGAAGTGTCCTGGAGCTCAGACAGGTGAAACAAACCAGAGGAGCTCAGCTCAACCTGCTCAGAACCAAGCCACTTCACACACCTACATCCAGAAATAAGACATTCACAGACGGCAAAGTTTGTTAAAAGTTTAAAGGCACACTAAGTAACTTTTCCATATTTTTAAATCGTTTCCAGTATGACCCTTACAGGGATAATGAAAAATCACTCTGCCCCATCTGCTGCTTGTGTCCAGAATACCACGTTTGCAGCTTCTGAGTCTCCGGTCCAGTGGCCTGAAGTCTCACAAAGTCACATATCTCACGAGGGTTAGGCTAACCCAATGTAAGCTATTATGCTAGCGCCGGAGTGTTTTTAGCTCAAGATTCCTGCTTTTCTTTAATCTCTCCCTGCTTGAACACAGCTGATTTCTTTGAAGGAGTGATGAACCGCTCCAGTAGAAAGCAATGAAGGCTGAGGAGACATTTCAACAGTTAGATGCAAAAACAATGCTAATGTTTTTACAACAGTGATTTAAAACGGGCCCTGCGATAGACTGGCGACCTGTCCAGGGTGTCCCCCGCCTCTCGCCCCTTGACCGCTGGAGATAGGCACCAGCTGCCCCGCGACCCTCTGTGGAGGAATAAGCGGCTACAGAGAATGGGTGGATGGATGGATTTAAAACGGACACTAGGTGGTGTTAATAGCAAGCTAAAACTGCATAGTATGCTTTTTAAATAAAGAAAAATCACCTGCATGAAGGAAAGTGAGACAGAAAAGATCAGAGTAGCAAAAAGAAAAGTCCAGATAAAAGCTGAAAACCAAGAGCTCATCTATGAGACGTGACTAACGTTGTTTCTTCCTACAGAAGACGTCATCCCTGAGCTGCTTAAAATATGTCAGTTGAAGTTTCATAATTTCCTTGAATTGTCCACAACATAAACTAATTGTTCTTACTAGGAATGATTTGAGCAAATTGGTAAATAATCTGCTGCATCATCTTCTATCCATCCTCTGCTTTCTGTTATTTTTCCTCTGTCCAGTTGTGTTTTGTTTTTCCAGCAGCTTTTCTAAATGTTCAAGTCTCCCTGATACATTTCAAGGTCACCATGAAAGCTTGAACACACACACACACACACACACACACACACACACACACACACACACACACACACACACACGTGTGTAAAGAGCATCTGTGGTGCCTTTGTGACGAGGCGACTAAATGGATTCCACGGTTGCTGCGGTGATGAGAATTGATTGGTGACAGAGAGAGAAGGCCGGAGAGGCTTAAGGCTGAAGGTGAAGCTGTGTGATGATGGGGTCACAAACCTCTTCACAGACACACACAGGCTCATGTGGATGAGCACCAGGAAACATGTGGTGTTACCGTTACCACCACCCAACTGGGTATTATGGGCTGGAGTCAAAGTGAGGAGAGGTTTAAATGCCAGAATATTCACACACACACACACACACACACACACACACACACACACACACACACACACACACACACACACACACACACACACAGATAATAGGAGAAAACACCAAAGTGATGGTGCTTCCAGTCATTCTTTTTGTCCTTTCAGTGAATTGATTTTTAAATCTGCTCAGCTGGAACAACGTATGATAAACACACAGCCTCGTGTCAAAGCAACACACCACGTCACGGAGAAGGATCTGCTGTGTGTGTTGTGTTGTGTTACTGTGTTTTCCTTTCCTTTGTGTTTTTGTTTTTCAGATGAAAACCCTCTTGTGCAGCAGTGGTTTCTACAGCCACACCACTGGGCTGCTTGTTGGAGACACACAGTTACAGGACAATCTGAACATTTTCACTTCATAATGGCAAAAACTCATTAGTGATGTGTTCTCTACATGGTGGGGTCACATGGGGCAAGGGTTCTGGACCACTGGGTCAGGTTACACAGAAACAGATATCCACATATGAGACATGTTTTTTAAAGATGGTGCACATAAGCAGTGTGCAGGTCTGCATGAGGGCTGAAATTCTAAAGTAGTATGTACTATAGAGGGCGTGAGCACCAAGCATCAACGACTGGTTGAGGAAAAATATGTGCACCTGTTTAAGACATTGGACTGCAGGGTCTTTGATTTTAGAAAAGTACCATAAATACTTGTAGTATTATGTGACATACTAGACAAAAGAAAACATATTTTTTTATTTCATGCATAAATGTACAAATGTGTGTATTTTGGGTATCTTTTACACTCCACCACCCACCGCCCCTCCGGTGTTCTGTGATCAAACATGAAAGTGATGCACATCATTGGTACAAATGAAATACTATTGTTATTTTAACCTTATATTTAGTTATTTAGTCACAGTTTGTCTTTGTTTGTTTGGACGTTGGGCTCTGACTGCTCTGACAGTTGCTTCTGATTTTAATCTGACTCACGGCAGATTTCAGACATTGTCCAGATGGATTCCAGTTGGATTTCCGACCGATTTTCAGACCATTCTGCAGCTAGTGAGGTCAGATTTATTGTACACGTTATTTGGATCATGTCCACGTTCCTTGTGACTGACAGTGAGGTTGTGTGACTCAGAGAGGGAGAACTCTTTCTCCTGTTTTGGTGCATTTTGGAAACTCATTCTGGAATGACATTTAAAATGTGTCACCCAGATTCACAGCTGGTACCGAGAGAAACAGAAAAACACAAATTTATCAACAAATACAATTTAGCTACAGCATCTCCCAAAGTTTTTAGCTCATCTCAGCTTCTGGGACACATCAGGCTGACAAAGCGTCAGTACAGCGAAGAGAGAGGAGGAAGGAGGTGAGGAAGAGGAGAGGCTGTCCTCCTCAGCTTATCTCTCCACAGAGTCGTGCACCTGCTGCGGCTGCCAGGTTGCAGCGAGGTTTACAAGCTCTGCATGGTGGAGTGATTTTAGGCTGGGAGGTGAGTGGATTTGTAGAGAATCTCATGTGAGGCTCTTCAGGAGTGAAGAGCTTCACGTCGATGTGGGCCAGAAGTTTCCATGTGGGTCGACTGCGGAGGCAGGTGCTGCTGTGTAACCGGTGGAGAGGTTAATGAGAGCAGAGAAACTTGTAATGCTGCTCCTGTTTTATTCATGCAGAGAAGTGGACAGAGTGTGTTTGGAAACAGTCGCCGTACAACTCTGATGAAACTCACAGGATCGCCGCTTTGGAGTGATTTTAATCTGCTGCAGAGGTGAAGGTCAGAAGATTTCCCTGCAGGAGAAGCAGCAGAGGATGTTTGAGAGGTTGATTTACAAGTTTTCAGACTGTAGGAAGGCCCTCTCTCTCTCTCTCTCTCTCTCTCTCTCTCTCTCTCTCTCTCTCTCTCTCTCTCTCTCTCTCTCTCTCTTACTGCTCTCTGACAAGGTTACCTTCACTCATCTGTTTCTGCTCTTCTGGTCATTTTCCTCCTTTTAGTCTTCCTCCTGCTCTTGTTTTGTTTCCTGTTTTTAGTTTTCCTTTTGTTTAATTTTGAAGAAACCACTTCCTGTGGTTCCCTCTGCTGGCTCTTTTTGTTTTCATGCCACCTGTGTTTTTGTTCCCTACGGAAGCCCTGAACGGCAAGCGAGGAAAAAATTTTTTTAAGGGTGGCCAATTTTCTAAGTTTGGTCAAAAATATTTTTCCGCTTGACTTTCTGACCAGTACAAACGGAAAAAAAACTTTTTTTTGAAACATTGTCACAACTGGTCTAATATACTTAAACTGTTGTAAAAATGAGAATAAAAAAAAAAAAAAAACTTTTTTTTTTTCTTTCCACTTAAGCAGCCCTGAGTGGCAACTGGAAAAAAAAATATTTTACTTAGGCTCATTTTCTATTTTTCTTGTAATGCTTTTATAACGCCACCAGAGGGCGAGATTCTTTTTTTTTTTCCTCTCCACTCTTGGAGCCCTGAAAGGCAAACAGAAAAAACTTTTTTTAGAGATGCTAATGCTAATGCTAATTTTGCTAATGCTAATGCTAATTTTTTTTTTTTTTTGTTCGTAGTCTTGGAGCCCTGAATGGCAAGACAAAAAAAATATTTTGGGAGATGCTAATGCTAAAGCTAATTTTTTTTTTCTTTCACATTTTGGACCTCTGAAAGGCAAGAAAATAATATTTTGCAAGATGCTAGTGCTAATGCCTTATTTTTTATTTTTTGTGTACATCATTTGCAGCCCTGAAAGGCAAGACAAAAAAACATTTTTTGTAGATGCTAATGCTAAAGCTAAATTGGTTTATCTGTGTAATACTTATTCCTGCCACCAGAGGGCAAAATTAACCTCTGGTTTTCCCTGATACAAAGCATGGACAGACACGGTGCTGTGAACTCAGCCATCCTCTTCCAGGTGAGTTTATATATGCATCTATTTTATGAATAATGTACATTTGCACATCAGTTTTAAAAGGGTACATGCTCATTTCATCTTCAAACTAGTTTAAATGTTTCACAGTGAGGTAATGGCGTTCTTGTGCTGTTTGATTGTGCTAATTTGCGGCTGCTAATAGCTAATGCTAAGTAAACAATCTGCCATGAGAGAGAGGCAGGTAGCGTCTCTCTTAATCGATCCACAGGTAATTTAAGTCATTTTACAACAGCCACTGCTTCTAAATGTACTGTTTATAGTGTTTAGATGTGTTTACTGCGTAGAATTTTCAACTCAACAACGCCGATTGTCCAGCTCTAGCATTCAGCTTATTCTAAAACCAGAACTCTTGGCCTATTGTGATTCTCTGTGGTTCTGCAAACTTCCTCAGTAGCGCTGATGTAGTTTATTATCCGCGTTAAGCACCGCGATCACGTCATCCGCGCTTCTCACTCATAGAACCGTGTAGTAGAGGCTGCATGATGCATTCAAGGACAGTTCGTGAATTCGGCTATCTACTCTGAAATAGCACATAAACTTGTATTAAACACATTGATATCAATGCATTTCACTCCTAATACACATTTATCTTAATACTGGAGCTGTTTTACATCAGCATCTTTATTAATGATTTAATGTCGTATAAAATAGTAGCAAAAAGATGCATTTGACACGTGAAAACAGCACAATGTGGAGCGTACAAGATTTCAAAACAGTAGCAAACAGTAGTTTGTTCTCTGACAACATAAAGTACATTTGTTTAATATTTAAACATTTCTGTTGCTTCTTTAAATGATGTTGAGGCAGTAAGATTCTAATAATTTGTTTTTCTTGTCAAAATCTACAGGAAAAGTGCCGACTGTACACCTCCAGGGTCCTGGTCCAGTTGAAAGTCCCTATTTTGGCCAAGTTCCTGCACCTGAATGGACGAGAAGGGTCTGGCTGCGGCCGCTGTGGAGCTCCACAGTAACCGGATACACGTGACCTCCACAGTAGCCGGATACACGTGACCTCCACAGTAGCCGGAAGCACGTGACCTCCACAGTAGCCGGATACACGTGACCTCCACAGTAGCCGGAAGCACGTGACCTCCACAGTAGCCGGAAGCACGTGACCTCCACAGTAGCCAGAAGAGAGGCGAATATCCTTTTTCTAGATTGGCTGTGGGAATTTCAAGCAAGGTCAACAACCCTCCCCCTAACCAATTTCGGTACGGTATTTCCGGTTAGTGTGGAGGTCACGTGTTTCAGGTTACTGTGGAGCTCCACAGCGGCCACAGCCAGATACTATTGGAATGGACAGGGAATGATGTGTTTTATGCTTTACAGTAATGTGTTAATGTTATTCCCATATTTTATGATATGATTATGATGAATCTAAAGTTATAAGTTTATTAATAAGTCTGCAATCTAATTTTCCCCAAAAAGTACATAATTTCATTGATTCATTCCTCCTTGGAGTACCTCAACCTGCTTTTTTGTTTTATTAATATTATATTACTGTATAACATTATTACGTGTCTGTATGCTGTGTGTGCATGAAACAGAAGTCAAATTCTTTGTGCACACAGTCATGGTCAATAGAGCTGAATCAGCTTCTTAAAGTTGAGCCCGTTATGCACAGGCAGCATCCTATACACAACACCCACATGTGTTATTGATGCTGCAGCTGGACCTATCAGTGTGAGATTTAGGAAATGTGATTTCATTGGTCAGTGCTGAGGATAAATCTGCACAAATACAGTATCAACATTAGCCATGTGACCATTTAATGTTTTTGTTGTTTGCTTAGTTTAGTAATAAAGCTGATGATTTTTTATATAAAGTAAGTTGTCATTCTTTCATTTTATTAACAAAGGGAGTTCACTGGACATCAAAGAACCTGTCTTCAGGTCCAGTCACATATTAAAGCCAAACAAAAACCATCCTCATGGTTTATGAATATTTGGATATTGTTTAATCACTATATATCTAAACGAACCCCCTTTATAAATATTTATGTACATTACAGTTAAAATTAAGATTTCACAAGTTATTGGCAAAGAGTTGTTAGTCTCAAAGAATTGTCTTGGACTTTCATCTATGCAGAAAATGAATTTGTTTAAAAGCAAATGTTTTGACTTTATTTACAATTAACTGGATGTCACCACTTATTAAGATATGCATTACATCATCATAAATACGTAAAACTGTATCTATAGAGCGCCTGAAGATATAAATCACAAAGCGCTTAACATGAGAACATAAATCCAAAATTTGGAAGAGTAAAAAGAAAAACAGGACACTATTAAAACAGACTTAAACAAAGACAGATTTAAACAGATAAGTCTTTAACTTCTTTAAATGAGTCCACAGATCTCAGTGACAATGGAAGAGCGTTCCAGAATCTTGGAGTTTCAGATAAAAAGGCTCCGTCTTCTTTGGTTTTCCGCCTGGTTTTGGGGACTGAGAGCAGATCTTGGTCAGGGGACCTGGAGGGAGTGTAAGGTTTTAGAAATCCACTAATGTAGGCAGGAGTCTGTCCATGCAGGGCTCTCCAGGTCAGAACAAGGATCTTGTAGTGAGTTCTAGACTGATCCAGGAGCCAAAGCAGCTGAAAAAGTAGAAGAGTGACATGTGAGAATCTGGATGACTTAGTCAGAAGCCTGGCAGCACTAATTAATAAAAGACGCTGTTGTAAAACAGCTCCTACATATATATATATATA